>JAKSZT010053956.1:492742-594716 GCA_026826555.1 Tolypeutes matacus | reverse complement strand
ATATATATATATATATATATATATATATATTCATTTCTTTTTTCCTTTCTCTTTTTTTTTCTTTCCTTCCTTTTATCACTGTGTTATCAGATGTCTGGTGTGCCGTGACATCTTCCCCCTCTCAATCCCCATTGTCTCCCAATTTTTCATTTGATTTTCAAAGAAGTTTTAGGTCACAGCAAAGTCACATACGGAGCTCCGGAGACTCCCAGATACCAAACCACCCTAACTTACCCACCCCATATTAACCCCGCCTTTTTTTAATGTTAGCATTGTTATAACTGTTATACAGATAGCAAAATATAGCAACTAAACATTGTCAATGATTTACAGTATAGTTTACAATTTAGATGATACAGTTTAATAATTTTGATGATATTTTCCATGTCCTGTGTCCATTACTGTAAGGTAATGAAAAACCTTCCCCATGACCACCAAACACCCGATTAGATCTTGACTGTTCCCTTCCCCCCAGTCCCCCAGGGCCCATGATACCACCCTCTCCTGAACCATGGAATGTCAAGATTCACAGTTACATAATTATTCCTAAATATTTTATTCTTTTAGTGTCCATTGTAATTGGAATTTTTTTCTGAATTTCTCTGTGGGATGCTAATTAATAGTGTATAGGAATACTGCTGATTTTTGTGTATAAATTTTGTATCCCACCACATTGCTGAATTTGCCTCTTTGTTCACGTAACATTTTTGTCAAATTTTTTTCTAGATTTTGTAGGTATAGGGCATATAATCAAAACACAACTAAAGTTTTTATTCTTCCTTTACTATTGGATGCCTTTTATTTCTTTTACTTCGCCTAATTGCTCTGAGGCTTCTAGCAAAATCTTGAATAAAATTGGAGACAAAGGGCATCGTTGTCTTGTTCCCAATCTTAACCTGAAAACTTTCACTATTTTTTTCTTGAGTTCAATGTTAGCTGTGGGTTTTTCATATATGCAATTGATCATGTTGAAAGAATTTCCTTCTATTCATATATTTTTGAAAATATTCATCAAGAAAGGATGTTGTATTTTGCCAAATGGCTTTTCTACATAAAATGAACTAATCATGCGATTTTGATTCATCTGGCTTATTATACTGATTGATTTTTTTAGTGGTGAAACATGCTTGCATACTTGGGATAGAACCCACTTGACCATGGTGTATACATAATTCTTTTACTGTGATTTTGACTTTGCTCACCTAGTGTTTTCTTGAGGATCCTTGCATCAATATTCATTAGAGAGAGTGATCTGTAATATTCTTTTTTCATAATATCTTTTTTTTATCTTTGGTATTAGGGTGATATTGGCTTTATCGAATGAGTTTGTTAGTATTCCTTCCTTTTCAATTTTTTTGGAAGAATTTGATCAAGATTGGTATTAGATCTTCTTTGAGTGATATGTCCAGTTCAAATGTGAAGTCATCTGGTCCTGGGCTTTTCCTATTTGGGGGTGTTTTGATGATTTTTTCAATTTCTTTACTTGTTATTGTTCTGTTGAGGTCTTTTATTTCTTCTAGGGTCAATGTGGGTTGACCGTGTGTAGGAATTTGTCTATCTTGTGTACATTGTCTAGTTTGTTGGCATGCAGATGTTACCAGTATCCTCTTATGATCTCTTTTTTTCTGCAGAGTCAGTGGCAATGTCCCCCCACTGATTTCTGATTTTAATTATTTGCATCTTCTGTCTTTTTTCTATGCCAGTCTGGCTAAAGGTCAACTTTGTTGATCTTTTTGAAGAACCAACTTTTGGTTATGTTGATTAACTCTATTGTTTTTTTGTTATTTCATTTATATCTGCTCTTATCTTTATTATTCATTTCCTTTGCTTGCTTTGCAATTAGTTTGCTGTTCCTTCTCTAGTTCCTCCAGGTGTGCATTTATAGTTTCAATTTTAGCTCTTTCTTCTGTACTAATACACCCATTAGTATTTCTTGTAGATCCAGTCTCTTGGTGACAAACTTTCAGATTTTGTCTGTGAAGACTTTAAACTTGCCCTCATTTTTGAAGGATAGTTTTTCTAGATAAAATATCATTAGCTGACATTTTTCTCTTTCAGTACTTAAGTATATCATGCCACTCTCTTCTCACTTCCATGGTTTCTTGATGAGAAATCAGGTCTTAGTCTTAGTCTTACACTCCACTGTCTGAATTCCAAAATGACATTGCAATATTAAAAAAAAAAATCCTTACATCAGTACAATGCTAAATACAGAATCATATCTCAATCAATTTAAAGAAATACAATTTGTCTTTAGGCAAAGTCCCTTCTGGTTGTAGATCTCTGAAACTTACAAAATCATTTATCTGCTTCCAATACACAAATGGACAGAAAAAGGATAAACATTTCCATTATTATAAGGAGAAACTGGGAGGGAAACATGAGTTATGAGTTCTCTACAGCTCAGTAAACCTGCAGGATGTGTGTCACTAGATATCAAGTCTGAGAGTCATTCTTAAGGTGATGGTTTCTTTTCCTTGGGGCCTTATAGGGACCCACGTTTTCCACAGGCTTGCCCAATGGCCATTTTCTTGTTCCACCCTCATCAAGCATCTGAGTGTCAACCAAGCTCCAGATCACACCCTCCATGAGAGTTGGGGTGATTGCCACAGTTTATGCAATCTTTGGGCTAGAATCTAATACCCCTAGTACAGTGAAGTGAAGAGAGCATTCTTACTAACCTTTGATATACAGGTTCAACCCTCTCAGAGCAATGAGTTGGCCATCTGGTCTTCCCTAATCCATGGGGTATAGGCCCACACCTCTCAGACCTATGGGGTGCTGACCTTAACCACCTTAAACCTTGAGGAATTTGCTCTAAACTCTTTGTACTCAGGGGCAGAAAAACTCTCTCTGGACATCTAGTGGGAACACTCACCCTCTTAAATTGCTGGGTTAAACTCACCCTCTCTGTGCACATGAGTGGGATTCCTCTCTTGGCCCAAGGTGATGTCTTAATTCCAGATATCAGCTTCCATGGTTTTCCTCTTAAATCTCTCCTTTCCATTTCCCTTTTAGCCCAAGCTGACAGTGGTTTTGTTCATACAGCTCTCTTAAAAAGCTTGCGGTTTAGCATGCAACAAGCAGGAGTCCAAGCCATCAGACAATAAGACTTTCCACAAGTCTTTCTGACATAACTGCATCTTCATTTCTGATTTACAAGTTCCAAGTTTAGTTAAGTGCTCAATGGGGCACTAACACCTGGGACCTTGATTTCCATAGGGTTGGAATTTCCAGAATCAATTTCTGTTTTCTTTGTGCACAACAGTTCAGCCCTCAGTTTATATTTCTTCTCTAGCATTTTGCTATAAACTGCAAGGAGAAGCAAAGCCACATTCCCTGAGTTTACTTTGGAAAGTTCTTCAGCTAAATGCCCAGGCTTGCCATTTTGAAAATTCTGCCTTCCACAAAACACCAGGAGTTAATCTTGCTAACTTCTCTGCTACTTTAAAATATGGATTGCCTTTTCTCCAGTTTCCAATAATAGTTTCATCATTTACTTCTAAGGCATCATAAAAAGTCTCTTTAGCATGCATATTCCTAACAACAGTCTCTTCAAATCACTGTAGGTCTTTTCTACCAAGCATCTCACAATTCCTCCAAAAAAATACCCCTTAGCCATTTATAAAACTGTTCCAGCATTTTGGTAATTGCAAAAGCAAGACTCTATTCCTGGTACTAAATTCTGTATTAGTCAGCCAAAGGGGTGCTGATGCAAAATACCAGAAATCAGTTGGCTTTTATAAAAGGAATTTATTTGGGAGATATATTTACAGTTACCATGCCATAAAGCATAAGTTATTTCCCTCTCCAAAGTCTGTTGCCATGTGTTGGATCAAGATGTCTGCCAATGTCTGCCAAGAGTTCAGACTTCCTGGGTCCCACTCTTCCTGGGTCTTGTTTCTCTCTGGGCTCAGCTGCCCTGCTCTATCCAATAGGCCAGCTGTAGACTATCAGGCAACTGGCTCTGTCTCTCTCCCATGGGCTTGATTCTCATTGGGCTCAGCTCCTCTGCTCCTCTGTGTGCTTACTTTCCAGGCTTCAGCTTAAAACTCCCTTGTGTCCTCCTTCTCTGTGTCTTTATGTTCCCAGGCTCCACATCAAACTCCAGAATAAAAACTCCAACAAACTCCCCTGCTCTGCCATATAGTTTTATCTGTGAGTCCCTGCCCATCAAGGTGGCAGGGACTCAATGTCCTACTGACATGACCCAATCAAAGCCCTAATCATAATTTAATTACACCCAGGTACAGACCACTTTACAAACATAATCCAATATTTATTTTTTGAATTTATAAACAATACTAAACTGCCCCACTGAGGTTACCTTTGTTGTGATGTATCTTTTTATCTCAGGTATTTGTCATTTTGAAGAGTAGGTGTCTCGGTGTAAGTCTATTCAGATTTATTCTATTTAAAGTATGTTGCTCTTCTTGATATTGATATTTAATGTCATTCATAAGGTCTTGGAATTTTTGGTGTATTATTTCTTCAAATATTTTTGCTGCTCCTTTTCCACTCTCTTCCCCTTCAGGGATCCCAATTAGATGCATGTTTGTGTGTTACATTGTGCTATCATTCAATTCCCTGAGAACTTGTTCAATTTATTCCATTCTTATTTCTGTTCCTTTGTCTTTTCAAGTTCAGAATCTCTGTTTTTTAAATCACTAATTCTGTCCTCCAATAATTTAAATCTGCTGTTATATGCCTCCTGTGTATTTTTAATGTCATCCATTGTGGTTTTCATTCCTATAATCAATGTTACTTTTCTTTGAAGGCTTTCTTTAAATTGTTATTTATGCCCACCCAGTGTCTTCTTGATATCCTTTATCTCTTTAGACATCTTTTATTTTAAATCCTTGAATTGATTTAGATTTGTGTGAACATCATTAATTGTCTTAAATTCTATGTCTAATAAAGATTCTTGATTTGCTCCTTTTGGATAGGCCATCTCTTCCTGTTTCTTAGTATGGGTTCTAATTTTTTGCTGATCTCTAGGTATTTGATTATGTGGGTGATTTTACTCTGATGGTCAATTTCTCTCTCTTGCCTAATGGTTTTGTTACACAAATTTTCTTTGATTTTGGGATAATTTTTTCCTTAAAACTTTATGATTGCCCTGTTTAAGTTATGAAAACAGCACTGGCACCCACTAGAGGATATACACCAAATCCCCAGTGAGGTGGACTAGGGATGAAAGACAAGTCTTTTTTTCCTTTACTTTTCTGGCCTGCTTGCAGATAGCACTCTTTGGTAAACCATTCCACAAAAGTGGGTCTTTAAAGTTCCACTAACAGGATTTTCTGAGCCCACATCTTTAAATTGGGTCCTGCCACTTAACCTCACAAAAGAGAAATCATATTTAGCCCTCTGCTCTACCTTCCCTCTTCCAAGGGAGGAATATGCCCATATCCTTCTCAGTTGGCCCAAGTAAGCCATGGGTTTCAACAGCACTGTTTTCCTCAAGGTTGGGGATTGGACTCCCTTCTCAGTCATGAAAATAATGGTTTTCTATTTCATCTTTTTCATCTCTCTGCCCCCAATTCCTCCTTGATGATGCAAGTTACACTCTCTGGGTCTGCATATCCCCATAGCAACTCCATCAGTCAGCTTCTTTACTTTGCCCACCATTTTAAAAATGTGATGCTCTCTGGCTGACCTACTCTGAAACCATCTTCTCCCCAATTCCCAGAACCATTCTTTTAAAAAAAAATTTATGATTATATTTTTTATTTTTAAAGAAGCTTTAGATTACATAAATTTTATGTAAAAATATAAGGGATTCCCATATGCCCC
This sequence comes from Tolypeutes matacus, assembly GCA_026826555.1. Taxonomy (NCBI): domain Eukaryota; kingdom Metazoa; phylum Chordata; class Mammalia; order Cingulata; family Chlamyphoridae; genus Tolypeutes; species Tolypeutes matacus. The sequence goes on along the minus strand of JAKSZT010053956.1, from coordinate 588,920 downwards.
ACTCACTCCCTCTCCCACACTTTCCCTCATAAACAACACCCTTCATTAGTGTGGTACATTTGTCAAAATTGACGAACCCATATTGAAGCATTACTACTAACCATGAACTGAAGTTTATATTATAGTTTACACTTTGTACCATACAATTTTGTAACTTATGACAAAATATACAATGGCCTGTATCCATCACTGCAATGTCATGCAAGACAAATCGAATGTCCCAAAAATGCTCCATATTACATTTGTTCTTCCCTCTCCCTTCCCTCAAATCCTCTGGTGGCCATTGCCTTTACATCAATCATAAGAGTTCTTCCATCATTCTTGATGATAACATACAGAAAATCAAAAATAGAAAGAAATGTTCTCAACATCATAAAGAACATATATTTAAAAAACACAAAAGTAACATTATCTCAATGGAGAAAGACTGAAAGCTTCTCTCCTAATTTCAAGTTTAAGACAAGCATACCTTCTGCCACAACTTTTATTCAACATTGTACTGAAGGTTTTAGCCAGAGCAATTAAACATGAAAAAAGAAATAAAATGCATCCAAATTGGAAAGGAAGAAGCAAATGTTTTGTTATTTCCAAAGGGTATGACACAATATATGGAAAATCTCAATAAATCCTAGATGAAAAATAATAGAGTTAATGAACAAATTTAGCAAGATAGTAGGGTAAATGATCAACTGGCAGAAATCAGTGGTGTTTCTATATAATTGTAATGAAAAATCCCAAAAGGAAATAAAGAAAAATATATTTTCAATGGCCAACAATAGAGTCTAGTATCTAGGAAAAATTTAACCAAGTATCTAAAGGAATTTTATATGGAAATCTATAAAAATATTGCTAGAAGAAAAAAAAGAACATAGACTAAATGGAAGCATATTCCATGTTTGTGGATTGGAAGACTAAATATTTATTAACTGTAAAATCTACCAAATGCAATTGTTAGATTCAATGGAATCCTAATTAATATTCCAACAGCCTTCTTTGCAGAAATAGATAAGCCAATCAAGAATTCATATGGCTTGGTAAGGAGCCCCAAATAGCCAAAACCTTCGTCAAAAAGAAAAACAGATTTGGAGGACTCATACGTCCAGATCTTAAAACTTCATAAAAAGCTACAGTAAATAAAACAGTGTGGTACTGGCATAAGCACAAATGTATAGGCCCATGAATAGAACTAAAAGTACAGAAATAAACCTTCACATCAATGGCCAATCAATTTCTTAATTTAAAAGTTTATTTTTGATCAGTTTTACAAGATACTCGGTTAACACAAGATAACTACAAAATAAAATTAAAAAACTGATTTGGTCTGTGGTTACACTATCCCCCCATTTTTGTTCATACCTCAATCTTTAGGGATTTGTGATGACATCAACACTGACTGCTGCAGGCTGAGAAGGGACATAGATATTATGGGGCAGTGGATTGGAATTATTTTACTTTCATTTGAAGATACTCCTTGTTTTTGGGGTAGGGCTGGTCTATAATCATCATTTTGTTAGTTGTCTAGGAAAAGCACAAAGAACTAGAGAATAGGCATTGGCTGCATATCTGCTGAGTTTCAGGGCTCAGCAGGCATATGAATGACCTAAAGACTTTATGTCCCTGAAAAATATAATTAACAGGTAAATTGAAAATTATATGTTCAGATAAAAGGAGTAGAAGAGTCATGATTAGGGGAATTATGAATGAGTATAACTATGTTATATTGGGAAAATAGGTTTTCTTATATTCCCAGATAAGGCCCCCTGGGGGTTATTGATTTTGTGAGGCCCTATGGCTTGCCTATGGTGTCCAGATGTCCCAAGACCTCAGGAGCACTTTAGCTGAGGCTTTATTAACTGTGGCAGTTGGTCAATTCTGGCTGAGACTTATATAAGTGTAATCTCTGAATGACCTCCCAACTCACTTTGAAATCTCTTAGATATAGAAACTCTATTTCATTTAATATTCCCCCCTTTTGGCCAAGGCCTTTCTCCATATGTGTTGGTGAATAACAATTGTTAATAATCTCTCAGTGCCAGGGAGGCTTATCACTGGGAGTCATAGCCCACATCTGGGTGAACGTAGTGAGTGTTTATTTTCAGAGTCTGTGTTAGAGAGAGGCCACATTTGAGAAACAAGGAGGTTTGCATGAGGTAACTCTTAGGCATTAATTATACTAAGGCTTAGTTATTACAGGAATAAGTTTCTTAAGTGTTAGCTTTAAGATGAAAAGCTTGGCTTATTGGCCTATTTTCTTTTATTAGGTAACACATATGTACTCCAGAGCTTTTTGTTGTCTTATTTGAGAAATTAGCAGAACATCATTAGAGGAAAATTTAATATTTTGTTAGCTAGTGTATGCGCCTCTACCTGGAAAACATACCTGTGGCAAAAAGGATATATTTATATCCTATAGAAATATCTACCTATATAACTTTCAAGATGTTGAAAAGCCACTGTCTATCAGGACACCTGACAATATCCCATCTTTTAGTTTCTTACCAGGATTATATTAATTGGAAGGTAGAGCATAAATTATATGCTTGCTGTGCTTCTCATGTAAAGTTCTTATTCCTCCCCTTTTTTCTGAAGATGAGGCTTTGACCTGCAGCAGGCTACATATACTTGGAGAGAAACCTCAGAGTAACACAGTAGAGCTGACAAAGAAATTTGTTTGTTTCTGTGGTATATAACATTTTTCTAAGAATAACATATACAACATTCCATAACATCGCTCATTTTTTTACGCTTGACATTGGTTTAGTGCCTTTGTTACAATTGATGCAAGAATGGTAAAAATTACTATGGTCCATATTTTGCTTTGTATGCATTTCCCCCATATACCACATCCCTATCAGTTTCCTGTACAAGTGATGTACATTTGTTATAGATACTGAAAGAACATTCCTATATTTGTACCATTAACCACAAACCACCACCACCACAAGGTTCACTGTGCTATAGAATCCCAGGTTTGATACCCTGGCTTTCTGTCTAGCATCATATACAACCCAAAGTTTCCCCTTTAATCACATCCACATACTTCAGCACTGTTAATCACAATCCCAGTGTTGTGCAACCATCACTTCTGTCCATTTCCAAACCATTACAATCAACCTAATTATAAAATCTGCACAGATTAAGCATTGGCTCCCCATTCTATACTCACATTCTATCTCCTGGTGATCTATCTTCAAGATTATGCTTCAATGTATTTATCTTTCTTTTTGTTGAGTTATAGGAATTCTTTATATATGCTGGATATTAAACCCTTATTGGATTGTGGTTTCCAAAACTTATCTCCCATTGAGTAGACAGACTTTTCACTTTCTTGACAAACTCCTTTGAAATACAATGTTCTTAAATTTTGAGTAGGTCACATTTAACTAATTTTTCTTTCCTTGCTTGTGCTTTGTGTGTAAAGTTTATGAATCCATTGCCAACCACAAGATCTCAGAGAGGCTTTCTTACAATTTCTTTTAGAAGTTTTATGGTCCAATCTCTTATATTTAGATCTTTCACTCATTTTGAGTTAATTTTTGAATAAGTTGTGATATGGGAATCCTCTTTGCTTTTGAAGATATGGATATCTAGTTCTCCCAACACCATTTGATGAAAATACTATTTTGTACCAGTTCAGTGGACTTGGTAGCCTTGTGAAACATCAGCTGACCATAGTTGTGTGGGTTTGTTTCTGAACCCTCAATACCATTCATTTGGTCAGTATATCTATCTAACTTTGTGCCAATACTATGTAGTTTTGACCAATGTAGCTTTGAAATATGCTTTAAAGTCAGGATGTATGAGTCCTCCAACTCCATTCTTATTTTCAATAATGTTGAGCTGTTTGGAACCCTTTATCCTTCCAAATAAATTTGATAATAAGATTTTCCATTTCTGCAAAAAGGTTGTTGGAATTTACATTTGCATTTGGTTTGCATCAAATCTGTAAATCTATTTGGATACAATTGACATATTAATGATATTTAGTTTTTCATCCATGAACACAGAATGACCTTCCATTTATTTAGGTTTTCTTACATTTCCTTTTGCAATGTTGTGTACTTTTCTGCATCAATAGAGATCAAATGTAGGTTTTCTCCTTCAATTTATTATTATGGTGTATTACAATACTTGATTTTCTTCTGTTGAACCATGCTTGCATACCTGGCTTAAAACACTTAATGATGGTGTATATTCATTTAATATGTTCTTGAATACAATTTCCAAGTATTTTCTTGAGAATATTTGCACCAATGTTTATTAGTGAGGTTGGTCTGTAAATTTATTTTCTTGTAACATCTTTATCTGTCTCTTCTATTAGTGTGGTGTTGTCTTCATACAATGCATTATATAACATTCCCTACTCTTCAAAAATTTTTAAGAGGTACTGGGGACTGAACCTGGGATTTCATACATGTGAAGCAAGTGCTCCACCATTGAGCTACACCTGCACCCCATCTTTAATATTTTGAAAGAGTTTGAGCAAGATTGATATTTTTCTTTTTTTAACAAATCAATTTTATTGATACATAGTAATAAAGCATACAATTTATCAAAAGTGTGCAAAAAATGGTATTTGGTATAGTCACATAGTTGTGTTTAAATCACTTCAATCATTATTAAACCATTTTCATTATTTCAATAATGATAATCAAAAAACAGACAAACAAGAAAATTCCTCATCTCTCAATTTCTCTGTTTTCCCTGCTTTAAATAGTTGCTATTTCTGGCTATTCTTGAACAATTAGTTATTTGTCTATTAAGCAGTTTTATTGAGATATATTCACATACCATTTGATCTTTCCAAAGTGTATAATCAGTGGATTTTTTTAGCTTTTAAAAAGTCCTTTGTTGTGAAATTGTAAAATAAATAGAAAAATATATTGAAAGAAATCACAAATTTTAAAAGAAAGGTCAAGGTCAGGTTAGTTTTAATATAATCAATTATAAAAAATAGCATAGCAATGAACATTTATAAATGTAAATAATAATTCAAATATAATAGAAAATAGTTACAATGTAATTCTAATTTTTATATTACATTTCTGCATTTTGGACATAATTGCTAAGAATGAAATAAATGATTGGTTTAGTTATTTAATTTACATTTATGCCATAATTCTTTCTAAATAATCAAATTCCTATCTGGAATTTCTTAATATCATATTGAAATGAATTATAGCAGATAACAATTTGCAAACTCATAATTTTATGAGGTAGAAAAACTCAAAATCTTGTTCAACAGTAGCATGCTAAATCATTAATGAGCCACACAGATTGTATTAATTAGAGTATGAATAAGAAAGAGTTAAAAAAAAAGAATTATCCAAAAATATATCTCTTTTCCAGTCCTCCTCAATTAAAAGCAAGTGTTTATTATGTATGAAAAAAAATTACAGAATACTGATCACAGGAATAATTTGCCAGTTGCACAGAGTAATTATTGTTCATATATTATAATGCTGTTATTTTACATTTATCTTGTCTACTCCAGCTCTTTTTTGGCTATATTTGCATGGAATACCTTTTTCCAAACTTTCACTTTTAACCTGCTTGTGTCCTTACCTCTGAGGTGGGTCTCTTATAGACAACACATAGATGACTTACATTTTTTAAATCCCTTCAATCAGTCTATATCTTTTGATTGGGAAGTTCAATTATTAACATTCAGTGTTGTTAATGTAAAGGCATTATTTACTTCATCCATTTTGTCCTTCAACTCTCTGTTGTCATATCTTTCTATTGTCGGTATTCTTATCCTTTAGTTTATTCTCCCTAATAATCTTCATTTCTAAACACTTCTCCAAATCTCTTACCCTGTGTTTTTCTTTAAGGCTGCACTAACCCCTTCAGTATCTCTTGCAAATCTGGCCCTTTCGTAACATATTTCATCAGTTTCTGTTTGTCTCTGAAGATTTTGCACTCATCCTCATTTTTGAAGGACAGCTTTGCTGGATACAAAATTCTTGGCTGGCAGTTTTTCTCTTTCAGTACCTTAAATACCTCATGCAACTTTCTTCTCTCCTCCATGGTTTCTGATGAGAGGCCCACACTTAATCTTATTGAATTTCCCTTGTACGTGATACATTGCTTTTCTCCCGCTGCTTTCAGAATCCTCTCTTTATTTCTAATATTTGTCATCCTAAATAGTAGGTGTCTTGGGGTAGGTCTACTAAGATTTATTCTGTTTGGGGTACATTGTCCTTCTTGGATATTGATATTTATGCCCGACATAAGTGTTGGTAAGTCTTCAGTCATTTTCTGAAATATTCTTTCTGCCCCTTGTCCATTCTTTTTTCCTTCTGGGACACCAATAATGCGAATGTTTGTGCATTTTGCATTGTCATTCAAATCCCTGATACAATGTTCCATTTTTTCCATTCTCTTCTCTTTCTGTTTTCCTGTCTTTTTCAGTTCAGATTCTGTCTTCAAAATCACTAATTCTCTCTTCAAGCAATTTAAATCTGCCCTTATGTGCCTCTAATGTATTTTTAATCTCATCCATCAATCTTTCAAGGTCTGTTACTTTTCTTTGCAGGCTTTTAAATTGGTATTTATGGTCTCCCAGTGTCTTCTTAATATCCTTTATTTCTTTAGTCATATTTTTCTGAAGTTCTTTGAAGTGATTTAGAAAAGTCGTGTGATTATCCCTCATTAATTTTATTAAACCCAGTATCTCTTCAGGATATTTGGTTTGTTCTTTTGGCTGGGCCATCTCTTTCTGTTTCCTATTATGGCTTGTAAGTTTTTGCTGATGTTTAGGCATCTGAACATGTTGATGAATTTACTGTGGTGGCCAATTTCTATCTTGCTTTTTTATTTTTTTCACAGTTCTTTGTTTATATTTGGATAAACTTATTCTCAGTCTTTAAAATTGACTAACATAAGTTTTCAAAATCAGGCCAGGGGCTCCCTAGTGGAGCACAGAGCTTCTCCCAAGGGTTGGATACAGAGAGTGTGAACAGTTTTGTCCATGCAATTTCCAGACCAGCCAACAGATGGTGATAATCAGCACACTTTTCCACGGAAGTGTTTCAGTCTTGGCTTTCAGGTGTTCCTGTTTTGAATCTCCAGATTAGAGGTTCAAAGTGGGCTCTGCTGGCCGAATTCACTGAAGAAAAGCAGCATGACCTACCCTCCCTTTTCCTTTTAAACAACTGACATGGAGGAGGATATCTCTTCCCCTCTCAGTCGGCTGCAGGGAGCCAGGTGTTCTACCCCAGGTTATTATCTTGGGGTGGGGGAGGTTAGCCCTTCCAAGCCAAAATGGGGGCTTGGTAACTCACATCTGTTGTTTCATCTTCCTTGTCTCTCTGTCCCTCACCCTCCTGGGAGTTGTATAGCACTGTGCTGGTCTGCTAAACCCCAAAGCAGCTCCCTCAGACAGTTTGGCTCTTTCTCCATTGTTTTTGTGAGAGCATTCAGCTCTGACTGTTAGTCCATCATGATGTTCACACAATCCTAGTCAATATTTTTCTTTTAGGAATGATATTTAACATTCATCTTTGAAGGATTTATTTGGCCTTGGGCATTTTTCTGTTGTTATTTTTTGATGGGTGATTCAATAGCATTAATTGTGATTGGTATGTTGAGGCCTTCTCTTTCTTCTTTAGTCAGTGGAGGTTGTTCATGTGTTTCTAGGAATTTGTCCCTTCCATCTAAGTTGCCTAATTTGTTAGCATACTTTCGTTCATAGCATCATCTTATGATCTATTTTATTTTTTGAGGTAGGTGGTAATGACCACTCTTTGTTTCTGAATTTATTTATTTGCATCTTCTCACTTTTTTTCTTTGTTTTTCTAGCTATAGGTTTGTCAATTTTATTAATCTCAGAAAACTAGATTTTGTTTTAGTTCATTCTCTATTGTTTTTGTTCTCAATTTCATTGTTTTTTCTCTAATACTTATTGTTTTTACCTTTTGCTTGCATTGGGATTAGTTTGCTGTTCTTTTTCTAGTTCCTTTAGGCTTGTAGTTAATTCTTTGATTTTAGCACAACTTTACTTTTCTTTTTCTAAAATTATTTTCAAAAAACTTCTCAATTACATAAAAATTACATAAAAATTATAGAGGATTTCCATATACCCCACCCCTTTCCCCTCTCACATTTTCTGCTATTAAAAGATATTACATAATGTTGTATAATTGTTACTATTGATGAACAAATATTGAAGCATTGCTAATAAACATATCCTATAGTTTATGTTATGGTTTACACTTCGCACTGCATAATTTTAAAGGTTTTGGAAAAATGTATAATGGCCTGTATCCATCATTCCAAAATCAGGCAGAGCTATTCCAATGCACTAAAAATCCCTGTATTCCACATATTCTTCTCACCTCCTCCCCTAAGAACATCTGGTAACCACTATCATCATATCAATAATACAAGTTCTTCTGTTAATATTATAATAAACCTACTTTGGTCCATTGTTGCATTCCCCCCCTTATGTTTGTTTATTCCTCAATATTGAGGATTTTGGAATGGTGATACCTGCTCTGCTTCAGATTGAGAAGGGCCTTAGATCTTATGGGTCATAATGAAGGAACACTTTTTCCTTCCATTGTAGATACTTTGATTTTTGGGATGGGGTTGTCTATCATCATCATTTGGGCAGTTGTCCTGGGTGAGTCCAATGAACTGGAGAGTAGATGTTGGCTGAAACTCTGCTGAGATTCAGGGCTCAACTGGCAAATGAACACACCAAAGAATTTAGTCTCTGGAACATATATATATATAATGTGTATAGTGCTAATTATAAGTTCAAATAGGAGAGGTAGATGAATCATGTGTAGGGTAATTATAAATGAGGCTAAATCTCTTACATTGGGGAAATAGGTTATTCCATATTCCAAGGTAAGGCTCACTGATGAGAAATTGATTTCATGGGGTTGTTTGCCTTGTTTAAAGTGTCCAGATGTCTCTAGAGCCCTCAGGAACACCTGGATTTGTAGCTTTGTTTTCTGTGGCAGGTAATGAGGTCCACCTGAGTTCCGCATAAATGTAACCTCTGGAATGAACTGCTGACTCACTTTGAAATCTCATAGCTGTAAAAACTCTTTTTAAATTAAGTTTTCCCTCTTTTGGTCAATGTCTTATTTCAAATGCATTGCTGGTTGTTCCTTGGTAATAATCCCTTTGTGTTAGGTAGACTCATCACTGGGGGTAAGGTTGTGAGTTTATTTTCTGAGTTTGGCTCACAGAGATGCCACATTTGAATGACAAGGATGTTTACAGGAGGTAACTCTCAGGCAATAGATATTTTTAGGCTAAGTTTAAATTTTACAAGTATAAAGTTCATAAGTACAAGCATTAATATGGAGGAGTTTACTTTGCTCATCATAAGGTCTTTTAAATTCATCCATGTCACATGTGTCAATACTTAATTACTTCTACAGCTAAGTAATATTCCATTATATATATGTTTATCCATTCATCAATTTATGGACACTTGGGTTGTTTCCAACTTTGGGCAGTTTTGAATATGCTGTGATGTACATTGGTGTCCAGTGTTCATGTCCTTAATTTCAATTCTTCTGGGTATATTCTTAGTACTGGATTGCCAGATCATATCATAATTCTATACTTAGCTTTGTGAGGAACTGCCAAATCTACCTCCAACAGTGGCTACACCAGTCTACATTCCCACCAACAGTGGATGAGTTCCTATTCCTCCACATCCTCTCCAAGGCTTATAGTTTTCTGTTTTATTTAATATCAAATAGTCTAATAAGTGTAAGATAATATCTCATGGTAGTTTTGATTTGATTTTCCCTAATAGCTAGTGATATTATACATATTTTCATATGCTTTTCAGTCAATTGCATTTCCTCTTTGGAAAGGTGCCTGTTAAAATTTCTCACCCATTATGTAAGTGGGTTGTTTTTCTTTTAATTTTTGATATACAAGATTTCTTTATTTATGCTGGATATTAGGCCCTTATCACATAGATCATTCCCAAATATTTTCACCCAATCAGTAGGCTGCCTTTTCATTTTCTTGACAAACTCCTGATAAGCACAAAATTTTCAAATTTGAGGAAGTTCCATTCCTCTATTTTTTCTTTCATTCCTAGTCCTTTGGTTATGAATTTATGAAACCATTTCCTACTACCAGATCTTGCATATGATTCCTATATTATCTTCCAGGATCTTTATGGTCTTGGTTTTTATATTTAGGTCTTTGATCCATCTTGAGTTAATTTTTGTATAGGGCATGAGATGGTGATCTTCTTTCATTCTTTTGGATATGGATATCAAGTTCTCCAAGCACCATTTTTGTTGAAGAGATGATTCTATCCCTGTTGAGTAGGCTTGGTGGCATTATCAGTTGGCCATATATGCATGGATCTATATCTGAACTCTCTATTTTGTTCCCTTAGTCAGTGCGTCTATCTTTGTGCCAACACCATGCAGTTTTGCCCACTATAACTTTGCAGTATGCTTAAAAATCAGGTAGTGTGATTCCTCCAATTTTGTTTTTCCTTTTCAAGATGTTTTTGGCTATTCCAGGCCACATACCCTGACAAATAAATTTAATAATTAACTTTTCCAATTCAGTAAAAAATGCTGTTGGATCTTTCATTGGGATTGCATGAAATCTTTTTATTGATTTCTCTAGGATAGATATAGTAAAGATATTGAGTCTTCTAATCCATGAACATGGAATATTCATCCATTTATTTATGTCTTTCATTTCCTTAACAATGTTGTGTGGTTTTTGATGTACAAGTCCTTTGCATACTTAGTTAAAGTGTATTCTGAGATACTGTATTCTTTTAGTAGCTATCGTAAATGAAATTTTTTTCTGACTTCCTCTACAGATTGCTCATTTTATTAGCATACCAAAATGCTACTGATATTTGCATGTTGACCTTATATTCTCCTACTTTACTGAACTTATTTAACAGCTCCATAAGTTTTTTTCTCAATTATTAAGGAATTTTTAGGTATAGGATCATGTCATTTGCAAATAGTGAAAATATTACTTCTTCATTTCCAATTTGGAATTTTTTAATTCTTTTTCTTCTCTAAGTGCTCAAGCAAATACTTCTAATAAAATTTTAAATAAGAGTGGTGACAGTGGACGTCCTTGTCTTGTTCCAGATCTTTGAGAGAAAGCCTGTAGTTTTTCACCATTGAATATGATGTGAGCTGTGGGGTTTTCTTACTTGTCTTTTATCATGTTGAGGAAGTTTCTTCTAATCCTATTTTTTGAAGTGTTTTATCAAAAAAAAAATATTCTGTATTTTGTTGAACGCCTTTTCTGCATCAGTAGAGGTTAGCATGTGATTTTTCCCCTTCAATCTGTTTATGTGGTATGTGTATTGCATTAACTGATTTTCTTATGTTGAATCATCCTTGCATACCTGTGATAAAACCCACTTGATCATGGTGTATAATTTGATTGATAGTTGTTGGATTCTATTAGCAATTAGTTTCTTTTAGTTTTCAGCATCTAAGTTCATTAGAGAGATTGTTTTGTTGTATTAATTTCCTGTAGCATCTTTATGTGGCTTTGGAATGAGGGAGATGTTGGCATTGTAGAATGAGTTAGGTAATGTTAAATCCACTTCTATTTTTTTGGAAGACTTTGAGCATGATACGTGTGAGTTCTTTCTGGAATCATTGGTAGAATCCACCTGTGAAGTCATCTGGTCTTGGGCTTTTCTTAGTTGGGAGGCTTTTGGTGACTAGTTCAATTTCTTTTTTCTTTTCTTTTTTTTTTAAGATTTTTTTTTAATTTTAATTTTTATTTATTCATTTATCCCCCCTTGCTGCTTGTGTTCACTGGGTCAGCTAACCATGCCGTGCGGGCGGGCTTGCCTTCACCAGGAGGCCCCGGGAACCGAACCCGGGACCTCCCATATGGTAAACGGGAGCCCTACTGATTGAGCCACAGCTGCTTCCCTAGTTCAATTTCAATACTTGTGATTGGTCTGTTGAGTTCTTTTATTTCTTCTTTCATCAATGTACATTGCTTCTTTCTAGAAATTTGTCTATATCATCTAAATTGTCTATAATGTTGGAAAAAGTAACTCTTATGATGTTATTTCTGTGGGTTCATGTGATGATACCCTCTCTCGGATTTATTATTTTATTTATGTGCATCTTCTTTCTTCTTTTCTTTGTTAGTCTAGCTAAGGGTTTTCTGTTTTTATTCATCTTCTCTAAGAACCAGCTTTTGGTTTGGTTAATTCTTTCTAATCTTTCTTCTATTCTCAAGTTCATTTAATTAAACTCTAATCTTTGCTATTTCCTTCCTCTTGCTTGGTTTGGGATTAGTTTATTGTTATAGTTCTAGTTCCTCCAGTTGTGCAATTATATCTTTGATTTTAGCTCTTTCTGCTTTTTAAATGTAGGGATTTAGGGCTATACATTTCCCTCTCAGCACTGATATAGCTGCATCTCAAAAATTTTGATTTGTTGCATTTTCATTTTCATTTGCTTCAAGGTGTTAACTGAATTCTATGGCAATTTCCTCTTTGGGCTACTGATACTTTAGGAGTTTTTTGTTTAACTCACACACATTCGTGCCTGTTGAATTTCTCCTTTCTTTATTGATTTGTTGCTTTATTTCATTGTGGTCAGAGAAAGGACTTTGTATAATTGCTCTTTCTAAATTCATTGAGACATTTTCTATGACCTAGCATGTGGTCTGTCCTGGAGAATGTTGCTAGAGCACACGAGAAGAATGAATATCTTGCTCCTTTTGAGTAGAATGTTCTATATAAGTCCATTATGTCTTCTTCCACAAATGTAGTGTTCAAGGTCTCTCTTTGAACCTCTGTGGAGATGTTCTGTCTAATGGAGAAAATGGTGTATTGAAGTCTTCCCACTATGATTGTTGAAGCTTCCTTTTCTCCCCTCAATTTTGCCAGTGTTTGCCTCATGTATTTTGGAGCACCCTGTTAGGTGCATAGATGTTTATGATTTTTCTTTCTTCTTTGTCGATCAACCCTTTTAGTATTATATAATGTCTTTCTTTTTCTCTTATAACAGTTTTGCATTCAAAGTCTACTTTGTCTGATATTCTTATAGCTATCTCAACTCTTTTTTGATTGCTGTTTGCATGGAAAATCACTTCCGTCCTTTCACTTGCAAGCTATTTGTGTCCTTGGTTCTAAGGTGAGTCTCTTATAAACAGCATATAGTTGGATTATATTTTTTATCCATTCTGTTAATCTGTGCCTCTTAATTGGGGGGGGGGTTAATCCATTAACATTTAGTGTTTGTATTGTAAAGTCAGTATTTAATTCAAGAATATTTTCTTTAGGATTTTATGTGCCATACCATATGTTTTTTCCCTCATTTATCATTTCAGTTACCCTTATTAATAAGTTTCATTTTTACTCTGTCCTCCAAACCACTCTCTCCTGTCTTTTCCTTTCAGTCTGTTGAATTCCTTTTAGTATTTATTGAAGGACAGGACTCTTTCTGACAAATTACCTCAAGTTCTGTTTATATCTGAATATTTTGATTTCTCCCTCATTATTTAAAGACAATTGTGCTGGATACAGTATTCTTAGCTGTCAGTTTTTCTGTTTCAGTACTTAAATGTGTCAAACCATTGCTTTTTTCCCTCCATAATTTCAGATGAGAAATAAGCATTTAATCTTATTGCGTATCCCTTGTATTTGATGGGTTGCTTTTCACTTTCTGCTATCAATATTCCCTCTTTATCTTTGGTATTTGGCACTCTGATTAATATATGTCTCTGAGACGTTTTGCTAGAATTTATTCTGTTTGGAGTACACTGTCCTTCCTTGACATGTATGTCTATGAATCTCATAAAAGTTGGGAAATTTTTCAGTCATTATTTTCTCAAACTTCCCTTCTGCCCTTTTTCATTTTCCTTATCTTCTCCTTCTGGGACACCCATAATGTGCATGTTTGCACATTACATACTGTTATTCATTTCCCTGAGACCCTGCTCAATTATTTCCATTTATTCTCTATTTATTATTCTATCTGTGTAATTTTGTATGTTCTGTCTTTTCCTCAGCCTGTTCAAGTCTGCTGGTGTGTTCTGGTGTATATTTCATTTCTTCTGTTGTGCCCTTCATTACCATAATATCTGTTATTTTTCTATGTATATTTATAATTTCTTCTGTATGTACACCCAGTGTCTTCTTAATGTCCATTACCTCTTCTTTCATTTCCTTGAGTTGATTTAGGTGATTTTAGTGGACATCTTAGTTACTCCAAATACTGTGTTTCCTCTGTCTTTTTACTTTGTTCCTTTTATGTTTCCCATCTTCCTTTTTCTTAGTATGGCTTGTAATTTTTTGCTAATGTCTAAACATCTGTTTATTTTGATGAGTTTACTCTCTTGATCATTTTCTTTCTTGACTATTTTTTGTTGTTGTTGTTTGGATTTGTTTTAGTGTTATTCTTTGACATTTGTTGTAGCTTATTTGAAATTTTTAGAATTGCCTGTGTTTAACTGGTATAAATCAGACCAGGGGCCCATGAATGTGGCACAAATAGTCCAAAAAGTCAATTCCTCTACATTGGCCTGTCTCAGTCCCCATGTCCTTGATCCTTCCTGGATCTTGTACTGTGGTTCCCTGGCTCCAGAATCTGAGTACAGTTGATTCTTTTTTCCCAGTGACTGCCTGCACCTACCTATGACAGTAAGGCGTCCCTCACCAGCTACTCAATCTCTTTCTCCTGCTCCCAGCAAGGTCCACCTGGCTGCCTTTGCCACATGCCCTGTGCTGCTGCCACTTCTATACATACTCAGCAACGCCCACCTCACTGGCTGCTCATGTGCTACTCATGCTGTGACCCAGCTGCATCCTTCCATGTCTGGCAATTGATCCCCCTTGCCAGTCTCCTGTGTGCCACTACCCCCATGGCCCCACCAGTTACCCCTGTACCCAAAAAGACTCCATTCCTGCACTTGTCTGCTGCTTGCCCCATGGCTGTGCCATTTTCTCTCATGCCCAGTAAAGCCCACCCTTAACAGCTGCCCATGCACCACTCACCCTGTGGCCCTGTCATTTTCCCCCATGCCCATCAAGTCCCCCACTCACCAGCCACCTGCATGCCTTTCATTTTTTCCCCTTCATCTTCTTCATTCACAGGAAGGCTGCCTGGCTTTTTTCCACTTCTGGAGAATAACCAATTGATTTTTGACAGGGTGCCAAGTCCACCTAATGGGGGAGAACATTCTCCACAACAAATTAAGCTGGAAAAGTCCACATGCAAAAAAATGAATGTACCCCTACCTCACACCATGTACAAAAATTAACTAAAAAATTGATCAAAGATCTAAATAAAAGCCTTAAAAGTAAAATATTCCTAGAAGAAAATGTGAGGAAACATTTCAGGACCTAGTGTTAGGCAATGTTTTCTTAGATTTTACAACAAAAGCATGAGCAATAAAAGATCTATCTATCTATCTATCATCTATCTATCTATCTATCTGTCTATCTATCTATCTATCTATCTATCTATCTATCTATCTATTTATCTATCTATCATCTATCTATCTATAAATGACACTTCAAGCAGTAAAAGAAAAATATGTAGATGAGACATCAAACTTAAAAAACTTTTTTTGTATCAAATGACTGTTTTAGGAAAATGAAAAAACCTATAGAATGGAAGAATATATTTGGAAACCACGTATATGATAAGGGCACAATATCCACATTATAAAAGAAATCCTACAACTCAACAACAAAATGCATAGACATTATTTCAAAGAATATATACAAATAGCCAATAAGCAAATGAAAAGAGAGTCAACATCTTTAACTATTTGGAAAATGCAACTCAAATCAAACATAAGGTACAACTTCCTACCAACTAAATGGCTACTACTTAGAAAATGAAAAATATATGTTGGCAAGAATGTGGAAAAATTGGAGTCCTTGTATATTGTTGTTGGTATTGTAAAATGTTGGTATTGCAGCAATTGTGAAAAAGACTTTGGCATTTCCTCAGAAAGTAAAGTATAGAATTACCATATGACCCAGCAATACCACTCCTGGGTATATACCCAAAAGAATTTAAAACAAGCAATTGAACTGATATTTGCTCAGCAATGTTTATAGCATTATTCACATTTGCCAAATTGTGGAAACAACCCAAATATCCATCACTGTAAGATGGGATAAACAAATTATGGCATATACATACAATGGGATATTATTCAGTTGTAAAAATTAATGAAGTTCTATATCCTACAACATTGATGAACTTTGAAGACATAATGTTGAGTGAAATAAACCAAACACAATTGATAAATATTTTATGATCTCACATATGCAAAGTCAACAGGTCAGAAATTACCAATTAGAATACAGTTTATCAGGGATATGGTTGGGGGTGGGGAATTGAGAGTTGAGATGATGGATAGGTTTTGGTAATTGTTGGTGGTGATGGAAGACAACATTATGAGTGTATTCATCACCACCAAATTGTACACTTGAAAGTTACTGAAATGATTAATTTAATTTGGGTATATATATATTTGTGTATACATATATAAAAGCAAAATTTAAAGAAAATTAGACTGTTCAACACAAACAGTAAATCCTAAAGTAATTTATAAGCTATAGTTTATTACATAAATATAATAATATTGGTTTAAAACTTGTTAAAATGTACCACACTATTGCAAATTATTAGTAACAGTTAAAGCTGTTTATGTGTATTTAAGATGGTATAGTGAACTCTATTCTTTCTCTATGATTTTTCTGTAAATCTACAACTGTTCTGATAAAAAATTATAAGCATTCAAGTCAGTGAACTCAGAGAAATGTATGAAGATTCTGTATAAGGAGTCCAAAGAGAGTGAATTAAGAATGTTAATACCTGGAAATGTGAAAGATAGAAAAGAATCTGTGCAAATATTGAGACTATTAATTGAAAAGGTTTGAAAAGCAATTGGATGCTAAAAGCCAGACCAGGCTGCATGTGTACGTCTTTACAATAACTTCTCATTCTGCCACTAGAACCAGTAAAGAGCAGCTTGTATATGGGATGTTACTGGTTCTTGTGGCAGAATGAGAAGTTTTTGTAAAGATGTTCACATGCAGCTTTGTCTGGTGGTAATGAATTAGGACATTATTATTCACTCTTACAAGGGCACTGCAGAGGGGCATCTCAAAGACGTTGATTTTTGAATAATGATCCAAACTAGGCTTTATATATTAAATTTAAGATATACATGCTATGACCCTGCATTTCCAGTAAGGAGAGTGGTTACCTTCATGGGTGAATAAAAGGTGATGAAAAAGAAGATATAAACACAGAAAATCTCTAGGATTCTGAGGTGATTACATTAGGATTATTTTCAAAATTATGGGTTCAACTCTAAATGTGATTTGGAATATAATACATTCTTTAATTTCTGATTAACAATGTAGAGCCCAAATCCCCTGCAAAATATGGATTACATTTAGTATTAATCTTTGACCAACAAAGTCACCATATATAAATTAATATTTATTCATTCATTTGAGGCTACTGTAAAAAGCTTGAAATAAATTTTCCCTGACTTCTATAATGTATTTATTGACTGTAATTATATCAATATTTATTCTCTGTGAGGAGAACAACTCCTGCTTAAAACCTGAGTGTTTTCTTCATGCCTGACCATAGACAATTACAAAAACTTTACCTGACAGTCCACATAATTGAAGCTGCCCTCACCACAACAGACGTTACCTAGCCAGTGTGTTGCAGTCTCTGAAGGAAGTTGTGGTCAAGGAACCGGGACCCCCTGGCCAGGCTTGCTCTTGAGCACACCTTCATTCCTTCCCTAGGTGCCTCCATTAGGAGCATCTGATCAGGGGCCCCAGACCCAGGTCTTCCTCAGGGGCCTCATCTGAGTACTTCTTATTGGAGGGAGGAAGGAGAGACATTGAGGGCCCCCTCTTGCTCCTTCTCAGTACTCAGTCCTAGTCCCTGGGTCCATAAAACTGCAGGAACCTTTTGTCAAGTGCTCCTTCAGCAGTGAGTTGATCCCATGTCTGTGCTGATCCTTCTGTCCCTCCCCCAGGAGCAGCTTTCCACAGCATAATGAGACACGGTTAAGTCCCTGTCTTTCCTGTTTACCTTCCTGCTTGTATCATCACAGTAAGTGATTAAAAGCCCCCCCCCCCCGTTACTACCATTTTGGCTTTGAGTATTTAAATCAGCTACTTTTGACACCTGGCAGTTGAACTCAGCTCTTACTGAAAATGGCACAGGGATCAGGGTAACCAATTAAGCACGCTGCTGTTCTGGAAAACCAGAAGATGCTGAGGGGCTCCTATGGGGGGAGGTGGTGGAAGCCATGGTGCTCTGAAGGGGTGCTTGGCAGAAAGTATTGGCAGAAATTGAGATTGTGAATGAGAATAAACATAAAGAAATCATTTTTAAGTGGCCACAAGTATGCTGAGACACTCAATGGAAAGTTAAGATATTTAATTGATATATATAAGACATAAATTTTGCCTCTGCATTGTGCTATGAGAAATATATATTACAGACTAAAAAGAAATAAGTACTAGGGGATATTATATGTGTGTCCAGAATAAAGGAAATTACACACATATTGAAATGAGAATGAAGTTCCTTTCATATGTTTGAAGAAACCTGGAAGAATATTTCTCATAATATATATTTATAATAAAATATGTTGAAAATATGGACAAAATAAATGATCACACAATTCTTGAGATAAAAATGGAATTGGTGATTAAATATTACATAAATTAAATCCATAGAAAAAATGTTCAGGAATAGAAAATTTAAGTTTTCTGACTAAGATAGCATACTACATGCCAGGCACTTTAATTAAAACATACATAGAAATATTGAATATCAAGAAATGCATAAAATAACATAATGTATCCTATCAAGAGAATGAAGGAAGTAGAATCTGAAGACTGTTAGATTTTTTATCAGGAGCCACTGAGAAATAGAATTCAATGAATCTAGATAGTCAAATATTTGGAGGGAATTAACTTTGACAGAAATTACATATGTGACTATAAGCATAAATATAAATAAGACATGATGAAATATAAAGACATATTCATATATGCAAAGATTCAGAAAACATATAGCTAATCTTTGTAAGGTTGTTACTTGGATATAAAATCGGTCAGTGATGCCTTTTCCCAGGAAACAGCTAGGAAGAAAACTCAGGTAGGAACAACTAATTTTTACAAAGAAATATGATGGTTCCTTCAATTGTCAAAACACTGAAAATACAAGGTTATATTTCAGAACTTGGATGAATATGCAAAAAAAAATCAGATTTTTCCTAGGATTATTACTTTTGATGAAAGGAGGGTTGAGTTCATCATCAACTTCTTGCTTCTATGTTGAATAATCCATACTGAGCCAAAATGAGACCTTGTAAATTGTACAACTTGCAGCTGAATATAAATGAGCTTAAGTTCCTACAAAGTATACAATTTCTACACAGGATGCTGGAGTTAAAAAGGAAGCTGTCAAAGAATTAAATTCTTAGATATAAAGGGGCTTAGATACAAAGGGGCTTAGATATATTCCTAGGCTACCAGAATACTGGCTAAGCCTTTAGGAATCAGAAAAATAAAACTCTTTCAATCTTTGCAGCATAACTTTTATATCTTATGGGAAAAGTGAATCACATAGTATGAGCAAGACTGGTATTCTGCAGGCAAATCCAATACCATTTATTACTATGTCTACTCCATTTTATAACTAATGAATCCTTTTTTTCTTCATGCAGAAGCTTGAATGAAACAAGTGTAGTATACATCTTTTACACAGAAATAAATAAAACCTAAAACTTGCACATTATATTGTGTTAAAGGGCAGGGTTTTTATATGCCCCTTTTGAATGGGGCAAACAAATCTCCAGTATTTTAACATTAATACAGGCCTCTGTGCTACACCCATGTTGAGTCCTCAATTCCATAGTTGTCTCTTAGTTCTAACCACTTTATTATTTTGAGCAGAAACATGTATATGAGTGAATCAAGGAGAGAAATTTACAAAGAATATTTCTCTAAACCAAAACACTCAATATTTTCTTCCAGTGTGCCAGTATCCAGTGCCATGGGAATACATAAAAAGCATTGGCACTTGTTTAGGCATTGATACAGAAGGCATGGTCTTTTTCTTATGATGTGATACATTGTTTTTTGCTCTAAACCATAATAATAATTTTCCAAAACATATTTTAGAATTTGAAAGCCTATTCAAGAAGAATAAAGGAATTACATACATATTGAAATGAGAATGAAAATTATAACAGAGTTTTCTAGTGTACTGTCACATGTTAATAACAAGATATGTACATATCAGAAGGCTTTAGAATTTTGTAGGAAAAAGATTCTAATTTAAAAACATATATAAATATAAATTAAACTTCTTTGAAATTGTATTTTTAAGTAGTTTTTTTTTAACCAAAGAAAGCTCTCCTTGGGAACTCACAATATCTGTGGAACATTCTGCCTAGAGCATTGTTAATCTCTCATTTCCGCAGACTATAGATGAGGGGTTTATAAGTGGGGGCTCCATGGAGTAGAACATGCCTGTCAGCAGATTGCTAAGAGATGCTTTATCTACAATGGGACCTACAGCAGCAATAATTCCAGAAATTGGAAACATAAGTAGAACTGCCAACTGTGGAGTGCAGGTGGATAAGGCTTTATTACGGGATTCCACAGAATCCATCCTAAGCACCATTGAAAATATATTACTATATGATGTAAACAATAAGGCAGAACATAATAAGCACAGACCTACACTTATGGCTAGAATAACAAACTCACAAAACTGAACATCTGAAGATGAGATTCTCAGAATTTGAGGTATATCACAGAAATATTGATGGATCACATTGGACTCTGTGAAGGGAAGCCTGAACATGACACCTGTGTGGATAGAAGAATAGACCAACCCACTTTCCCATGAGCCACCAGCTGCCCGTGTGAATAGATGTGGGGTGATGGTGAGCCCATAGTGCAGAGGGTGGCAAATGGCAACATAACCATCATAGGACATCACCACAAGGAAGGCCAACTCTGTGCATCCACAGAAGATTACCAGGAAAATCTGAGCAGCACATGCTGGGAGAGAAATCAATTTACTGCCTTTCAGAGAATTCGCAATGAATTTGGGGACAGTAACTGAAATGAAGCAAAGTCTATAAGGGTTAAATTTCCTATAAAGAAATACATTTGAGAGTGTAGATGAGGGAATGTCACAATAACAGTAACAGTTACAAGATTCCCAGTCAATGTTCCCAGATAAATCACTGAAAGTAGCAGACCTTGCAGAACTTGTAGCTCCCGGGAGCTTGTGATATCGATGAGGACAAAGTCTGTGAAGATGGTGAGGTTGCTCATGTGCACTTTATATGCTACAGCCAACCTGGGAGTCAGAGAATAAAATTATAAGATAACACTAAAGAGCAAAATGAAGCCAATCCACAATACAGCAATTAATAAGCAAACACTTCTAACCTAGAAATCAGGATAGAGGAAATTAGGAAATGGCTGCCTTTAAAAATCAATAAATGCACAAATTTATTTTTTTTGTTTTCTACCCCAACTCTGCTGTGCTATAATAACTACAACACTCATGATATAAGATAATCTAAGCAAATATAAATATTTCCTATGAAATTTAAAGTTGAACAACCTTTCAATCATTGGGTCCCTTTTACAGTATTTCTTAAAATATACCCAAAACTAAGCCAGGACACATCCAATGATTCTATTCTTATTTTCTACAATATCAAATATTAAAGCAGACATGTCCTTTAAGAAAGATTTTATGTAGACCAGATGATTCTACCACTATTCAGCTGTTACTGAATCTTTTCATTTTCCAGGGAACAACGATATCTTAATGTCCCCATCTATGGCAATATGACCTAGAAATTGCTTCTGTAACAAACTTAATGAAGAGTTCTGAGGATTGTCTGGAATTTTATCCCAAATGAGACAAATGATTATTCTTCAACGTTCTTTAATTTTAGGTGCTTTCTAGGAAATGTAGATGAATTCTTTCATTCCTTCTTTGTGACATTGCCCATAAATTATATTTGATTTAGATGGGAGTATGTATCTCATGCTCCATTGTTTTCACTCAAGTTAACTTTCTCACCTGCACACAGAATCTAAGAAAAGCATTCCACCTGACAATACTCCTACCCACAGATCCTTTCCCCATCCAGCATGAATTCCAATATTTAATGAAGAGTTCACATTCTGGCCAAGTCTGTTTCCTCTATGCTTTTCTAGGTTGCAGAAATCTCCTCACTCATAACTAATTATGCTAACTATAATGTATTAAATTGTGCTTGTCTTGAAGCAGTTCAAAGCATAAAGAAATTTTATTTCAACAATATATTTTATTGCTAAAACTAGTTATGCTGAAGTAGAATTTTAGTACTTTTTAATTTACCTTTGTCAGAAACCTACAATTAAGGATTTATATTTATACAAGTTTAGAATTTGTATTTTATTAATATTTTCTTTATATAAAATCCCTTGTCTTTACAAATATATTTTCCAATTTTTGTGAAGATTTTTATGTACAGTAATAAAAATGTTGCATTGCTTACTTTGGTTTTATCCAGATGAATTTCTAATTTATTGCAAAATATTTTGTACAAATTGCTTTCTATAATATCCTTTCTATTAAGTGGTTTCTTTTAATATTCTCAATTTCTAAAGTACCTGAATCATGTTAAACAGGTAACTTTTTAACTATGAAAACATTACTCAGTATTTAAAGTAAATACAAATGACCTATGGTACATGTTACTGAATTAACTCAGATATACATCTTGCTTTTAAAAATATTTTTAAATGTTTGCTTTATCTGAATCATGCATTAGCCCATGATCATTAAAGTCTCCTTCCTACCGTTCATCTCTTCAGATTGCATCTTACTCCTCAGTCTATAGAAATTCTCAAATTTAATTATGCTAAATTTACCACACAACCTCCTCTTCAAAATGTATCATGATGGTCAAATGAATAGATATGGTCACACCGAGATTTCAGAGTTTTCGTCTATGCCTTATTACCTCAGAGATATTTGGGAGGCATTTACTTCACAATCGTCAAGTGTGGACAATAACATAATGACTGGGATTGCTAAATTCTTATCTATTTTTTAAAAGATGATATATAGTAATATATTAAAATGGATCAGAATAGAGAATGGCTGCTTCATAATATCCAGCAAATAAATATCAGAAATTGCTCATTGTAAAAACTACACTGGAAATCTTTACATTTCCATTGATGTTTTAATATTGATTTTTATTTACTTTGATAGATTTCCATGAAATGCCATCGTAACTCTTTTTTTTCCTGTATATTTCTTGGCTCTGTTTTTAAATCTGGCTCAAGAAATATCTCATATTTGTTGCTTCCACAATTTCAATATCAAGGGAATTTTGGTATCAACGTACTTGTAATATTTTGAGCCAAACTGTGTATTCACAGACAGATCTTCTGGTACCATATTAAACATAACATAATGTTAACAATTGAATCAGAAAAATCCAGCCTACTTTATGAGAAAAAATGTGTCATATGGGGAAGAAATCATTAAGTGTACAAATGATCTTGAGGCATAACATTGTTGTTTCAGAGAATTATTCATTTATAATATCAAAGAAATAAATCAAATATAATATACAAATATACCTAAAAAGTGAGAGAAGATTATCTTCCATAACATGAATATATATTTGAAATATTTAAAGGATTTATAACAACCATGATTCTGCTTCTTCCTTTACTGAATAAAATCCCTTATCAGGTAGATACACTTTTAACAATCATTTTGCTTCCAGATTCTTTATATAGGTGTTTTTCCTTTTGTAAGGACACTTATGGGTCATACCTCCCATGAGACTTGGTTAATTGTCAATCTCAATCTCAAGAGAACTAGCTTTCCTTCAACTCTTGCTTGGCAAGAATTCCTTCTGTATATCCTTGAGATAGTGGTGTTTCTCTGAAATAAAATTAGTAAATAATTTTTTGTTAAACTTAACAAACTTATAAGTTATTAAAGTTTCCCAATTCACAGGTGAATCAATATATTTTCAAATTTATATCAGAATATAAATGTCATATTTTTATATAGAAAATACATTTGTTATAGAAAATACATTTGTTAGAAAATACATTTTCTAACAATTGAGTACTAACATTATGACATTAAGGAAAATCATATGCAGATAAAAAATTACTGAAAAAATAAACATCAATTTTGACCAGCTACTAAATTTAATAAAATGATATACTCTAGAATTGATTTTAGAAGGAAAATATGTAAAAAAATTAAAAATAAAAAATTGCTTCTGTCACAGAGTGGGACTCATTCACCAAATGTGTTTTGAACAGATCTTTGTAGATAGGATGTGATCACTAAAGTCAGGCTCTCTTCAGAATGTAAATTATAATCTCTAACAAGAATTTCTTAAGGAAGGAGTCAGTAGGCATTGTTCTGAAATTTTTTATTATTGACTGGCAATCTGGAGAAGAGTATAATGTGTGAGAGGCAAAGAAACTCTGTGGAAAATCTTGGAATTGAAGGCTCAAAAATAGATGTCTCTCTGTACCTCCACAGTTTATCAATTATAAAACTTATAAAAGTCAGGCTGAAGTTTGGTGAGTAGTGATTAGAAGTCAAATCTATAGAAGCAGAAATCCCCTTTTACATTTTGTCAACCTCTTTAATTTCTGAATTAATAGAAATGAACTGGATTCTCATATTAACTTTTTCATTTAAACTGTTGCAATATTTTCTTGGTTGAAGAATATGAAAAAAATATGGTCTCATGCAATTATAAGGTTACAAAATGAGAGAAGTATATTCACAGCACTTTCAGAAAATTGCCATATTCTTTGATGCTACAGCAAAAGTCAATAAATGGTGGTTTCTTAAAGAAGGCTTACAATTTTAATTTGACATCATATTAACAAATTTTCATACTCTGTAAGATTTAAATTCATTGATCTATTAAGGCATTTTGAGTATATCTTTTACTCATACAAGATTTCATAACACCATGAAGTTAATATTGTTCTCAGATTGAAGCAGGTATTTTAAATATCATGAATTTCACTATATATTATAAAAATATTCACATTTACTAAAATTGAAAGAGACCAAAGGCAGTCATATGATATAGGTTGCACTAGAGCTTTAATTTTTAGATTGAGCTAACAAATGATATTTTAGTTTTAACTATACATTCTCACTCCTGTAATTTCTTGCATGGAGCCATGCATCATTACTTATTCATGAAAAATGTCTTTAATCACAAAGCAGGTTCCTGTTTTCCCCTCCCTAGAAATTTCCTGTTTCTTGCTCCCTAACAAGTTCCTGTTTTGCTTCTTCCCCTTATAAAACATACACTGGGTGGAGAAGCTTGAGACTAAGGGCACTTTAAGGAGCAAAGTCAAGGTGGGTGAAAAGTCAAGGGGTGGGATATGAGCTCACCCCTTCCCCCCTCATTTGATGCCCACTTTGCAGATCTCTGTTTTCAGGTGGACTCTGCCAATGGAATCCCTGTCCCCACCTCTCTTTGTCAAATTCTAGCAAAGGCCATTGCCTCCTCCTTCAGGGAGGCAGATTTGAGTCTTGCTCTCCTGACCTCCACCAGATTCTTAATATAACTTTTTCCCTTCTGTAATCAAGTGTTGGGCTGGACTTCAATTCTTTGCACTGGGCAAGGACCCAGAGAAGCTTTTAATAGCCACAGTAATTTTATCATTAAGCTCTTTAAGTTTGGGGAAACTGGCATGCTCATGTAGAGGACACAAGTTCTCTAAAATTCCAAAGTCTTTGAAGCTCAAATTTTATCATTAACTATTTTTGATAATTGTTTCTATAACATTACTTTTCTAGAAAACACCTGCCAAGCAGCAAAGTATATTTTGCTGTAGTCTGTCTTTTAGCAATAACCCACATTTAATCAGTAGCATTTTTAATTTGTTCCATTATCTTTTATTCTTGATAGATCAAGGAAGGAGGTAATCAACTTGGTTTATCATTTCAAAGAAAATCTTTTGGTTTCATCACTTTTTCTTTGTTTTCTTTCCTTTATATAACATTGATTTGGATTCTTTATTTTATTATTTTTTTATTATTTTCTTCTTTTTATACTTAATGGAGTTCACTCTGTTCTTCTCTTCCTGGATTTATGAGAGGTAATTGCAGGCCATTGCTTTTACACATTCTCCTTTTTAAATATAAGCACTGAAAAATGCAAACTTCTCTCTAGGAATTGTCTTATTTTTATTTCACCTCTTTTGATATATTTTATTTTACTATCATTCCCTGAAAATAAATATACAAATATTTCAAATTTTCCTTCTGGTTTATTTTTGACTCAGAAATTTGATATATTTATGTTATTAAATTTCCAAATATTTTGTTGTTCTTGATGTTTAATTTGATTCCATTTTGGTTAGAGAACATATTATGCAAAATTAAGTCTTTTTTAAATTATGGATATTTGTTTAATGGCTCAGTATGTGTTCCATCTTGGTATATTTTCAAGAAAAATGCTATTGCTCAACATAACATCTCATGTCATGTCACACACGTGCGAGAAGGTAGTGTGCTTATAGGTTGATTTTGGCTTAGAGAAAGGCCACATTTGAGCATGAAGGAGGTTTTCAGCTGGTTTCTCTTAGGCAATATATAATACTAGGCTAAGTTTCAATTTAACAAGAACAAAGTTTGTATGTTCAACCATCAATATCAAAGCCTGATGTAATGGTCTGCAGCCCTGTTTTAGGCACTGTCCATGTACTCAAGGGATCCTTGGCACTTTTTGAGAGAATGTTGCAGGACTTCCCAGGATGGAAATTCAATATTCTTTGTGCTAAAGTTTGGGTCTCCACTCCTGAGACAATGCCCCATAATCACTTGAACATATTCCTATGCCATAGAGGCATATCCCAAGTGCACCCCTGCTGATATATCCACCCATCATTGACACACCACACCAGTGATCATCCTCTGCCACAGTTGTGACCCTTCTGCAATACAAAACCTTCACAAAAGCAAAAACAAACAAAACCAAATGAAAATAATAAGAAAATAAAATAATACTTTAAAAAATAACATATAAAAATATAAAAATAAAAAGTAAAAGTAAATTTTAAAAAATTTATGTGGGTCTTTCATCACTCTAAGATCTGTTGTCTTATAAGTACAGTGACAACTTCTCCCATATGTTCCCCCAACGTCAAATATAGGGAATTCCACATACCTAATATCCTGAGCCTCTCACACTCTCCCCTATTAATAACATTTTACTTGTGTGTAGTACATTTGTTACAACTGATGCAGAAATATTGAAGCATTGTTACTAACCATGGTCATGGTTTACATTATGGTTTATATTTTGCACAAAACATTTTTATAGAATTTGACAAAATTTAAAATGACCTTATCCACACTGCAAGATTATGCAGAACAATTCGCTTCATTAAAAATGTCTTTCCTCTTCCCTTGGAACATATGGTAACCAATAAGTTTCATATTTTGAAGAATAAAATTCATAATGAAATGCAATAATATTGAGAGATTGATATATTGGTCCTTTTTCTTTTAATAGGCATGCCTGTGTTCTTCAGAGATTCTTTCCCTTCTAATTGAGAATATAGCAGGATTCCCCAGGGAGGGAGGATAATATTTCTTGTTTATTGTTTGTCACTATGACAAGATGAGCACTATCATATTCCATAGAAGAATACCCCAGGTGCACCCTATCCTGCCTATCCTCCCACCCCTAATGAACTGCACCAGTAACCTCCCCTGCCATATTTGCCAAAAGAACATTCCCACTATTGCAGTTTTAACTTCAGACAGGCAAATCCTTAGAGCTCATCTGCTCCTTCCTCCAAACCTTCCCCCATTTCCATGGATAGTCCAACCCAACCCCATATCCACTCCCCCTCACATTTCTTCACCATTGAATCCAATCACATCACAAGGTCAAATATTAGACCTTACCAAAAAACCATAAGACCAAGAATTTTAACAGCAAAATAAACAAACCAGCAGAAGGAAAGAAACAACATAGACTATATCAGAAATAAATGAAAAAGAGAATTAAAAAAACAATATAGAGAATCAGCAAAATAAAAAGTTGGCTCTTAGAAAAGATCAATAAATTAACAAAATTTTAGGTATAATGACAATGAAAAAAGAGGCACAACTAAAACCAGCATGAAATGGGGGACATTACCATTGTCTCCATGGAAATAAAAAGGTGTATAAGAGGATATTACGGGGGGACTTCTGGGAAGATGGCATTTAAGTAGTTAGGCAGAGCTCAAGTCCTTCACAAAAATAAAACAATGGAGAAAGGGCAAAAACCTACCTGAGGGAGCTGCTTTGTGGATCTGTAGAACAGGAAACTGCTGTGCATCATCCAGGAGGGAACAAGATTTCGATGAAGAGGCCAAAAGAAAATCATGAGTTACTCACACCTGTGGCTGGAAATGGTACATATGCCCCATTCCCAAGGCAAATAAACTTGGTAAAACCCCTGGCTCACTGCAGCCAACTGAGTAGGAGGAAGCATTCCCTGGGAGGAAGAGGGATGAAGACTGGTTTCTTTTCAGGGAATTTGGCCATCTGAACCCCCTTTGGATCTCAAAAAAAGACCCAGACCATCACTAAGGTGGCCCAGGAGAGGGAAGGGGGATCTGATCAGGCAGATTGTCATACCTAGCTGCCCTGGGTGAGAGAACTAGGTCAGTAAGGGGGCTGAGATAGTTGCTTAATCAGCCAGCTCCAGCAAACTATTAAAAGCACAACTTGTCTGAGAATAAAGGGGCAGGAAGAACCAGATAAGCTCTCAAAAGCCTAATTAACCTGTGGAGCTCCTGTAGATCAGTGAAGGAATTCCTGACTTGCATATATGAGGTTCCTTGTTAGATTCCCAATACCTCCTAAGAGAAGGGAATCATCTGGGTTATCAGACACTCAGCTAGTACCTTGGTTTAAGTCTTCTTGGATCTGTTATTTTTAATTTTTTATTGGTTCCTTTTTTTTTCTTTTTCTTTATTTTATTCACTATAAGCAGGTTTATGACCTGTGGAAGCCAAGCTGCTGGGGGATTGATGGATGAGTTACTGGCAGTGTGAGAGTTTCCTTAGGGTCTAAGAGGGAAGGCTGTTTTCCCTGATTTTTTGTTGTTGTTGTTGATTTGTTTCTTATTTGTTCTCTTTCCCCTTTCATTGTTTCTTTTATTTATTTATTTATTTTATTTAACTACTTTATTTCTTGTCTTTCCTTCATTTTTCTATCTTCTATCTTCTGTTGCTTTTCTTTCATTCCACCTCTTCTTGTTTAGCTTTCATTTTTAAATTCTTTCTCTCTCTCTCTCTCTCTCTCTCTATATATATATATATATATATATATTTGTTTCTTCTCTCTTTCCAGCATTTTAATTCATTCTATTTTTCCCTCTTTTATGTGTGTTTCATTTTCTCTGTTCCACTTTTTAAATTCTTATTCCTTTGTATTTTTTATGATTGTTACTTGTATTAATTATTTATTTTCCTAGCTCTTGAATGGTTCCTCTCCTACCTTTCTAGTTAGTATTACTATTATTCTTTTTTCTTCTTATCTCTTTCCTTTTTCTGGTTCTGATACATATTTTTAAAGGGAACATTGACATCTGCAAGGATATAGAATAAGAGGAACAAAGTGTCAGAAAGGAAACTTATCTCACACACACACACACATACACACAAATAACAAAATAAAACCTAGAGTAGAAACACAAGTTAACCAACCTAATAAGCCCAACGATATAAAAAGATGCCTAAACACCAACAAAAAATTACAAGCCATACTAACGGGAAGACATGGCCCAGTGTAATTAACAAACTAAAAAACAGAAAGAGAAGCAGAATGTGGAACAACTAATCAGGGGTATCTGAACAAATATCATGAAAAAAACTTAATGAAGTGAAGGAAGAGATAAAGGTTATTAAGAAGACACTGGGGGAACATACGGAAGAAATTCTAAATATACATAAAAAATAATAGATCTGATGGAAATGAATGGCAGAATGCAAGAAATAAAAAATATACTGGAAGCACATAACAGATTTGAACAGGTAGAGGAAAGAATTAGTGATGTCAAAGATAATACATCTGAAATCAGACAGATAGTAGAACAGATAGATAAAAAGATATAAAAAATTCAACAGGGACTTAGGGACTTTAATGATAACTTGAAATGCAAAAAACATACACTTTGTAGGCATCCCAATGGGAGTAGAGAAAGAAAAGGGGATAGAAGGAGCATTGGAGGAAATAATGGCTAAAAATTTCACAATTTTTTTGAAGGACATGGACTGTCATGTCCTGGAAGTGTAGCACACCCTGAACAGTATAAATCCTAACAGTCCTATCCCAAGACATATACTTGTCAAATAATCCAATGTTATAGTCATAAAGAGAATACTGAAAGCAACAAGAGAAAAGAGATCCATCATATCCATGGGAAGTTCAATTAGATTAAGTGGTGATTTCTCATGTGAAACCACAGGAGAAAGAAAGCAGTGGTATGACATAGTCAATGTGCCAAAAACAAACAAACAAACAAACAAACAAACAAACAAAACCTTACCACCAAGAATTCTGTATCCAGCAAAACTGGCATTCAAAAATGAGGGCAAGGGCAAAATATTGAGAGATAGAAAGTAAGAGAGTTTGCCAACAAGAAACTCGCTTTTCAAGAAATACTGCAGATGAAAGAAAAAAAGGAAGAGAGAGGGTTGTAGGATAGTGTCAGAATGAAGATTATTTGTAAGAATAACTAAAGACTAAAAAGAGAAATAAAAACAACATCTGAGATATATATATATAAATTGAAAGAAAATATGGTTAAGGTAAGTAATGCCTTCAAAGTAATAACACTGAATGGTAATGGATTAAACTCTCCAATCTAGAGAAACAGATTGGCAAAATGGATAAGGAAATATGGCCCATCTATATGCTGTCAACAAGAAACTCACCTAACACCCAGGAACACAAGGAGTTTGTAAGTGAATGGTTGGAAAACAATTTTACATGCAAATAATAACCAAAAAAAAAAAAAAATTAAAAAAAGGTGGGAGTAACTATACTAATATCAGACAAAATAGACTTTAAAAGCAAAACTATTGTAAGAGACAAAAAAGGACACACTATATTAATAAAGGATTAATCTATCAAGAAGAAAGTACAATCATAAACACTTATGCACCTAACCAGGGCACCTCAAAATACATGAGGGAAACATTGGAAATCTAAGTGGAGAAATAGATCCTTCTATATTTATAGTAGGGGTGTTTAGTACATCAACATCATCATTAGAAAGAAAATCTCAACAGAAGATCAATAAAGAAAAAGAGACCTTAAATAATATGTTACAGGATAGAAATCTAATAAAACTATACATAACATTACACCCAAATACAGTGGTATATATATTCTCTTGAGCACACATGGATCATTCTCCAGGATAGACCACATGGTAGGCCACAGAATAACTCTCAGAAAAATTTAAATTATACAAAGTAATTTCTCAGACTACAATGGAATGAAGGTGGTAATCAGTAAGGGGCAGAGAACCAGATAAGGCACAAATATGTGGAATATAAACAACACACTCTTAGAAAATCAGTGGGTCAAGGAGGAAATTGCAAAAGAAATCAGTATCTGCCTTGAAACAAATGAAAATGACAACACAACATGTCAAAACCTATGGGATGCAGAAAAAGCAGTGATGAGAGGGAGATTTATAGTCATAAATGCCTATATTAAAAAAAGAAGGAAAAGCTAAAATCAAAGACCTAACTGCACAAAAGGAGGAATTATAAAAAGAACAACAAACTAATTCCAAAACAAGTAGAAAGAATGCGATAACAAAGATTAAATCAGTGTTAATGATATGGGAAATAAGAAAACACTAGAAAAAGTTAACCAAACCAAAAGTTGGTTATTTGAGAAAATTACTAAAATTGGCAAATGCTTAGCTAGACTAACAAAGAAAAAAAAGAAAAGAGGCAAATACATAAAATAAGAAATGAGGAAGGGATATCCACTGACCCATAGAAATAAAGAGTATCATAAGAGGATACTTTGAGAAATTATATGCTAAAAAGATGGATAACTTAGATGGATGGACAAATTTCTAGAAACACACAAGCAGCCTACACTGAGGAAAGAAGAAATTCATGAACTCAACAGCCCAATCACAAGTAACGATATTGAATCAATCATCAAAAACCTCCCAACTAAGAAGAGCGCAAGACCAGATGGTTTCACAGGTGAATTTTTCCAATCATACTGTAAAAAACTAACACCAATCCTGATTAAACTCTTCCAAAAAATAGAAGTATAGGGAACATTGGCTAACCTATTCTATGAAGCCAACATCACCCTAATACTAAAGCCACACAAAGACACCACAAGTAAGGAAAGCTATAGACCAATCTATTGAAACTAGATGCTAACATCCTAAACAAAATACTTGCTAATTATATTCAACAATACATCAAACAAACTACATATCATGATCAAGTGGTTTTCATCCCTGGTATGTAAGGATGGTTGAACATAAAAAAATGAAATCATTGTAATACACCACATTAACAAATCAAAGAAAAAAAAAATACGATCATCTCCACTGATGCAGAAAAAGCTTTTGACAAAATTCAGCACCCCTTCTTGATAAAAACACTTCAAAAAACTAGGAATAGAAGGAAACTTCCTCAACATTATAAAGGGTATATATATATATGAAAAACCCATAGGTAACATCATATTCAATGGTGAAATGATAAAACGTTCCCTGTAACATCTGGAACAAGGAAAGGATGCCAATGTCACTGCTCTTATTTAATATTGTGTTAGAAGTACTTGCTCAAGTTCTTAGGCAATAAAAAGATATATTCAAATTGGAAAGGAGCAAGTGAAAATTTGACTATTTGAAGATTACATGATCCTATACATAGAAAGTCCTAGGAAATCTAAAATAAAGCTTACAGAGTAGATAATTGAGTTCAGTAAATTGCAGGATATAAGATCAATGTGCAAAAATCAGCAGCATTTCTATACATCCATAATAAGCTATTTGAGGAATAAATCAAGAAAAAAATCCATTTATAATAGCAAGTAAAAGAATCAAGTACATAGGAATAAACTTAACTGAAGATGTAAAGAAATTGTATGCAGAAAACTACACAATATTGTTAAAGGATATCAATGAAGACCTAAATAAATGGAAGAATAGTCCCTATTCAAGTATAGGAAAACTGAACATCATTATGATGTCTATCCTACACAAAGGGATTTTCAGATTTAATGCAAATCAAATGAAAATTATAATACCATTTTTTATTGAATTGGAAAAAATAACTATGAAATTTATTTGGAAGAACAAGGTTCACCGAGTAGTCAAAGACATATAGAAAAACAAAAATGAAATTGGAAGAAATATAATATCTGACTTCAAAACATACTGCAAAGCTACAGTGGACAAAGCTGCGTAGTATTGGCAAAAGGACAGACATATGGACCATTGGAACAGTACTGAGAGTTCTGATATAGATCCTCACATATACTGTCAACTGATATTAGACAAGGCACTAAGCCCAGTCAACTGAGAGAATGACCTCCTCAGCAAATGGTGCTGGGAGAACTGGATATCCATATCACTGAGAATGAGAGAGGCTCATTCTCTATTGAAGGAACTCAGCTCACCCTCTATACAAAAATTAACACAAGATTGATAAACAGCTAAATATAAGAATCAAGATAATAAATAGTGCCTAGATTCTGCACTTGGGGTCTTTGACCATACCCATTCCAAGGGTGCCAGAAGAGCTGAACTTGGGGGGTTCTCACCTCACAACTGCTGCCCACTGGTACTTCCCCTTTGGTGGGAGGAATCCTCAGCCCCATCCCACCATTTAAGCTACCAGATCTCTGGCCATCCCCAACAGTATTTTTATTTAAAATGTTGCCCGTTTTGTGAGTTTTCATGAATTTGTATTAAATTAAAGTTACAGGACATCAAAAAAAAAAAAAAAAAAGATAATAAAGTTCCTGAAAGATAACATAAAGAAGAATCTACAAGATCTTGTAGTAGGAAATGGTTTCATACTTTACACCCAGAGCATGAGCAATGAAAGAAAAAAAAAAATAGATAAATGGGATCTCCTCAAAATTGAAAGCTTTTTTGCTTCACAGGATTTTGTCTAAAAAGTGAAAAGGCAACCTACTCAATGAGAGAAAATATTTGGGAATCATCTATCTGAAAAGGGTCTAATATCCAACACATATAAAGAAATCCAAGATTTTGAAAATAGAAAAAAACAACCCATTTAAAAATGTGCAAGAGATTTGAATAGACACTTCTCCAAAGAAGAAATAGAAATGGCTAAAAAGCACATGAAAAGATGCTCAACATCACTAGCTATTAAGGAAATGCAAATCAAAACTACAAGGAGATACCATCTTACACCCATTAGACTGGCAGTTGTTAAAAAACAGAGGTCTACAAGTGTTGGAAAGAATGTGGAGGAATGGGAACCCTTATCCACTGCTGGTGGGAATGTAGAATGGTGCAGCCATTGCAGAGGACAATTTGGCAATTCCTCAGGAAGATAACTATAGAACTGCCATATGAGCCAGCAATCCCACTCCTGGGTATATACCCAGAAGGATTGAAATCAGAGACACAAACAGATAAATGCACACCAGTGTTCATAACAGCATTATTCACTATTGCCAAAAGTTGGAAGCAACCCAAATGTCTATCAAAAGAGGAATGGATAAGCAAATTGTGATATATACATACAATGGACTATTGCTCATCTATAAGAAAGAATGCAGTATTAAAACATGGGAGAACATGGATGAATCTTGAAGACCTTATGTTGAGTGAAGTAAACCAGGCACTGGAGGACAAATATTACATGACCTCACTGATAAGAATTAAGCAAATTGAGCAGACTCATGGAGCTTGAGTCTGGCTGATACATTGACAGGAGACAGAAGGGGAGTAGAGGGTGGTGAGTAGATGACCAAATCGGTAAAATCTATGATAAGTTGGAAGGGAGTAGTTGTACAGTGGATGATCATGACATTGTTGCAGTGATGTGATTGGGTAAGGCCGTGCTCATCTGTGAGGGGGAGTATAGGGAGTGTTGGTTTGGACTATCCATCAAACTAGGGGAATGATAGGGGAAGGAGCAGGTGAACTCTGGGGATTTGTAGGTCTGTGGTTAAAACTACAATGTGGGGAATGTTCTTTTGGCAAATATGGCAGGGGAAGTTTACTGCTGTATGGTGTGGGATGTGGGAAGTACATGCTACAGGGCTCACCTGGGGCAGGCTTCTGTAGATTATGTAAGTGTTCATCTTGTCATATCATGTTATATCAGTGGGTGGAGACCAACAAAATAAACACGGAAATATTAAATTCCCATCCTGGGAGTACTGTTGTGTTCACAAGTAGAGAGACAAGAATCCCTTCAGAACATAGGCAAAGCCTAATAAAAGAAAACAGACCAATATGTCAAGCCCTCAATATTATTACAAGTAACTATGAACCTGATTCTTCAAAAATTGAAACTTAGCAGTTATCATAGGTTATGAGGGGAGGGGGAGGGAAGAATAAAATCGACAGAATGTAGGGCATTTTTAGAGCATTAGATTTGCTCATTATGATCTTGCAGTAATAGATACAGGCCATGTAATAGCAAATGGTGTGCTGATGCAAAGTACCAGAAGTCTGTTTGCTTTTATAAAGGGCATTTATTTGAGGTAAAAGCTTATAGTTACAAAGCCCTAAAGAGTCCAACTCAAGGTTGTTTTCTCACCTAAAGTCTTTTGCCATGTGTTGCATCAAGATGGTGCACAATGTCTGAGAGGGTTAAGCCTTCCTCTTTCCTCTTAAGGCTTCATAGTTTCAGCTCTTTTCAATCTCAGCTGTAGGCTGAAGGGCTCATTTCTTACCAGGCCTTCTCAGTTACTCAGGGCTCTGGTCTCTACAGTTTCAAAATTTCAGGCATATTGCTCAGCTCTTTCCGAGACCCCAGTATTAAAGCTCTCTTCTCTGCTGTTTCTATGGAGCTCTCTCTTTCTTCTGTGTATCTTCTCTTGTCTGCCTTATTGAGTGAGTGTCCATTTTTATAGCTCATCAAGGAGGCAGGGACTCAAACCAAAGCCCTACTCTTGATTTAACCAAGTAAATGTAAAGTCTTTGAATCTAAATCAATCAAAAGGTATCATACCCAGAGGAGCAGAGAAGTTTACAAACATAATTAATATCTCATTTTGGAATTCATAAATAATATCAAACTGCCACAGGCCACTTCAAGTTTTGTCAATACCTATAAAAGTGTATGATCCAAAATGTAAACCATAATGTAAAGCATTGACCATGGTTAGTAGCAATGCCTCAATATTTGTACATCAATTATAAGAAATGTGCCATCCACACGTAAAATGTTATTAACAGGGGAGTGGGGAAAAAGGGAAGGGAATTGGGTATATGGGAATTCCCTACATTCTGTTTGAATTTTCTGTATCCTAAAGCTTCTTTGAAGATAAAATGAAAAAAATAAGACACTGGGGAAAAATATGAGGGAAAATGTAACTTTACATACAAGACAACAGATCTTACAGTGATGAAAGACACAATGACTAATTTTTTATTTCAATTTTTAAATTTTTTTGTATTTTATTGGCTATTTTAAAAATTATTTCATTTTCTTATTAATTTTATTTGGTTATTTTGTTGGAGTCTTTTTTGTTGAGATTTTGGATCAAAGAAGGTTCACAACAGTGGCAGGTGATGGTCACTCAAGTGCACTGTCAGTGATGGGTGATGCATGGGAAGGTGTTCACCTGGGGCATTTCTCTTAGGTATATGAATATGTTCAAGTGTTCATGGGGCATTGTCTTGGCATTGTCTTGGTGGGTGAAGTTCCACAAAATACCCAAAAGAATTGAATTGAATTCCCATCCTTAGGAGTTCTGCTACGTTCTCCGATAAGATAGCAAGAATCCCCTGAGTGCAAGGAAAGTTCCTAGCGAAAGAAGACAGACCATTATGCCAGGCCCTTGGTATTGATAAACTTTTGCTTGTGAAATTGAAACTTATCTTACTATTATATACTGCCTAAGAGCCACTTTCAGGAAACTTCCTTGTTGCTCAAATGTGGCCTCTCTATAAGTCAAATGCAGTGTATAAATTCACTGCCTGTCCCACCATGGGACATGACTTCAGGGGTGAGTCTCCTGAGGGATTATTACCAAATGCCAACTAGCAATGTAGGTAGAAAAGGACCTTGACCAAAAGGGGGAAATAGTAAATACAAATGAGTTTTATCAGCTAAATATTTCAAAGTGAATCAGAGTTCATTCCAGAGATTACACTTTCACACATCTTAGCAAGATATCATTGACTGTCACAGTAAACAGTGCCTCAAATACTGGAGCTCCTGAGGGCTCTAGAGACATTCAGAAACTATAAGCAGAGCAGACAGCTCAGGAATTCGGCACCCTGTCAGTGGGCCTTACTTTGGAATTTACGCTCCCCATTATAATAGAGTCAAACTCATTTATAGGTTCTCCACACATGCCTCTTCTGCCCATTTTACTTGAACCTATAATTAGCACTATACTTGATAAAAATCTGTTCCAGAGACTTAAATCTTTGGTCTGTCCATGTGCCAGCTGAGCCCTGAACTTTAGCAGTGTTGCAACACCTACTCTCCAGTTGATTGGACTCACCCAGGACAACTAACAAGGAGATAATGATGGCTAATGCCCATCCCAAGGATTAGAGAGTGTCTGCAACTGCAAGCAAGATAGTTCCATCCATCTATCCCATGGGATCTAAGCCACTCTCAATTAGAAGTTACTGGGCATCACCATCCCTAAATCCTCAAGATTGGAGAATGAACACTGGACTAAAGTAGATTTATTATTATTTTACTATAGTCTTATTATTATCCTAGCAATGGAAGAACTGTTATCATTGATATAATGGCAGTGGCCACCAGAGATTCTGAGGGATGGGAGAGGGAAGAATAGGTGTAAGATGGAGGCATTATGGGACATTGGACTTGTCCTGCATGACATTACAGAGACAGATACAAGCCTTTGTATATTTTGTCATAACCTACAAAATTGGGTGGATCAGAGTGTAAACTATAATGTAAACTGTAGTCTATGCTTAGTAGCAATGATTCGATATGTTTTCATGGATTGTAATGAATGTACCATGCTAGTGAAGGTTGTTGTAAATGTGGGAAAGTGTAGGAAGGGGAGGGAGTGGGGCATATAGGGATCCCTTTTATTTTATATGTAACATATATGTAATATAAAGCTTCTTTAAAAATAAAAGCTATTAATTAAAAAAGAGGATATTATGAACAACTACATGTAAAAAATTAGATAAATTTGTTGAAATGGACAATTTGTAGAAGCCAACAAAATTTTTAATAAAGGAGGAATAGAAATCTAAGCACAGAAACAACTAGTAAAGAGAATAAATTAGAAATAAAAAACCTCCCCAAACAGAAAATCTCAGACCAAAATGGCTTCACAGGGGAATTTTATCAAACATTCCAAAATAATTAACACCAATCTTCTCAAACTCTTCC
Source organism: Tolypeutes matacus (assembly GCA_026826555.1). Lineage (NCBI taxonomy): Eukaryota > Metazoa > Chordata > Mammalia > Cingulata > Chlamyphoridae > Tolypeutes > Tolypeutes matacus. The sequence continues at coordinate 550,258 of JAKSZT010053956.1, read as the reverse complement.
AAAAAATTGACTAACAGGGAACACTTACTAACTCATTTTATGAGGCCAATATCCCCCTCATACCAAAGCTAAATAACGAAACCACGAGAAAAGAAAATTGCAGATCAGTATCTCTTACGTGTAACTGGAGAAAGACCTTGACCAAAAGGGGGAAAATATAAAGACAAATGAATTTATATGGCTAAGAGACTTCAAAGTCAGTCAGGAGGTCATTCTAGAGGTTAAGTTTATGCAAATCTCAGAAGGATCTCTTTGACTGCCAAAGTGGATACTAACCCAAATATCAGAGCTCCTTAGGGCTCTGGAGACATTCGGACATTATAATCAGAACAGACTGCTCAGGAAATTGATGTCTTGCCAGTGAACCTACTTTGAAATTTATGCTCCCCAGAGTGACAGAGTTGGACTCAGTTGTGGTTTCCCTACACATGGCCTTTCTGTCTTTTTATTTGAACCTATAATGAGTAGTAGAGTTGGTAGGTGTACATCCAAGAGACTTAAATCTTTGTGCTGTCCATGTGCCAGCTGGGCCCTGAATCTCAACAGAATTGAGACACATACTCTGCAGTTTGTTGGTCTCACAAAGGATAACTAAAATGGAGGTGATGGACAACTAAGATACTATGGAGCTAAGACAGTCTACAACTGCAAGCAAGAGAGTCCTATCCATTGGGCTGGAATCACAGCCCCCTCTCAATTAGAGGTGGAATGGACATCACTATACCAGAATCCTCAGGATTGGGGAATGAACAATGGACTAAAGTAGACATACTGGTATTCTACTATAGACTTATTTTGATTCTAGCAATGGAAGAAATTACATCATTGATGTGGAGGCAGTGGCCACTGAAGGTTCTGAGGGCAGGGAGAAGGAAAAACAGGTGAAATATGGGGGCATTTTCAGGACTTGGGAATTGTCCTGAATGACATTGCAATGACAGATACAGGCCATTATAAATCTTGCCATAACCTACAGAATTGGGTGGGAGATATTGTAAACTGTAATGTAAACTTTAATCCACACTTATTGTCAATGCTCCAAAATGTGTTCAATTGCAAGGAATATGCTTCACTAATGAAGGATGTTGTTAATGTGGGGAAATGTGGGAGGTGTGGGGAGCAGAGTATATGGGAATCCCCTTTATTTTTATGTGACATTTGTATAATCTAAGTGTGTTTAAAAAATTAAAAAAAAATGTCTCTTATGGACATATATGCATAAATCCTCAGCAAAATGCAAGGAAACTGAATTCAATAGCATATTAAGGGAATTATGCACAATGTTCAAGTGAGATTCATTCCAGTTATGCAAGAATGGTTCAACATAAGAAAATCAAATAAAGTAACACACCACATTAACAGAAGGAACAAATAACAAACACATGATCATCTCAATTGATGCAGAAGAGGCATTTGACAAAATCCAGCATCCTTTCTTGATAAAAACATATAGAAAACTGGGAATAGGTTATTTTCTCAACATGATAAAGGGCATATATGAAAGACCAATAGCTATCTTCATACTTGCTGATCAAAGACTAAAAGATTTCCCTCTAAGATCAGGAATAAGACAAGGATATCTACTGTGACCATTGTTAGTCAAAATTTTACTGGAAGTTCTACCTAGAGGTAAGAGAAAAAAAAGTAACCCAGTTGGAAAGGAAGGAATAAAATTGTCTCTATTTACAGATGACATGATACTACATATCAAAAATCCTGAAAATCCACAACAAAGCATCTAGAGCAAATAAATGAATTCAGGAAATTGATGGGGTTTAAGATTAACATGCAAAATCATTAATATTTCTATACACCAGTGATGAACGATGGAAGAAAAATAAAGAAAAATCCATTTGAAATAGCAACTAAAAGAATCAAATATGTAGAAATAAATCTAATGATAGTTTTGAGGAACTTATACATAGAAAACTTCAAAATATTGCTAAAAGAAATCAAGAAAGACAAAATAAATGGAAAGATATTCCATGTTTATGGACTGGAGACTAAATTGTGTTTACAAGTCAGTTCTACCCAAAACAATTTAAAGATTCAATGCAACCACCAGAAAAATTCCAACAGCTTGCTTACAGAAATGGAAAAACCAATTGTCAAATCTATGTGGAAGGGTAAGTGTCCCCAAATAGTCAAAGCCTTTTTGAAAAAGAATTTGCTGAACTCACACTTCCAAATACTAAAATTAACTATAAAGCCACAGTAAACAAAACAGCATGGTGCTGGCAGAAAGACAGACATATAAACCAATTGAATCAAAGTTTGAATTATGAAACCAACCCTCACATATATGAATGGCTGATTTTTGCCAAGTTTGCCAAGTTAACTCAATTTGAAAATAATAGTCTCTTTAACAAATGTTCAGAAAACATGATGTGCACATTGAAAAGGATGGAGCTACCGCCATCCTATATCACGCAACATATGCTAAAATCATCTCGTAATAGACCAAAGATCTAAATATAAGAACCAGAAGTATAAAACTCCTCTAAGAAATATAGGGAATCATCTTCAAGACATTTTATTAGGCAATGATTTCTTAGACTTTACAACCAAAATCCAAGCAACAAAATAAAATAAAAGATAAATTGTACCTCACCAATATTAAAAATTTTTATGCATCAAAGGACTTTGTCATGAAATTAAAATAACAACCTAAACAATGTCAGAAAATATTGGAAAATCACATATCTAATAAGGTTTTTATATCAAGCTAATAAAAAGAAATCTTCAACTCAACTGCAGACTAACAACCCATTTAAAAAATGGGCAAAAGACTTAAATAGACAATTCTCCCAAGAAGATATACAAAAGGCCAAGAAAAAAATAACTATTATTCCAGTTTATACTATTTTCCCTTGACATGCTTGTTAGTTTTCAATATTTCTCTAGTATGTATGACTGTTTCATTCCTATAAAAGCAGTTCTTTTTTCCAGCTTCTTTCTGTGTGCTCTGGAATATGCAATTTGTTTTAATAACAGTTTTTTTTTTTTCTCCCTAGTAGCTGCAAACAGCTCATCTCCACTCTCTGATCCCTGGTTTACCTTTGCACTCCAGCCTTTAGCACTGTGACTGCTCATGGCTCACACACCCTTAATTCATTGCTTTTCTGCCCCTGCAACTTGCAAGTTCAGGGACCCACAAATATGTCCTGGGCCAGTCTTCCATGGAGCCACTTGAGGCTGGTAATCAAAGTCACCCAACTTTTCATTAGGTAAAGCACAATTTGGGCCTAAGAAACTCTAACTGGATGTGTGCAGGCCACAGAGCCACCCCTATGTTTTGGTTTGCCTTCAGGGACCCATATTGTACGTGCAGGTGTCCAAACTGCTACCACGGTTCAATCAGGTTTCAGAGACCTGCCTTTAACACACTTGTGCCCTCAAACCACTGCTGTGTATCCCCACAAACTGCCATGCAGTTCGAATGTCAGCAGAGAGGCCCAAAGGGGAGAATTTTTCTTGATATTCAAAACGTTTTTAGATTATTTTTCTAAATCAGCATTTGTTGAGTTGTTCTCTAAGCTCTATCATCTTCCAGTGTTTGGATAAAATTTATTCTGCCTTTTTTCACTGTTTCTAAGGTGAGGCTTTCATCAGGGCATCTTTCAGTGCAACTTGGAAACATCACCTGCCCAATAAATCTTTTTTTAGTTAACTTGTATGTTTACAGAAAAATCATGCTGAAAATTGAGAGATCTCTTTTATCCCCCTCTACACATGCTGTTTTCCTTGTAATTAACATTTTCCATTAGTGTGATATCTTTGATATAATTGATGAAACAATATTAGTATAGATATATCATTAATTACAATCCATAGTTTACATTAGGGTTCACTGTTTTTGCTGTCCAGTTCTTTGGTTATTTGTGGGTCTTTGAAATCTCTTTTCCTTTAACTTGTGGTCAGCTGGTAACATGAGAGAGAGATTCCAGTAAACAACTAGAGCCAGGGGGAAAGAAAAGAAGAGAAAAAAACCAAGATCTCTTTGTCTTTTCAAATTGCTTCTAGGTTGGGGCTTTCCTTCAATTCTTAGCCAAGCTCCTTAAAACTCTGCTGTAGTTCTCAACTCCTATGACTCAAGCCTATAGGTTTGTCAGAGGTGAAAGCTTAGGGTATGCTCATATCTTTTCTGAGAATGTGCCTAACTGGAATATTAACATATGTTTGTAAATTCTCTTTATACATCTGACATTTTGCAATGCCATTATTCCCTAAAGTAACTGTCTTCCCAGATTCCTCTCCCAGTATTTCAAGAAGTCTATTATTTACCTGTTATAATTCTTGCTTCAGATTGCAACAGTTGCTTAACTTCCCTTTCAATAATTTCAAGGAATGCCATGTGCACAACTCCTATACACACTGAGAGAGATCTCAATTGACACAAAAGCAAGCACATTACATCAGTTCTTTAACATTACCACAGACAGGCCAACATAGTAAACATGAAACATTTAATAGAAGGTCTGCTCTTCTCCCTCCAAAATCAGGTACCTACACAAGGAATGTGGGCTGCTATCTTCAGACCAAGTGTTTCCTGGTAGCCTGGTAATCTAAGCTAAAATGTCACAAAACTCTTTTATCAAGATCTAAACTGGCTTCAGTCTTAGTTTTGTTGCTATAAATCATTGATTAAATTCAGAGTTCAGACAAAGTTGTTTCTGACAGATTTTCTTAATTTTTCTTGATTTATCTATGCCAAGACAGGCCCTTGTAACTCTGTAACTTTGGTAGTGCTGCTGAAATTACTTTATGAATCTAAATGTGTGTTTTGTTTTGTTTTGTTTTGTTTTGTTTGCCATGCAAAGACAAATTTATTCAAACAAATGCGTATCAGGTTATATTATATGATTATAACAATTGAGCAATCACACACAAAAAAGAAGAATAATTAATTAAAGACATAGGAAAGAATGAAAGTATATATAATCAATCACCAAATTGGGGGAAAACTCAACATCTGAACTCTCATGTGGCTGGGGAACCCCTTTGCAGCTGATCAGAGTCCCAATTGGAAAAATGATCTCAGGCAGAGCATCCCCTCTTGGGTGAGGCTCCGACTGGCAGCTTAGGGGCTATTCTTTTTTTTTTTTTATTTTATTTTTATTTTTTTTTTTATTTTTTGTGGGTAAAAACCAAATTTTCAGAATACATACCAACATTTGCAAAAAGATAAGATCAACGCTCAAAAATCAGTAGCATTTCTGTACACCAATAACAAGCAAATTGAGGAGGAAATCAGGAAAAAAATACCATTTACAATAGTGAATAAAAGAATCAAATACCTAGGAATAAATTTTTCTGTTAACATCATGTCTAATACTAACCTATTTACCCAGGCCATTCTTCTGGTTGCATCTAATTGTTGAGAAAGGCCTTGTATAACATCTCTAGTGTAATTTATGAATCTTTGTTGATTATAGTAACTATAATTGCTCCAATCTACATTTTTGTTTACAGTAACCCACTAGAATAAGAAGGATTCAAACCTGAGGCAATCTGATTATGGGCCTTGTATTTATCAGGAACTGCTTTTGGGATTACAATAGTATCTATATAGATATTATTATCAAAGGATGCTTTAGGGATCTCTCACTTATGGCAACATCCTGAAGCTGGCTTTAGTTCGGGGGTTTGGTTCAGATATGCCATAGGGAAAGGGATGGTGAGTTGTACTAAGTCTCACATCTCAGGCCAGTCAATGAGTTTGTTTTATTGTAGTCCTCTCACATGACCACCAGAGGTCTGCCCTTGGCACCTTTAGGCTGTGGTAACAGGAATCTTCAGTGACATTCCACGTTTGTGCACAGGTTAAGCGGGAGTCCGGTTTCTCATGTGCATTTTGTGAGAGGCATGTGGTATGATTCCAGAAGCTGCCCCTGGTCAGAAGAATACCTTTATTTCCACTCCTCCTCATTGGAAGGAACAAGACAGCCAAGGCACTGCAGTTGCTCTGGTCCATGGAACTGGAGAAAAGATAGACTACACATTTAAGCTCTGTCGGGTGAATTCTCATTCCCAGGGGGAATGGAACTACTTGGGCAACTGGTCAGCCAGTGGTACAAGTATAACAATCATTCTTTCTTAAACTATGTATGGTATATCTTACTTATTCCTATCAAGCATTTGTCTCCCTATATCCTGCTTCTACTTGTAAACTGTCTTTTGCATTCTTAATTGTCATAACTTTGATATTTGGGGCTTTAGTAGGGAGTTGGAGTCCCAGGTTAGTGGGAGTAGGGTCTGGGGTTGAAGTACTAGTTTGGGGTGGGGTTACTATAATCCTGAACCTAGCTAGCGGGTCTCTGCCAATGACATCTACTCCAATTCCAAAGGTGTGATTGTACTTGCTATTTATTGGCACTGACAAAACAATGGGGAGAGGGTTGCATTGATTTATTTGGCATTTGCTGGTAGCGGTTCCTTTGGAGAATGTTAATGGTCTAATTAACTTGCAGTCTTCACATGAGGTTTTACCTACTGATCCATACTCTGTATTCCAGGAACCTTCAAGGCACCAGTGTTGTTGGGGCAAGTTCCAACCTTGGAACTGTGTGTTCCACCAAACATCCTGCCATGCCCAGCATAGATCTCTTTCCCACACTTTTCTTTTAGAATCAGGGCATAGATATTTGTCAGAGGAGGTCAATGCTCTTTGGTCCTTTAGGATTTTACAAGAAGGATAGACTCTTCTTAGAGCACAGATATCAAACTGGATAGTTTGGGAACTGATTCCTTCAGTGACTGTTATGGTTGTATAAGAGAGGGACTGTTTACACAAAAGGCTGAGTAAGAGCAGGAGCAAAAAGGGACCTTTGTTGGAAGGGCTAAGACTTAGAAGGTCTGAAGGTTAGGTGTACTGGGTTTTGCTTATCTGTGGTCACAGTGCAGGAGGGAGGTATCTCAGGCTGAGCCGTGGGAGAGGAGATGGGCTGCTTGATGTGGGTGTAATGAGTCTAGTCTTTCTCTGCAGTTCTTACAGTGGTGTCTGTGGTCAATAAACCATGAAATGGCCCCTCCCAGCTAGAGGTCAGCTTATCTTCTTTCTAGGTGTGGATGAGGACACAATCTTCAGGTTGGAACTTGTGGCCTGGGAATCCAAGAGGAAGAGTGTGGGTGATCAAGGCTTTTCTTTGTGGGGAAGAGTTAAAGTGAGGGGATGCACATATTTTCTTAAAAATCTATCCTTGTTTTCCCATTGAAAGGGAGATCTCAATTTAGCAGGATAAGGGTGCCCAATAGGACTTCATAAAGGGACAGAATTAGGTCCCTTTTAGGTTTTACTTTACTAGTGCGAGGGGGAAACATTTAGTCCAAGGCAAGCCAGTTTCTAGCATAAGTTTGGTAAGTTGTTTTTTAAGCTCTTGGTTCATCCTTTCTACTTTCTCTGAGGAGGGCGGATGCCAGGGATTATGAAAATCCCAATCAATCTCTAAGATTTTCATTCATCTCTGCAGGACTCAAGCCTCTGCAGGATTCGAGGTGTGAAATGGGTCCCCTTCTCTGAATCAATGTTTTCAATGAGTCTGTACCTAGGGATAAGGTGTTCTAATAATATTTTAATCACAGTTTGAGCATTTGTGTGTGGAACTGGGTAGGTTTCTACCTATGAGGTGAGATAGTCCACAACTACTAAGAGATATTTTAATTTTCCCATCTGAGGTACTTCAGTGAAATCTACTTGAAAACTTTGAAAAAGTTTGAGCCCTGAGGTTTACACTCCTAGGGGTTAATTTCTCAAACTTCATTTATTTATTTTTCTACAGATGATAAATCCATCTACTACTTGGTGAGCTACAGGGTACAATCCAATACATACATGATGAGTTAGAACAACATTGCATAAATTTTCAACATCCCAGTGGCTGCCCTGGTGGAGATGATATAGGATTCCCCTAGCAATGGCTTTATTTATTATTTTTCTCCCATCTTCTAGAAACCATTTTCCACTTTCTGTTTGAGTTCCACCCATTGCTTTTATTCCTTTTAATTCTTTGTCACTAAAATGGGGCTGGTCAACTTCTACTGACAGGATAGGGGCTGAAACCATTATTGGGGATTTGAGCTGTTCTTCTGCCCTGGCTCTTTTTGCCTCCTCTTTGGTCAGTCTATTCTTTCTAGCTTTGAAAGTGCTTCTTCTCTGATATCCATTTACATGTCTGATGGCAATGGGTTTGGTAAGAGTAAAAATCTTTAATACAAGATCAGCTTGTCTGAATGTACTAATTCTTTCCCCTGACTGGTTATCATTCCTCTTTCTTCCCACATATTTCCAAACACATGTGCTACTCCCCAGGCATACTGGGAGTCAGTGTAAATGTTTCTTTCTTGTCTCTCTAATAATTTCAAAGCCTGATTGAGGGCATATAGTTCACTAGTCTGGGCCGACTAAGGACTTGGTAATTGACCGTTTTCCATTATAGCTGACTTATTTCCATCTATTATTGTGTATCCATTCCTCCTTTTTCCCCTCTACTACTTGGGAGGACACATTGGTAAACAAGTTTATTCCTGAGGGCAGAGGGGTTTGTTGTAAATCTTTTCTCACTTTAGTTTAATAATCCATTATTTTCATACAGTCATGTTCTCCTTTCACAAGGTTTTCTTCTGTTCCCCAGCGGGATTAAACTCTGGTCTGTGGTGATCACTAAATCATCCTTTTCTAACAGGATTGCTTTATATTTCAAAATTGGAGAGTCAGTCAGCCACCTGCTGGCTTAAGTATGGACTTAATGGGGGATGTTCACAATGAGGCCTTCAAAGGTTAGTTTCCTGCTTTCTTCAACTAGTACTGCAGTGGCTCTACAGCCTGAATACAAGTCCACCAGCCTCTGGCTATGCGGTCTAAATTTTTGGATAAGAAGGCTACAGGTCTTTTTAGTCCTCCCCTAGCCTGGGATAGCACTTCCAAAGCTACCCCTTAATCTATATTAATGAATAAATGAAATGGCCTAGTTAGGGAGGGGAGAGCTAATACTGGGGCTAATTGAAGTGCTATTTTTAGTAGTTGAATTTTTTCTTCTCCGTTTTGATCCCAATTGACTTTGTCAGGGGCTTCTTCTAGGAAGTGAGCATTCAATGGTAAGACCAGCATAAGAGTCAATCCATAACCGACAATACCCTATAATTCCCAAGAATTTTCTTAATTCTTTCTTTGTTTTGGGTAATTTCAGTTGCAGAATGTCAGAGACTTGGTTGGGGTCTAATTATCTCTTCTCTTCATTAATTAGATGCCCTAAATATTTTACTTCTCTTTCTACAAATTGTAATTTGTCTTTGGATACTCATAGTCCTTGTTTCCCCAAGAAATTTAGAAGCTCTTTGGAGGCTATGGCTACTGTTGGGCGCTCATCTCCTGCTATCAACAGGTCATCTACGTGCTAAAATAAAGTGATCCTAGAAAAGGGCTGAAAGGATTCTAATATATTTTCTAATGTCTGTTCAAAGACATTGGGAACTTCTGTATACCCTTAAGGGAGGACACTCCATCTCAAACTGTTGTTTTCTCCCTGTTTTGGGGTCCTCCCATTCAAAGACAAACAAATCTTGCTCTTTTCATGGAGGGGACAGACCCAAAAGTCATGCTTCAAATCAATTACACTGAACCAAGAGCTATTATGGGGTATCTTACTTATTAAAGCGTAAGGGTCAGGGACTACAGGATGCGAGGGGAAGACAATTTTATTGATCTCTCTGAAGTCCTGGACTAATCTACATGTCCCATCACCTTTTTGTACAGGAAGGATAGGGGTGTTATATGGAGATTAACATGGTTCCAAGAGACCATCTTCCAGGAATGTTAATATTACTGGTTGGAGGTCTCTTCTACCTTCAAGCAATATTGGATATTGCTTCACTCTAACTATCTGTCCTTTTCCCCTCAAATTGACCCTTAGGGGAGGCATGTTCACTTTTCCCTTATTTCAGGTCCAGCCCAGACTTGTGGGTCACTTTTCCTTTCTTCTTCCCCTTTCATAACATATAGTCGGGGGAGGGGGGAAGGGGGATGTAGTGTTGGAATAATTTTTGTTACTTTAAGTTAAATCAAATAAATTAATTAAGTTTAACTTAAACTTAATTTTGTGATCATATCTCTGCCCAATAAGTTGATCCCTGCCTCAGGGTTGAAAAGAAATCATACTAAATATGTTTTTAAATTATATTATATTTGATCTGCAATGGGTTTAGAAATGGAACAACAAAATTTTCTCCCTTACCCCTGAGACTATGAGTTTCTCCTTGCTTAGTTTGGCCCCTTGAGGTAAGGCAATAAAGGAAGATCTGGCTGCACCTGTGTCAATTAGGAAGGTGATGTTATCTTTTTTATTCTCCACCTTCAAATTTATCAAGGGTTTGGGGTGGTCTATCTTGAACCCCTGACCTCCTCAATCTTCTGATTCTGCTGGAGAGAGGATCTTTTGTTCTTTTCCCTTTTGGGGGCAGTCTCTTTTTATATGACATTCTTTCCTGCAGCTATAGCAAGTTAGTGGGCGTCACAGGGTTTTTCCCTTTTTGTTTGGAAACTGGGCTGAATTACCATGTCCCCGGAGGGGACTTTTTTTTCCATGTCCAATACGAGGCTTCTGTAAAGCATTTGCTACTGTAGCATTAACTTAGCCTGTTCTTCCTGTTGTTGCTTTAAAGCCTGTATCATAACTCTAGTTTGTCCTTTCCTCTCTTCTTCATTCCTTCTCACACACACTTGTTGGGCTACAGATAATAAATCATCCAGTGGCTTGCCTGCCCATCCTTCTACCTTTTAAATTTGTTATCAATGTCAGGCTATGAGTTAGTTATGAAATATACTTTAAGTAAGTTTTGGGCCACTGGATTAGTTATTTCTAAGCCTGAATACTTTCTCATCAAATCTTTTAGCCTATTGAAGAAAGTGGGAGTCTCCTCTCTTTCCTATTTCGCTTCTGCACCCTTATTTAAACTCTGACTCTTAGAGGCAGCATTTCTAATTCCTTGGACTATTATACTTATTAGGTTTTTCATATTATCCCAATAAGCAGCATTATTACCGTCACAGTTAGGGTCCTGGAGGGGCAACTTTTGCTCCCCTCTGGGTCCCCCCGGGCAACTGGGTGACTATCATCCCAGGCCTTCATGGACACTCTTCTAATTTGTCCCTGTTCTTCCCCCGAGAAAAGATGATCTAAAAAGAACATTAATTCAGTCCAAGTATAAACATTTGGGCCAAGAGATTGGTTCAATTGATCAGCCAAACCCAAAGGGTCTTCCAAGAGGTTTTTCATTTCCTTCTTAAAACTTCTATCTCAGCACTACTCAATCTCCACTTGCCCTAGGTCCTTAATAGGTCCTTCCAGAGGAAAATTCTTCTGATCTTTAACTAGTTGTTTTAGTTTTCTTCTAAGGGGACCTTAGGGTGCAGAGTAAGGAGTTGGGTCCTCCGTCTAAATTAAATTTTGAGATGGGGGAGCTGACGGAGGAGTAGGGATGGGAGTGGGAGGTGGGATGGGAGGGGACACATAGGGAGTGGGTAAGGCGACAAGGGGGTCCTATTACTCACTCTTTTCTTCTCTCTCATCTTGCCATCCCTCTTTTTTTCCTTGGTTTCCGTCTTTGGTTGACAGACATACTGTTCCGAATTGGGAAGCCAGAGGGCAGCATGGGAGCATTCTTCCTCACTTCGGGGTTGTTTCCCATTCACATAGAGATTCAGAGCTTGACAAACCCAGTTTTAGGTGGAACTGTATTTTGGCCAATGAACAGCTCCACCTTTAAGGGGGACTCCAGCCCAAATTAAGCAACTATATTTTATCATGGTTTTTTTTTTTTACTTTTTCCATTATATTTTTGAAGATCACCCCAATTCTCTAGCTTTGTCCCTAGAAGACTGTTCTCGGGTACCTCTGGTAAAGTTTCTTGTAGGCTGTTCTTAAAGTTTGTCTTTCCCATTTTCCCTGAGATTTCTGAGGAGTTATGGGACTTTGTTCCTACTTCTTGCCCTGTATCTTGACCGAGATGTCTGTATTTACACACAATCTCACAGACTCAACAGGATCTTTCAGAACTAAGTCCCCCCTCTTCCAGTTTCCCCAGACACAAAGTCTCTTACCTGGGTCTGTGCATAGACTTAGGGTGACTTCTCTTATCTTAGTCTTTTCTGATTTTATGGTCCGGACCTTTCCTGTGCGTCTATTTCAATCTCTGCTTCCTTCAGGTCTGGTGACTGGAAGAGACCTCCAACAGTTCCGTGCTGAAGGCCACCATAAAACTTCAGCAGGACAGCCTGCCAAGTGGAGAAGGAGCTCGAGGGTCTCTCCTCTCTCCCATGATCAGGGACAAGCCCCCAATTGTGTGGAACTGTGACCACTCACTCAAAATAAAAGTTCTGAAGACAAAGAATTGGACTAGAAGCAGCAGTAGTTTATTTCTTTCTCATGAGAAAGGGCACACACTCAGGCTAATGAAAGCAAGGTGAGCACATGCCCAGTGAGTGGACAAAGACTATATATTGTCTCTGATGCAATGTCCCAGTTCTCTCCCTCCTTGCCTCACCCATTTCCTGATTGCCCTGGGACTAAGGGCTTACAATTTTAAGCATGAAAACTAGCTCAATCATGGGGCGACACCATTACTGACATGAGTTTCAAGAAGATGAGCTACATGTTGGGAGTGTAGGAATGTGGGGGTTAACTTGTGGTTAAGCTTCCAGCAAGAATGTGAGAGGGTTATATAAGACCCAGACAGGAATATGGGAGGGTGAGGTAGATGGGGAGCAGGAATTTCAGTTTGAGAAGAGACCACCTTTGTTTTATTTCTCTCAACAGTAAGATTGAGGAAAAACATAAGTTTTATATTTATGCAAACATTTTCCATAATGAGCAATTGTTTTTTTAAAGCAATAAAAACAAAAAAAATATTCCTTACCAAGATAGTCTGGATTTAGAATATAAAAAAGAATCTTTGTTTATAAATATTGGCACTTGAATATGAAAGTAGTAAACAACAGGGAGAAAAAAACCCTGCTCTATTACAGACATTGAACTCTGTACCTGAATAGTTTGAAATTCTTCAGGGGTAAACACAGGGTCATTTGCCTGTTAGTAGTGAGAGGTGAGTCATTGTCAATACCTCAATCTATACTCTCTTCAATTGAACACAAAATTTCACTTTCATTCATAAATGCACTTCTCCAAAGAAAGTTCCTGGAAATTAAAGTCCCCCCCCCTTCCCTCTAGCTTAAACATTATCATCACAGTAGAATACAATGGCATTAGGAAGAAAAGAAATCTATGGAAGTTGATTGCCCATAAATGTTATAGGATGTATGAATGTTTTCTTTTTTTTTTTTTTTTTTTGTATGAATGTTTTCTGTATTGATTTTATATCTTTCTATATCTCTATTAAATTATCACATTTACAAAATGAAAATAAAAACTGCCAATGCTGTTGAAGAGGTAGTGAAACAAGAGGACCCATTTGGTGGTTGGGTTTCACACATCCCCTCGAAGAAAGCAATATAAAAAGATATAAGGAAAGAAATTGTAGAGAGCTATTTTAGTATAATAACTGATAAGAAGCAATAGCTATTATTTATGAAGATTTCCATACAGAGATAGAAAAAAATGAAAACTACCTCAATGATGTTATAGAATGTGGCATAGTATTAATAATACTAACTTATACTATGCACTTAAGAAAAAAGTTAACTTCAACGAGTATAAAGCAATCTGGAATGTTCTTATTATACAGTTATCTATAAAACACTAAAATCCAATTTGCATGTATATTAGAGAAGGTGTTGTGTTAAAAATAGTATGTGTTAGATGAGAAATGGAAGGTAATAAATTTTATTAATAAAATTAAATAGTAAAAAATTGTTAATGTTATTGTAAGGGCACAATAATATAAAACGTTTCAGCCATAATGGAAAATTGTAAATTAGAATTGACATTTCCCTTTAAGAAGGGAATCTCTTTGATGAAAAATGATGAAACAAATCATCATGTCATAAAAATTGGGAACATATTAGTTTCTTTTTTGAAATAATAAAACATATGGTTTTAAATTCATATAAAGTTCACATAAAAAATGTCAATGAAGGTATAGTGAGGAAAAAATCTGCAATTAGAAATAAGAGTTTCTTAGAAAAGTTAATCCGTTTCATTAAAGGAAATGGTGTAAGATATCTCATGAATGTAAATCACTTTTTTATTCAGGAGAAATTTATAGTCCAATTCACTTTGACAATAAGAGTAGCTCAGAGATGTTCAACATGATGGCCTATGGAATGAAACTAAGGACCTATTTGCTAAGTCAAAAGTTGGAAATGATATCTTGAGTGAGACTAAAAACATAACTCTAATTTATCATAAACAGAAGACATCTGCTGTTGTGTTTCTTATCATCACTTCACATTCATGTTTTTCCACTTGACTCTCACTCAGTCCCAAGCTATGCATATATTGCTATTTTAAGAATTGCATTCAGGCAGTACCAAGGTGGGGTGGTGGTGGATATTTTGTATTGATTTTGATATTCATAATTTTTTTAATTGGAAAACTACAGAAATTGAACTTTCCTCCATTTTACCAAGACTTCTCATGAACACTCTGTTCAAAGCCTGTTTCACTTCCTTATTTCTCAGAGTGAGTGTACATAAATAGATTCAGCATGGGACTCACAAAAATACAAAACACTGCTACAATTTTCCCTTGTTCCACAGACTGCTCATTTGCTGGTCTCAACTACCTGCAGAATAGGGACCCATAGAACATAGTGACAGCTGTCAGGTGGGAACCACAGGCGGAGATGGCTTTGCGCTGCTCCTCATTGGTAAAAATGAAAATGTTGGAGATGAGCAGGGAAGCTGTGAGGTTGATCCCAGCTGACACAAATAAGGTGCTTTATGTAAGTGTCAGAGCATGTCACATTAAGAGGGGTGGGTCATGGGTCTGCTCAGTAGAAATGGTTGATGATGTTGAATACACAAAAGGATAGGTGGAAGGTAAATATTACCTGCATCGTACTCACCATAGATCACCACAGGTAGGGGAAGGTGACCAGGCAGAGTCAAACTGGCCTGGACATTGGGCTGCTATACTTCAGGGGATAGCAGATGGCCATGTACCAGTCATAGGCCATGGCACTGAGCATGTAATACTCTGTAAGGAGCAGGGTCAAAAAAACAAAACACATATATATATAAATAACATTTTTGTAAGCAAATACACATATATGCATATATATTTATATATCATTTTGCAAATGTTTGTATGTATTGTGAGAATTTTGATTTTTACCCATAATAAAAAAAAAAGGCTAAAAAAAAAACAAAAAAACAAAACACTGTGCCAGACACCCAGCATAAGAAATTGTTTTGTTCTCAGATAAGAAATTAACAAGCATCTGAGGAGAGACATTAGTGGAGTGAAAAATATGCACACAAGCTAAATGGGTGAGGAAAAAGTACACGGGGGGTTGCAACCGGGAAGTGATTCTGATCAGTAAAATCATCCCAAAGTTTCCAGTCAGAGTGATGAGATAAATCAGGAGAAACACCAAAAAAAGGATGGGCTGTAGCTCTGGCCAGCTGGTCAGTCTCAGGAGAATAAATTCAGTTGTCTCAGTGCCATTGCATTTGGAAACTATCTTCATCTTCATATTCTCTAATAAGAGAAAAAGAACTTTCCAGATATAAAAAGATAAATAAATTGGATGCAGTCCAAGAATAGGCAAAATCAATGAGCATTAAAACACGCTGGTTTTGAAATGAGAGGATTAAAAAGACTTCCCTCAGTGATAGGAGAGTTACAGTAGATGCCATCGTGGTTTGAGGTGCTGATCAAGGTGGGCAATGCATTTGAAAATGAGATTGTGAGGTCCATGCCTTCTGCAGTGAATGTGTTGCAACACCCAGCTTAACTCTGCTAACACATATGGGATTTGACCTAACCCATTACTGTCCTTAATAAGGTCCTGGTATCTGGGCTCCTGGTGCTCAAACATATTCCCAGCCATATTCAGATCATGACAAAAATGCTTGGGAAATAGGTTCAATGGTTGATTCTTGGAAACTAGGCATCACTGCCACCATAGGCAAACCTTCTATAAGTTGGGAAGCATAACTTTCTTCAGGGTCATAAGTCAGAAGAGGCAGTCTCAGTTCTTTGTTCTATATACATTCAAACTCATTCAGTCTCTTTCTCGTTACTCATTTACTTCTTAGGAACAGCGAATCTCTCCAGACCCATGGTATTTTGTCCTTCCCTGTTCCTTCATACCAGATTAACACCGATAATTTGAACTGTTTCTTCACCTGATTTCTATCTCTTACATCACAACTCTCCTTTTATCTCCCAATACACCCATTTTATCTCAATACCTTTCTCTTACACCTTGCACCCAAACCATGAGGAAGTTTGTCTGCTCTACCTTCAAAACATTATATAATGAATATGAATACCACTTGTCAACACTTCTTGTGTTAACAATGAAGTCTAAGATAAAACCATCTCTTGCTAAAGTTACTGCAATGTTTTCTCTTCTTCCACACTTGAAATCCTCTTTTGGTAAACACCAGGCAGTGATCTCTTCTAAACATAAAACAACAGGTTGCTGATTAATTAAAATGGCCCAAGTCTTTCCATCAGTTAAGTTTGAACTAAAATCTAAACTCCTTACTGTCATCTGTAAGTGCCTGTATGGTATTTTCCCAGCTACCTCTCCAAACTCTTTTCCTACCACTTTCTCCTTTAGTCCTTCTGCTCCTGCCACATTGATCTTCTAGCTGTTCCTTGAACAGGCTCAGCACATTGCCACCTTAAGGCTTTTGCACTTGCTATTACCTCTACCTAGAATTCTCTTTCCCCAGAACATTGAGTGACTCCTTTTGTCATTTCATTTACATCTCTCTTCTAATAACACCTCCTCATCCTAAAGTTTCCAGTCAGTTTCCAGGCCACCTGTTTAAATTAGCTCCATTCCAAATTATTCTTTACTAATGAAACATGCTTTATTTTTCTTCACATCACTTAACAAATACTCCCTGCAATTATTATCTATTCATATGTTTGTTGTCTTCCCTCTTCCATTAAAATTTCAGTCACATGAGGGCAAGAAATTTATTTGTGCCACTGAGATGAGTGCCTGAGTCATAGTAGATACTAAGCAAGAATCAATTGAATGGAAAGATGAATCATGAGGTAGCTTTGCCAACTCACTACTGTTGCTTTTTCATTGTATGAGGATTTTGTAGCTTTCTGATGTTACCAGTGGCTTCACGGACACTGAGGTTCTACAAAAACTCATAGCTACCATGTGGAAAATATACAGGAGGGAGCACATGTAGAGATAGGAAGACAGATCAGGGGTTTGTTCTAATATCACAAGCTGGTTATAATGTTGCCTGATGCAAAACTTCAGTAACTTATGGTTAGAAAATGCAGATTGGACTAATGGAAATTAGGTCAACGTTCACTCAGGACTGAAATAATGAGTTTCCAATAATCCTCACACCAAATTTTTAAAAACCGAGAAGACAGAGTACGTTGAGCTTCTCAAGTATGCCTATGCAGCTTTATCAAAATCACATGTTCAAGAAGCTAAAAGCTAACATTAGATCAGTGATTATCAACCCTGGCTTCATACTGGAATCAAGTATGGACCTTTAAATAACCCTGCCACCAGGGTTCTAGCCCAGCCCGGCTGTAGGACACACACTGGTATTTTAACACATTTTCACATAATTGTAAGTCACAGCCAGGCAATTGAAATGACCTTGTTTAAACCAAATAAAAGTGTTTCTTTCACATAGTTTTCCCTCTGATAGCATATGGTTTTCCCTCAACAATGAATTCTGAGATGTTCCACCAAAGTCCCTCCTGCCCCAATTATAGAACTTGCCATCAACAGCATACACAAATGTTTTCTCCATCAGTTATGAATAAGGAAAAGTCCCTGACTCTGACTTTAACCCTTAAAGTTTTCTGTTGATTTCAAAAAGGTTGTAAAGAGGAGACTTTCCTGACAGCTTCCATGAACCTATCTCAAGTTTTCTTGCATTCAAGAAACAGGAGAGAGAAGAAGAAAGCTCTCTTACCCATGGTTATAATATCTTATTATTACACAGAGCACCAGGGTTTGTTTTTGGAAGACCCATGAAGCAACAAAATTTATGAAATTTTAACTTTTTATTGTTATCTTTCAGGTAATGTGTTGGAGTGGGCACGTCTGTTATTTTCTTAGTGTACCTGTCTGCTATGATAAATTCCACACAATGGGTTGGTTTAAACCACAGGGATTTATTGGCTCCTGGTTTTGAGGCTGGCAGAAGCCCAAAATCAAGGTATCACTAAAATCTGTTGATGTCTGGTGCTGGCTACTGGCCATCCCTGAGGTTCCTCGGCTTGTTTTCCTGCCTCATGTCACATGCCAAAGTCCCTCCTTTCTTCTCGTGAGTTCCATTGACTTCTGCCTTCTGGCTTCTTTCTCCCTGTAGCTTTCTATGAGACTCCAGTTATCTGGATTAAGGTCCACCCTCATTCAGTAGTGCCACATCTTAACTAAAAATAGCACCTTCAAGAGATCCTATTTACTAGGTTCATTACCACAGGAACTTCGACCAAGGTGAAGAACATTCCTTTTCTAGGGTGCAAAAGCCAATCTACTACAGGCAGGAAGGCTCATGTGTTCTCATCCACACTAAAGTGCTCAGGGTTTATGAAGGCCAGCAAAATTTATCTGTGCTGAGAATTTTTCAGATGCAGGTACATGCTATGACACACAATGATGTATGCTTCCAGAAATAGACACATCACCGATTTTTGAGAATTTCTCCTCCATTCAATATTACTTTCTCCTTCCAAGAGGTAGACCAGTGAGAAAATGGATGAAATAAGTACTTTAATAGAAGATAATTAAAAATTAAATGTATAAAAGAAACTCCAGTTTAAATAATAGAATTATTGAAAGAAACCTCAGTATGCACAGAATAGGGGAAGATTTAAAGCTTTATCTACATGGAGCAAGAGGGAGTACCTGCAGAAAGTCACTTTCAGCTGCATCTCGTCTATGTGGACAATCACTGACTTCAGGCATCAACAAGCAATGTAGTATTAGGAGAGCTTCGGGAGGGCATCTAGGAAGGTCTGAGTCCAGGGTGGAGAAGGTGGCAAACCAGAATGCCAAAACCTTCAGACAGGCCACTTCTGTGGCCGTGGGCAGAGATCCACCCAGGCTGCTGTCCAAATTTACTCTCCTGGGGAAAAGGGGAGCTGACTTATGTCTCCAGCAGGTATGCCAGAGAAAATTCAAATTGATCAAAAATTAAATATCCATAGGACATTATTCATTAAGATTCATCTCACCGAGTGGATGAAATGATGCAAGGGAAGAAATTAGCTTGCTTGAGAGTGTCAAAGTGATTATGTGATTAAATTGCAATTTATAATTTCTCCTTCAAAAAAAAAAAAAGCTCTATCTACAAGGCAGCAAATAAAGGAGAAACAAAAACCCTCAACACTTGAGAATCTTTCTGTGAGAACTTTAGATTGAAGTTCAATAAAATCACAAGCAAGTTTGAAAAGGACCTGAACATAGTAGAGAAAAGTTTATACTCCTTGAGCAAAATGACATGAATCTGTTCTGATTGTGCTAAAAAGGTTCATTTAAGATATAAGGGAAATATCATTATGAACATTTTGAATTCCCTGTAATGCTCAACATGGGAGTCTATAAACCATAGCTTAGTTCTAGCTATGGATCTATAAATAAGGCGAGGGATGCTTGCAGGACTGATCTGACCTAATATTGACATAACAAATCACCTGCTTTCTTTGTCAGAGTAAGTCTTGGATCTGTCTGCCTGTGGTTTTTACTTAATGTCACAATTCTTACAATCACTATTAGTTTCATTCCATGTTTGATGAGAGGAAAGAGGAAGAAATCAAACAATATGATATGTCTTGTCTTATGAGTTCCTGATTTTCAAAATGGTCAGACTTACCTGTGAAGGTGTAGTGTTTTCTTAGCATCCCCAAAGGTCTCAAATGTGGGAAGATTTCTCCCTGAAAGGCTAACCTTGAGACCCTCATCCCTGAAGAATTCATCTCAAAATCACCCATGAGACATCATTATTCCTTCCTCTGGAGGTGTTTACAAAAGTCACATTTGAGTGGGTAGAATCTTAGTTTATGAGTTAATGATTAGATGTGCATAGTATCACCTGGTAAATGCAAAAATACACTATGCCATTTTTAAAGTGGGACCAAATTCAAGGCAGTTATGAAGGCATTCCTGTCTTCATAATCACAGAGCATTTTCCATAACAATGCTTATTACATTCTCAGCTGGAGTAGTTTTCCCTCCACCTGGTGGTTTTCTTTGCCTCCCTTATAGCTGTTGCCGCCATCTCCAGCTTTTCTATTTTTTTTTTCTCACTGTACTGTATATGCTCTGAAGACATATCTCCTGTAGAGATCTGAACAAAATTTTAGGTGCTGAATTAAGGTTTAGTGAAGAGATAGTAAATGAACAATTAAATAATAACGGTGGGTAGAGGGTTGTAAACCTAATGTCTTTTTCCATAAATAGCACTTTATCTCATAATGACCTAAGATCATTTCTTCTTATCTATTAAATGCAAAATACAGGGAATCCATTTTTAGATTCTAGGATCTACTTTTAAGTTTGGTTTAAATTAAATTAGTTCAAGTGAATGTATCAAAAGGGGGTTCCAGGCAGGTTAGTAAGAATTATGGGAGAGGTTTAATTGATATTAGAGGAAAAGGTTTTGAAGGACATTTCAAGTTTCTCTCCCTATACCGCCTAAGATCCTGCATCAGTCTGGTGAATAGATATTGCAGAGATCATGAAAAGGATCATTGCAATTGCAAATTTGAATCCAATGTGTCCCCTTCTCCTATATGTGACTGAAACTGGTCACATAGGGAAGCACTGAACAAGAGTTTATTTAGCTGCTCTGCTCTGAGTGATTTCAAGTCAGAAGAAAGGAGAACAAAAGCACATTTCTAAGCCCCATTCTCAAATCCAAGTTTATCTCCAATCCTGTTAGTAATTTTAATATCTGACTTCTATGTGAGGTCTGTAATTATTTCAGGATCCCAGAGGAGGGTCATTCTGTGGCTCCTTTAAACTCCAGCAATGGTGAGCCTAGAAAGTATCCCAAACATTTAGAAAAAGTGGTCATCATGATAATTATTCCTGCTAAAAAGCTGGCATATTTATTGAGTAACTATCACGTGCTTCTTTGGCCTGGTCAGGGACACAGCATGAAACAAAATTCCACTCAGATGGTTTAGCTGAAAAGAATTTAATGAAAAGATAGAGAATGGGCAAGGTTAAGGAAATAAACCAATGAAGAAGAAGCACCTGAGGTCAATTGCAAAAATTGCTTTTTACAATTTCCACCCAAATCTTGAAGAGGCAAAGGCAGTGAATACTTCACCAGAGCCCAGTGAGAGCTGGAATGGGAAGAAGGTCCCTTGCCACCTTCAATCCCAACATACAACTTGGGCACAGTTCTCTTTAGAGTTATTCTAGCATCTTCATAAGGAAGCAGGAATAGAATGAGAGAGAAATTGAGCAGCTCCTTTCTTCTTTCCACCTCTAAAATCCTTTTGGCATCTCCCATTGTCATACTCACTTGGAAACTACCCTAGGTGTTAAACTCCAGGTGCACAAAGCAAGGGAGAGAAGAATAGATCTGAGCTGGAATTAGGAGACACAAAGTAGAATCACCAAAAAAAAAAAACAAAAAAACAACAAAACAAAACAAAAACAAAAACAAAAACAAAAAACAAAAAACAAAACTATAATAGCCATAAACACACCTATTTATACTTATTTCTATATAAAGGCTAAGATTCAGGGCTCAGAATCAGTAAATACCTAGTCCAAGTTCACCAAGAATTAATTGATCTTTCAATGATTTTTGTCAAGCCCTCAATATTAATGGATGTAACTATGAATCTTACTTTTGAAAAACTGAAATTTAGTGGTTACCATAGCTTCTGAGGGGAGGAGGGAAAAATAGGTGGAACATAGAGCATTTTCAGAGCATTGGAATTGTTATGCTTGATTTTGCAATGATGGTTACAGACCATTATATGAGGTAATGTTTACCCAAGCCAAACCTTGCCTCAGGCGTTTGCGGGGCACTACGCCCCACCTTCTTCCCGGACCCAACTTCCCTATTCACCGCAGCCTATCACAGCACCCCCTCACAGCCATAACCTTATTTGGACATGTTGGCCTTCTCCTCTAGCCTCTCCCCTCCCTCCCAAATCTTCCCCCCACGCCCAGCAACAGCTTAGCCCTATCAGAAGACAACACGCTCACCCCCGCCCAACTCTGCCTATAAAACTGCGCAGCTCTCCCTGAATAAAGGTCTTACCTTCCAGCAAGCAAGTGAGTGGTGTCTCTTCATTTAGTACTGTCAGGGAGACCACAGGGCACCAAACGGCGACCCTGTGACAACTTCTCCTTAACCTCCGTGAAGACCAGGGAGCCGGGCCTGCGCTCTCCTGACAACTTCTTCACCCCCCCGCCGTTCCGGAGTGCACGCCGGACGGTCCACAACTAGCTCGTGTCGCTCCCCGGGCTGCAGCAGGGCTGATCACCCTCAGGCCCGGAAACAAAGCGGCAATTATACATTATGTCAAAACCTATAAAAGTATACTGTGCAAAGTGTAAACTGTAATGTAAACTATTGACCATAGTTTGTAGCAATGCTACAATTTTTGTTCATCAATTGTAACAGATGTACCATACTCATGTATGATGCTATTAATAGGGGAAAATAAATGTGAAAAGGGAAAGGGGTAGGATATATGGGAATCCCCTATATTTTCAATGTGATGTTCTACAACCTAGAGCTTCTTCGAGGATAAAGTAAAAAAAAAAAAAAAAAAAAAAAAAGACACTGGGAGAACATACAGAAGAAATTGTCAGTATACATGAAAGATAACTGATCTATGGTGATGGAAGACATGGGGGAATGTGTAATGAAGGATGAACCTGGGGCATGCCTCTATGGAATATGAATTTGTTCATGTGATTGTGGCGTGTTATCCCAGTGGGTGGAGATGTACACAATACCCAACAAAATATTAAATTCCTATGCTTGGGAGTCCTGCTACTTCCTTTAATAAAGGGGCAAGAATCTCTAAATTACATACTTCCTAGCAAAAGAGGACAGACCAATATGCCAGGCCCTTGGTAGTAATGCTTGTATTTATGAACTTTATTCTTGTAAAATTGAAACTCAGCCTAGTAATATATATTGCCTAAGAAATGCCTCTTGAAAACCTCCTTGTTACTCAAATGTGGCCTTCCTCTAAGCCAAACTCAGCATATAGCCTCACTGTTTTCCCCGCAATGTGGGACATGAATCCTGTGGGATCTTTACCAGGCACCAACTAAAAATGCATTTGGAAAATGTCCTTGACCAAAAGAGGGAAATATTAAATACAAATGAGTTTTTATGGCCAAGAGATTTCAAAGTGAGTTGGGAGGTCATTTCAGAGGTTACGTTTATGCACATCTCAAGAAGATCACTCTGACTGCCACAGTAAATAGTGTCTCAAACCGGGGTCGTCCTAAGGTTTTAGGGACATCTAGATAGCATAGGTAAGGCAGACAACTCCAGGAAATTAGCACACCATTGGTGGACCTTACTTTGGAATAAATGATAACCTATCTCCCCAATGTATCAAAGTTAGACTCATTTAAAATTTTCCTACACATGGTTCTTCTGCCTCTTTTTCTTGAACCTATAATTAGCACTATACCCATTAAATATATGTCCCAGATACTTAAATCTTCATCTGTTCATAAGCCCGTTGAGCCCTGAATGTCAGAAGAGTTTCAGCCAACACTTACTCTCCAGTTAATCAAACTCACCCAGGACAACTAACAAAATGATGATGATGGATAAACTCCCAACCCGAAAAACAGGGAGTATCTACAACTGTAAGCAAGACAGTTCCATCCATCTGCCCCATGGGATCTAAGGCCCCTCTCAATCGGAAGCAGTGTTGGCATCACCATGCCAAAATTCTCAGGATTGAGGAATGAACACACATAATGAGGAAATGCAACTATGGATTAAATTAGATATTATTCTAGTAATGGAAGAACTTGTAACATTGATATAAAGACAGTGGTCACCAGAGGTTCTGAGGGGAGGGAGAGGGAAGAATAGATGTAAAATGGGGCATTCAGAGGACATTGAAATTGTTCTGCAAGATATTGCAATGACAGATACAGACCATTACACATTTTTTCAAAATCTACAAAATTGTAAGGTGCAAAGTATGAACCAAAATGTAAACTATAGACCATGGTTAGTAGCAATGTTTCAATATTTGTTTATCACTTATAAGAAATGTAATGAAAAATGTTAATGGGTTAAAGTGTGTGAAGGGGAGGAGGTAGGGTGTATGGGAATCCCTTATATTTTTTATGTAAATTTTTGATAATCTAAAATTTCTTATAAAGAAAAAATTAAAAAATTTATTCATCTTTCAATTTATTTTTTATTTTTTATTTTTTATTTTTTTATAAAGATGAACTTTTATTAGTGGTTATGTAGGGCTAAGGAAGGCATGCTAAGGGTGTGGAGTTTTTCTTTTTGGAGTAATTGCAATTATACTAACAACCATTGAGTATACCCTTTATTTTTTTTTATTTTTTTATTTTCATAGAAAGTTTTGTCTATGATGTTTTTTTTTTTATTATGGGTAAAAATCAAAATTCTCACAATACATACAAACATTTGTAAAATGATATATAAATATATATGCATATATGTGTATTTGCTTACAAAAATGTTATTTATATATATATATATATACATATATTTTAAGAGGTGCTTAGATTACCTAAAATATTACATGGAACCCACTGGGATTCCCATGTTGCCCACCTCCCACACCTCCCACCACATCCCACACAAACATCTCCCACAGTGTGGCCCACCAACCTCAATGAACTTACACATCCTGGAGCCTTGCCACCAACCATAGACCACAGTTCACACTGTAGACCACACTCTCTCCCACTCAGTTCTGAGTGGTGTGTGCTGATTTAAAATGGCCTACATCCATTGCCACAACAGTACTCAGGACAACCACCAACTCCCAAAGAAGCCCCTGTATTTCAACTGCTCATCCCCTCCCTACCCAAAAACTGTCAAGTGGCCACTGGCTCCACCTCATTGTTATAATTTCTTGCATTGCAAGAATCACCATATGTGAGCAAGAGAATACCATCAAGTCCACTCTAGTCCATAGTTCTTCCCCCAATCCAGAGGCGACTGGGATGGTGATGTCCACTCCAACTCCAAGTGAGAGAGGGCTTATATCCCATGGATATGGTGGGTGGGATGATCCTGCCTGCAGATGCAGGCCATCTCCATTCCCTGGGATGGCCATTTCCCATCGTTGTCTCCAATTATCGTTTCAATTATTTTTAGAATCCAAAACTTTCTCCTTATACTACACACTAATCCTATGTCAAAAATTATCAAGACTTTTAAGTGTAAATTAAAATAAATAATGAATCCCTTTATCTAACCATTCTTAGGAGATTTCATTCTCTGATGATATTGGATAGTGGGTAAAAATCATGCCCTCAATGAGTTTGGAATTATCAGAAGATTAAATGGTAGTTGGTGTTCATAGTGAGAATGACTTTCTGCCAGAAATAATTGACCCATAGGGATTTGGTCCCTATGTGATAATTTGGTTATAAACATTTCAGGTTCTTCATGACTATGTCTCTGGGAAACCATGCTCCTTTCTCTGGTAGGATTTAGACATTTTTTAAATTTGGAATCTAGAAATAAATCTTTAACTAGTAAACATGAAACTTAAGACTGAAATTCATATTCTGATGAATTAATAAATATCTCTATTAAAATGAGTAGTTTATTATGCTTTATTCTCAGAGTACAGTTACTTATAAATGTACAATGGAGTGATATTTACTTAATGGAAAGGGAACTATACATGAGAAAATCCATTCCATCTACAATTATTTACTGCCTACAATTGGAAAAGCACTGTTCTAGGTTCTGCTGAGGCTACAACTACAGATTAGACAAAATCCTTGACACTAAGGATTCCACACTTTGATGATGAATCTTGTCCTGGACTAGACCTGGGTTTGTCACCAAATAAAAATAGTATCTACCACTTATTAGTGCTTAACACATGGCATGCATATTTACAAAGTTTTACCTGAATCATCTCCTTGCATGGTGGGAGTTGCTATTATGTACCTCATTATATGAATGAGAAAATGAGGCAAAGAGATTAATGATTTTTCCAAAGCGACATAGCTAGAAACTAAAGGAACTGAGATTTCCACCCAGGATTTCTGGCTCCAGAATATTTCCCAGTAATTGTTGCACTCTGCTGACTCACAATAACTAAGCATTTTTATTTTCTGTTGGTTCATGAATAAAAATAAGGGGTATGTTATTCAATAATCTTTCTGAATTCTTTTGAATTAAAAATGCTACCTTTTTATTATAAGGATAATATTGCATAATGTGCTGTACCCAATTCAGGACGAATTGGCCTCTTTTAGGTTAATAATTTATCTATCTATCTATCTATCTATCTATCTATCTATCTATCTATCTATCCATCTATCATCTATCTATCTAATCTGGCTAAAGTTAATTAAAATATGTTTCAGGAATATGCCTTCCTTAAAGGTCTTTTTTCCCTTCAACTCCGTCCATGACTACATGTAAAGCAGAAACCACCCTTGTTAAAGTTGAAGACCTGTCTTCTAGATGCCTTGGGGGACCGAGCAGTGGCAATGAGCACTTAATGAGAGAGCTCAAGGGTGAAGGTGAATGTTAGGAGCATATAGTCAGAGACAACTCAAAGTTACTTCTGTCCACCTACAAACATTTATTTCTGAGGTGTCACCAATCAAACCATGTAGGATGTTGTGTTCTGCTTCTTTAAATGAATGTTATTACCATAAAGTTTTCAGTAAAAACATCTGGAAAGTTCATTTGCTTGCATTTCCTCATTTATCACAATAAAGAGGGAATAAAGGGAGATAATTATTTCAACTCTTAATTAATATTTCAATAAAAAGAGACATTAAAAGCACCATGGAAATCTGATCGTCTTTGTGTTATATTAGACTAAGTGATGTGAGCAAGCTGGCATTTTAAATAAATCATGAAGACAAGAAGAAGAATCATGAACTAAAGTCCAAAAATATTTTCTATGACTGCATTCTGATACCAAATGAATATTTGTGTATTTGACAATTATTATGCTAAAATTCATTTGGATCTTATGAACTTTAACAAAGTAAAACTCAAAATAATTATGAATCCATTGACTTATTTGACCCGTCTTGCATCTTATTACCTTAGTCAATAGGTCCAAAATCCTCATGTCCAGAATGAGGTAATGCAATGGAAAAAAATGTTTGATTGATGGAGTTACAAATACTTTACAAAATGACCTGCTTTCCAAGTTGCTGGTGTATTAATTTTAAAAGGGGGCATAATATTGCCATATCGGTTATGTTTTACTTAAGAAGGATGTAGAGTTTTCCATAATGGTCTCTTTGCTTACTTTTATTGTGGCTAAATATTAGAAAATGCACGTCAGGATATCTTAAGTACCATCTCAATTGCTTGATTATTATTATTATTTGACATTATTTCTGTACATGTTTCAAATAACAAGTTGAATGCATGTTTTAGTGTTTTTATTAATTTACAAGGAGGTAGTCTAAGGTAGAGTTACAAGAAGATCATTATGGTCTGGGATAATATTTCTCAAACAAATTTTTTCATTGTAGTCCCAAAAGGGAGCCTTTTTATACATTATTTTTCCCTAATCACCCCTGTGTCCCCCTTGAAAATTATATCTATCTCTCGATATACAGAGATTAGAGATAGCTAGATATAGATAGGTACACATATACATATATGTATTTCTTTAGAGACTGTGCATATAGCTGTACTTTAGGCATAAAAACGGTAAGATTTACATTCACCCCCAAGTACTAATTTTTGCATCTTCAAGTAAAAAGTTTATAAAATGGAGGAGATCCTGAGCTGTGTCTTAAAAGTTAGGTAAGACTTGGTGATAAGATGGCCAACTGAGGTGGACTAGAGTAGAAAAAATGGACATGCATAGCAGTTGGGGAAACAGCTGGAAGATGATCTTGTGTTCAGAGAGGCAGGAAAGGAGATCCAAGTTCTATAAGGGTTTGCTTCATATTTCATATCTATTTATGCCCAAGTCCATTCATACAGGCACAAAATAGGTGAGTTTCAAGAATAATTCCTTAGATACCTTTTCAAAAGTTATCCTGTAAAACAAAGGATTACAAGTTCAAAGAATAGCAATGTTTTCATCCGTATGTCTAAGGTAATTCAAAATGGACAAATACCAAAAAGATTTACAGAAAAGGTGCTTTTTTTTTTTTTTCAGGTAAGACAGCCTTTATACATAAGGAGCTCTGTATCAATTTAGATGTTTAAAATATCACATGCTTAGTTGGCATTTCTTTGTCACATGTAATTACATTTTTGACATTAAAGGAAGAAATTTCAGATGATATGATTAGGGCAATGGATAAATGACAACATACAAATAAATTTCATATCCTTTGCTTTAGATGTTTTTAGAAGCAAAGAAAATACAATGTTAAATAAAAACTACACACCTGTGACTGAGTTTATTCTCCTGGGACTGACAGATAGAGCTGAGTTGCAACCTGTTCTTTTTGTGGTATTCCTATCTATCTATCTTATCACAGTAATTGGCAATATGACCATGATTTTGTTAATCCGAATTGACTCAAAACTTCACACTCCAATGTACTTCTTCCTCAGTCACCTCTCCTTTGTAGACTTCTGTTACTCTACCAATCACTCCTCAGATACTAGTGCACTTCTTATCCAAGAACAAAACCATTTCCTTCACACTGGTTGTTTATTACAATTCCACTTTTTCATTGCCCTGGTGATCACAGATTATTATATGCTTGCAGTAATGGCTTATGATCGCTACACGGCCATCTGTAAGCCTTTGTTATATGGGAGCAAAATGTCCAAATGTATCTGCCTATCCCTGGTTGCTGCCCCCTATATTTACGGCTTTGCTAATGGTCTGGCACAGACCATCCTGAAGCTTCATCTGTCCTTCTATGGACCCAATGAGATCAACCACTTTTACTGTGCAGACCCACCTCTCATAGTCCTCGCATGCTCAGATACCTACATCAAAGAAACTGCCATATTTGTGAGGTTGAGGCTGGCTTCAACCTCATCTGTTCTCTCACCATCATCCTCATCTCTTATATTTTCATCTTCACAGCCATCCTGGGCATCCACTCGCCTGAGGGGAGGAACAAAGCTTTCTCCACCTGTGGTCCCAACCTGATGACTGTCACCATCTTTTTTGGAACTCTGTTCTGCATGCATTTGAGGCCCCCTTCTGAGACACCCGTAGGACAGGGTAAGATTGCCACTGTTTTTTATATCTTTCTGAGTCCTATGTTCAATCCGTTGATCTATAGCCTGAGGAACAAAGATGTAAAAAGAGCATTAAAAAGGAAGTTATTCAAAAGAAATTGTTTGTTAAATAAGTCACACTTTTTTGGACTCACGTAAATAATATATGTATATTACCTGACACATTAGTGAGCATCTTAAATTAACAAATCACATTCTGTCATTGAGTAATTTTTGTCTTTCACATATGGAATTTGGAAGAATGTGTCCAATTATTTGCTAGAGTTTACAGTGTCATATCAATGAAATTTAAAAAACTCACACACAAATATAGAAATTCAAAGACAAAACCATCAGGTACTCTGTTATTGTTCTACAAAACCAAAAAAGAACAGCTGATTCCATCATTGGTATCCATATTGGTACAAAGTTATGAAAGACAGATTTACCACATGCTATGGCAACATCTTACTTTTGATAGTGCTTAATAATTTCCAAACTGTTTTGCTGCAATTTGTGAACCACAGCAAATGTGTTTTTATCCCTTTATACAGATTATATACCAAGGAAGATCTTTAGGGTATATCTCAGATTACCTCTCTAAATCATTTCAAATACAATGGAATCCTCATAAGGCTTTTGAAGGAGATGCCAAAGCCTTCAGACGATTTCCTTTTTAAGCTTCATGTGTCCTCACCAGTATATGATGCCTCTTCTCAACTCTTTCATTAACACTTCTTTTCACTTGAAAAATAGATTCCATTTTGATGTTTTATCTCTATATATGTATACAGTTATGTGTTTATGTATTTGATTATATAATATTTCCATATTTTAATGCCAATGTCAATTAATCTTGTGAATTTCTTATTCAGTTCATTTGCCTTGCCTATTTTTAAATTTGATGCTTATTTTTTTTTTCTTAATTATTTTAGGACCTATTCTTGAAGTTACATACTCACTTCTTTTTACATATGTAATATTTCCTCCAATTTTCCTCCATTTTAGTTCAAACATATCAATCTTCTTTTTATAGTTGTTCTTTGTCTACCTTGCCTAAAAATTATTTCATATTATAAAAATATTCTATATTTTTCCAATATTTTTAAATTTTTGCTTTTTCATGTTTAAGTCTATATTGTCTTTGGAATTGTAAATGGTGCAGAGCAAAGTATAATCCCCTTTTCTTGAAGAAAATAATTTTCCATTCATTGAATAATCCATACTTTTCATGACAATTTTAATGCAAACCCTTTCATGTATCAGAGTTTCATCAGTTTGTTTCTGGGTTCTTTATTCCAGGGCCAATTTATCAGCCTGCATCATTATAGTCTGTTTAATATGGTAGCTTTATAATAAAGTCATTATCTGGAAGTTTGGAAAATGTTTTAAAATGTTTTTTAAAGATCTCTGAGAGAAGTTGAATTTAAAATCGATGGAAATGTAAAATTCTCTCAAGAGTATATCGCCATCATTTCTTCAGAGGTCCAGTAAACCAACTCCATTGACCCAGTTGTAGTGGTTAAGAGAATGAAAAGAAAACAATGTTATTTACAATCTACATTTAATCCTAAAGTAACCCTCTTATTTTGATCACCTTTACACATATTCAGTTTATATGGCTTAACATGCTTTTTGAGTTGCCATCAGTTCTGCATGCTTTCAACATCCTTTTACTTACCCAAACTGCGCCTGTTCCCAAACCTGAAGCTTCCATTCTCTGATTTGGGAATTCCCAATGAAAATACAATTGATGTGAGGTATCTATGATTTTACCCTATAGGCTCTCCAGGTAATACATTTCCTACTAGCCAATTTTCACACCACCCCCTTCATGGTCACTCCCCACTCCAATTTGTCATTTCTTCCTGAGACAAACAAGTTGGGAAGCCAATGGTGCTGAAAAGCATTTTCAGAAGCGATGGGAGCTGAGTCAAGCAGAGTTTTTTTCAGGGAATCCAGATGATCTTTGTTTTCTCAAATCTTCAGTATCTTTTCAAATATTTTATTATTTCATATATAAACATTGAGAGAGATATGTAAAAATATCCCATATGGTTGTATATTTGTCTATTTCCCCTTGTAACTTTCTTTATCTTTAAACTTTATGGATATATTTTTAGGTTTTTCCAAATAATTAAATAATATTACTTTTTTTTCATTTTATATTTTCAATCCAATCTTTGATAATGATTAAAATTTAAAGTCTATTTTCTCTGACATTAATATATAAGGCAGCACTTTTGTTGTTTTGGGGTAATTGTTGCCTATTATGTGTATTTCTAAACTCCTATTTTCATGCTTACTAAGTCTATTTAATTCGTGAGTTTAATATTTTATTGTAACATTGATATTTAGGTATGCTTTCTACCAGCTTATATTTTACTTTAAAAAATTTTATCCTTTGCTTTTTATCTCTTTTTCTTACATAAATTAAATCATGTTTTTGCTAAAATTCCTTTCTCTTTCTGCCTCTTGTTGATAGTTATACATTCTATTTTCCATTTTTAGTAGATTCCTTTAACATTTTCTATACATATATTTTAATAACCGAACTTCCATTAATTAGCTACTCTATCTTGGTGTGGAATAGTGCAAAGAACATGGAATATTTTTAGTCTTGTTTTAGTCTGCTAGGTTGTTGAAAGTGGCATACTAGAAATGTGATGGTTTTTACCATGAGGATTTATTAGCTTACAAGTTTTCAGTTCTGAGAATGAGAAAAATGTCCAATAAAAGCATCATAAGGCAATGCTTTCTCCCCAAAGACCAACTGGTGATGCTGGACTCCTCTGTCACATCACATGATTGGGCATGTAGTGGCATCTATTGGTCTCTCTCCTCTCTTCTGGGTTTCATTGCTTCAGCTTCTTGCTTCTGTGGCTTTTTCCTTTCTCTCTCTGAATTTCACTCTCTAATAAAGGACTCCAGGAGTGGATGCAGACCCACCCTGTTCCATGTCTTAACTGAAGTAAGCTAATCAAAAGGCACTTACCAGAAGTCACCAATCAACAGGCCTTACTTACAATATGTTTACATGCACAGGAATGGATTACCTTTTAGAACATGATTTTTCTAGGGTCCATACAGCTTCAAACTATCATACCTCTCATTTTTATATTATATGTTATTGTGTCAAAACATCAACTAAATCATTGATATTAAATTATTATTTAAAATAGAGTGATTATTATTTCATATATTTTCTCTATGATTACACTGATAATTATGTTAAATGTTCCTTTAAATTTGCCTACCTTTATAAACATTCAATGACTCACTGTTCTTTCTGCATGCCTCTTTTGCTTCTAGGTTTAGATTTCTTCTGCATAATATATACCCTTAATTAATTTTTTCAGTAAGGGTTTGAATGAGATAAATTCTGTTTGTATTTTGCTGAAAATGTCTCATTTTAACTTTCATTCTAAAAGAAGAGTTCATTTTGATATGGAAATCTAAATTTATAGATGTTTACTTTCAGTAGAAAGAATTATTTATTTGCTGGCTTCTGTTAGCTTGCTGTACAGTATGACTGTACACCAGGGTATTTTTTTTAAGATGCTTAGATTAGATAAATGTTACACAAAAATTATAAGGATTCCCATGTTCCCCACCTCCCACACCTCCCACAACCTCCCACATAAACATCTTTCATTAGTGTGGCACATCACCTGCAATGGATATACACATCCTGGGGCTTTGCCACTAAGTATGGACCATAGTTCACGTTGTAGACCACACTCTCTCCCACAGAGTTCTGCATGTTATATGCTGATGTAAAATAGCCTATATCTGTCATTGTAATGTCACTTAGGACAATTCCCAAGTCCCAAAAAAGCCCCTGTATTATAACTGCTTTTCCCTCTCCCTGTCCCCAAAGTGTCCAGTGGCCACTGTCTCCACCTCACTGTTGTAATATCTTCCATTGCTTGAATCACAATATGTCTACAACAGAATACCAGTAAGTCCACTCTAGTCCATAGCTCTTCCCCCAATCCTGTGGAGTCTGGGATGGTGATGTCCACTCCACCTCAAAGTGAGAGGGGGCTTATATACCATGGATAAGAAGGATGGGATTATCCTGCCTGCAGCTGCAGACTCTCTCCATTCCCTGGGATGGCCACTGTCCATCATCATCTCCCCGTCAGGTGTCTTGGGTGAGTCCATTGAGCTGTAGAGTAGGAGCTGCAGCTCCACCGAGACTCCAGGCCCAGCTGGCACATGGACAGACCAAAGGCTCCAGTCTCTGGAAGCATACCCACACACCCCAGCACCACATACAGGCCCGAACAGAAAGGACTGATGGACCATGTGCAGGGAGGACCCACCTGAGTCCAACTCTGTCACCCCAGGAGCACAGACCCCTAGCATAGCCCACTGACAAGGTACCAATCCCTGGAGCTGTCTCCCCCCTACATAGGACCCGGGTGTCTCCAAAGCCCTCAGGAGCCCCTCCACTTGGGTCGACATCCACCCTGGTGTTCTATGAGATCCTACTGAGGTGTGCGCAAGCTCCACCTCTGGGACGACCCCCTGTCCCACCCCAAAATCTCCCAGCCACACATACTCACCCGTCCCCACCCCTTCCCCTTCCATTCAAGGTCTCCTCCCATTCACATTGCCAGCAGGCACTGGTAGCAATCCCTCGCTGCCAGCTAGCCCATCCCTGGGAGCCATGACCCATGCTGGGAGGAAGGCAATGCATCCACAGGCTGAGTCTTTCCCAGAGAGAGGCTACACCCAAGCAACAAGGAGGCTTCCAGGCGGCAACCCCCAGGCACCCCACTACGACAGGCTAAGTCTCAACCTCAAGAGCAAAAATTCACAAGGCCAGCCATCAACAACAAGAACCCACCAGTGGACCATCCTTCCCAGCCAGACACCAACCCCTGCACCTGGGGACTGCTGCCTCACCTCCAGAGAATGTGGCAGAGCTCTCCAGGCTGGGAATTCAGTATTCTTTCATTTATTGAGTGATTTTCCACCCATTGTGACCATGCCTCACCCCATGATCATTTGAACAATTTTATTTATTTTTTATGTATGTTCAGATGAACTTCCTCCCATAAAATTCCCATCCTTGACACCCCCCACCAACGATCCTCTCCCACCCCAGTTGTAACCTTTCTGTGATCCAAAGATTCTTTAAAGATGAAGCCAGTATAATAGCCAAATACAATTAATAGGAAAATGAAATAATAATGATAAGTTTAAATGTAAGAGATAAAATACATGGAAACTTTAAAAAAACACTAAAAATTAAATTAAATTAAAGGATTGGGATATTCAAAAAAAATGGGAAAAAACAAAAAAATTAAAAAAAATTTTTTTTTGACATTTTTCCTTTTATCACTGCAATATAAGGTGTCCATTGTGCACCATGGCACCTTCCCCCACTCATTCCCCACTTCCTCACTATTTTTCATTTTGTTTCAAAGAAGTTTTAGGTCACAGCAAAGTCACACACAGAATACAAGAGAATCTCATATACCCAACCTCCTCCCGCTTTTCTCATCCCATATTAAAACCTTTTTGTATGTGGATGGTAGCATTGTTATAACTTTTATACAGATAGTAAAACATAGCTACTAAACATAATCAATGGTTTACAGTATGGTTTACATTTTAAACTGTACAATTTAATAATTTTTGATGAGATTTACCATCTTCTGAGTCCATCACTGTAAGGTAAAGAAAAACATTTCCCCTGACCACTAAATACCTCCTGTTTGATCTATTCTGTTCCTCTCCCCATTCCCCTGGGGCCCACTACAACCCCCTGGTTTGACTCATTGGATGAAAAGATTCATAGTTACATGCAACAAGAGGTCTTGACATGCTGGTTTGTCCTCCCCTATTAGGAACCGCCCTTGCTCATAAGAGACACCCACCTGTCTGTTTCTGAGTGAATCAGTCCTCCCAAAGATGGAATACTTCCCATTCATTGTGTGGGTCTCTACCCTCTGATATAACACAATGTTGATAGAATGAACACCTACACACTCCCTAGAAGCCTGTCCCAGATGGGCCCTGTCCCAAATGCCCCCTTATCCAACACCCTAAACCAGGGACACTTCCTTGTCATATTGTCTTAAAAGCATTCCCACCACTGCACTTTCAACCTCATACCCACAAATCCCGTGTTCAACTGGTCCCTCTCCCATCTCTCCCCCCAGTATCCTGGGTATTCTAACCCACCCTTCCTAATCTATCGACCTGTCAACCCATCACCACTAAACCAAGTAATATCACTACAAACCTGTCCTATCCCTTCATTACACAACTATACTCTATCACTTTACCATAGATTATGTCCGAATGGGTGATGACTCACAACCTTCTCTTCTCTTTCTCTCTCTTGTCAACCTATCTTTCAGACAATGGTTCTCAGAGACTGCTCACTTTCCTCAATTCATATCAGTGAGGTCATGTACTGTTCATCCTTCAATGCCTGGCTTGCTTTACTCAACATAAGGTCTTCAAGATTCATCCATATTATTCTGTGTGTTAGCATTTTTTTCCTTCCTACAGCTGAGTAATATTCCATTGGATGTGTGTACCACATTTTGTTTATCCATTCTTCTGTTGATGGGCACCAGGGCTGATTCCAACTTTGGGCAATTGTGAACAATGCCACTATGAACAATGGTGTGCATATATCTGTTCATGTCTTTGCTTTCAATTCTTCTGGATATATATCCACCAGTGGAATCGATGGATCATATGGAAGATCTATAATTAGATTTTTTGTGAAACCACCAAACTGTCCTCCATAGTGGCTGGACCATTCCACAATCCAACCAGCAATGGATGAGGGTTCCCACTCCTCCACATCCTCTCCAACACTTATTGTATGCTCTATTTTAATAGCCCATCTAATGGGTGTAAGATGGTATCTCATTGTAGTTTTGATTTGCATTTCCCTAATAGCTAGTGGTGTTGAGCATTTTTTCATGTGCTTTTTAGTCATTTGTATTTCTTCCTTAGAGAAATGTCTTTTCAGGTCACTTGCCCATTATTTAAATGGGTTGTTTGTCTTTTAATTTTTGAGGTGTAGGATTTCATTATATATGCAGGACACTAGGCTCCTATCAGATATATGGTTGCCAAATATTTTCTCCCATTGAGTAGGGTGCCTTTTTTTTCTTGATAATGTCCTTGGACATGCAGAAGTTTTTAATTTTGAGGAGACTCCATTTATCTATTTTTTCTTTTGCTGTTCGTGCTTTGGGTGTGAAGTTCATGAAACCATTTCCTATTACAAGGTCCTGTAGATGCTTCCCTACATTATCTTCCAAGGTCTTTATAATCTTGGCTCTTATATTTAGATCTTTGATCCATCTTGAGTTACTTTTTGTATAAGGTGTGAGATGGTGTTCCTTTCTCATTCTTTTGGATATGGATATCCAGTTCTCCAAGCACCACTTGTTAAAGAGGCCATTCTCTCCCAACTGAGTGGGCTTGGTGGTCTTTTCGAATATCAGATGACTGTATATTCGAGGATTTATATCAGAACTCTCAATTCGGTTCCATTGGTCAGTAGGTCTATCCTTGGGCCAATACCATGCAGTTTTGACCACTATATCTTTGTAGTATGTTTTAAAGTCAGGTAGTGTGATATGTCCAACCTCATTTTTCTTTTTCAATAGATCTTTGGTGACCCAGGGCCTCATACCCTTGCAAATATATTTTGTAATTAATTTTCCAGTTTCTTAAAAAATACAGTATTGATTTTTATTGGAATTACATTAAATCTGTAGATTAGTTTGTGTAGGATAGACATCTTGATGTTTAATCTTCCTGTCCATGAACAGGGACTATTTTTCCATTTATTTAAGTCTTCTTGATTTCCTTTAAAAGAGTTGTGTAGTTTTCTGTATATAAGTCTTTGCATCTTTAGTTAAATTTATTCTTAGGTATTTGATTCTTTTAGTTGCTATTATAAATGGTATTTTTTTCTTGATTTTCTCCTCAGATTGCTCATTATTGTTGTACATAAATGCTACTGATTTTTAAGCATTGATCTTATAGCCTGCGACATTACTGAACTCCTTTATAAGTTCTAGGAGCTTTGTTGTAGATTTCTCAGGGCTTTCTATGTATTGGATCATGTTGTCTACAAATAATGAAATTTTTACTTCTTCTTTTCCAATTTGGATGCCTTTTATATCTTTTTTTGCCTCAGTGCTCAAGCAAGTACTTCTAAGACAATGTTAAATAGGAGTGGTGATAGTGGGCATCCTTGTCTTGTTCCCGATCTCAGAGTAAAGGCTTTTAGGATTTCACCATTGAAGATGATGTTAGCTTTGGGTTTTTCATATATACCCTTTATCAGTTTCAGAAAGTTTCCATCTATTCCTATCTTTTGTAGTGTTTTTATGAGGGAAGAGTGCTGTATTTTGTCGAATGCTTTTTCTTCATCTATAGAGATGATCATGTGATTTTTCTTCTTTCAATCTGTTGATGTGGTGTATTACATTGATTGATTTTCTTATGTTGAACCATCCTTGCATACCTGGGATGAAACCCACTTAGTTATGGTGTATAGTTATTTTGATATGTTGTTGAATGCAATTAGGAAGCATTTTCTTGAGGGTTTTAGCATCTAGGTTTATTAGAAATATTGTTCTGTAATGTTCCTTTCTTGTGGTATCTTTGTTTGGCTTCGGTATTAGGGTAATGTTGGTATCACAGAATGAGTTAGGCAATGTTCCTTCTACTTCTATTTTTGGAAGAGCTTAAGTAGGATTGGTGTTAGCTCTTTCCAGGATGTTTGGTAGAATTCAGCTGTGAAGCCATCTGGTCCTGGGCTATTCTTAGTTGGGAGGTTTTGATGACTGAGTTTATCTCTTTACTTGTAATTGGGCTGTTGTGTTCATCAATTTCTTCTTTTGTCAATGTATACTGTTTTTGAGTTTCTAGGAATTTGTCCATTTCCTCTAAATTATCATTCTTGTTGGCATATAATTTTTCAAAGTATCCTCTATCCCCTTCCTCATTCCTTATTTTTTGTATTTGCATCTGCTCTCTCTTTCTCTGTTAGTCTGGCTAAGGCTTTGTCAATTTTGTTGATCTTCTCAAAGAATCAGCTTTTGTATTTGTTTATTATTTCCAGTGCTTTCTTATTCTCTATTTCATTTAGTTCTGCTCTAATCTTTGTTATTTCCTTATTTCTACTTCCTTTAGGTTTAGTTTGTTGTTGCTTTACTATTTGCTCCGGGTGAGCAGTTAGATCTTCAATTTTAGCTTTTACTTTTTAAAAAATATATGTATTTAGGACTATGAACTTCCCTCTCATGACAGCTTTGGCTGCATTCCATAGGTTTTGATATGTTATGTTGTTATTTTCATTAGTTTCAAGGTAGTTACTGATTTCTTTTGAGATATTCTCCATGACTCACTGTTTGTCTAAGAGTGTGTTGTTTAACTTCCATATCTTTGTGCCTAATCTGGTTCTCTGGCCCTTACTGATTGCCAATTTCATTCCATTTTTGGTCAGAGAAATTACTTTGTATAATCTCAGTTTTTCTGGATTCATTGAGATTTGTTCTGTGGCCTAGCATCTTGTCTATCTTGGAGTATGATCCATGTGCACTTGAGAAGAAGTATATCCCGCTGTATTTGGCTGTAGTGTTCTGTATATATCTATTAGGTCCAGGTCCTCTAATTTATTATTCAGAGTCTTTGTTACTTTATTGATTCTCTTTCTAGATGTTCTGTCTAATGGTGATAATGGTGTATTATTGTCACCCGCTATAATTGTAGAAACATTTATTTCTCCACTTAGTTTTTCCAGAGATTCCCTCATGTATTTTAAGGCACCCTGATTATGTGCATAAATGTTTATGATTGT
Organism: Tolypeutes matacus; assembly: GCA_026826555.1. Classification (NCBI taxonomy): domain Eukaryota; kingdom Metazoa; phylum Chordata; class Mammalia; order Cingulata; family Chlamyphoridae; genus Tolypeutes; species Tolypeutes matacus. Next base: position 510,902 of record JAKSZT010053956.1, on the reverse strand, counting down.
TCTGTCTTCTTGAGAGATTACAACTTTTACAAATATATATTGTCCATCTTTGTCTCTTAAAATAGTTTTGCATTTAAAGTCTATTTTGTCTGATATTAGGATAGCTACTCCTGCCCGTTTTTGATTATTGTTTGCTTGTAAAATTGTTTTCCAGCCGTTTACTTTCAGTCTCCTTGAATCCTTTGGTTGAAAGTGGGTTTCTTGTAGACAGCATATAGATGGATCATATTTCCTTATCCGTTCTGCCAATCTGTGTCTCTTGACTGGTGATTTTAATCCATTAACATTCAGCATAATTACTCTCAATGAATTTCTTACATCAGCCATATTTTCTTTTGGGTTTATGTATGTCATATGTTGTTTTTATTTCTCTTTTTGTCTTTTTATTTTTCTTACACTCTCCTCCAACTCTCTCACCTGTTTTATCTTTCAACTCGTAGAACTTCCTTTAGAATTTCTTTAAGTGCAGGTTTCTTATTGGCATACTCTCTTAATTTCTGTTTATCTGTGAATATTTTGAACCTTCCAACATTTTTGAATGTCAGTTTTGCTGGATAGAGAATTCTTAGCTGGAAGTTTTTTTCTTTTAGTACTTCGACTATTTCATACCATTGTCTTCTTGCCTCCATGGTTTCAGATGAGAAATCAGTACTTAATCTTATTTTGCTTCCCTAGTATGTGATGGTTCTCCTTTCTCTTGTTGTCTTGAGTATTTTCTCTTTGGCTTGAGCATTGGACATTTTGACAAGTATATGTCTTGGAGTTGGTCTGTTGTAATTTATACTGTTTGGGGTGCGCTGTGCTTCCTGGACATGTACATCCATTTCCCTCAACAGGTTGGGAAGTTTTCAGCCATTATTTCTTCAACACTCCTTCTGTTCCCTTTCCCTTCTCTTCTCCTTCTTGGATGCCTATAATGCATATGTTTGTGTGTTTTGTGTTGTCAGTTAAATCCTTATGTCCCCACTGGATTTTTTCTATTTTTTAATCTATCTGTTCTACTATCTGTTTGATTTCAGGTGTACTGTTTTCCACATCACTAATTCTTTCTTCTGCCTGTTCAAATATGCTGTTATGTGAATCCAGCATCTTTTTGATTTCTTAGATTGTGCCATTGATCACCATCATATCCGTTATCTTTTTATGTATGTTTACAATTTCTTCAGTATGTTCTCCTAGTGTCTTCTTAATATCCTTAATCCCTTCCTTCTTTTCCTTAAGTTCATCCATTATATTTGTTTGGACAGGTTTGATTAGTTGTTTGATGTTCTGCATCTTTTCTTGGTTTTTAGTTTTCTCATTGGACTGGTCCATGTCTTCCTGTTTCTTAGTATGGTTTGTAATTTTTTATTGCCTTCTAGTCATCATTTTATCTTAATGGGTTTATTCAGTTGATTATCTTCTCTCTCTGCTCTAGAGTTTTATTTAGCTGTTGGGTCTGTGTGTGTGTTAAGTTTTCTCTTTGACACTTTGTTCTTCTTCTTCTATTTCCTTGCTTCTTTCTATGTTCCCTTGAAGGCAAAAGATTAGGGCCAGAGGAATCAAAAAAGGTGAGAAAGGAAGAAGGACATAGTAATATTGATAAAAGTTAAAAGAGGGGCCATATAAGATTTAGTAAAATGAATATTTAACTCATGTAGGCAGTGTAGAGTAATAGGGGGGAAAATGGAGTACCTACAATGGACTGGGAAACCTAATAGAGGAAAAAAATATATAATCATTTAGAAGGCCAGAATGATGAGGAGAGAGAGAAAGAGTAAAGAAAGGGCTGAAAGTAAAGAGTTAATTTTAATAAAAAAAGAAGAAAACAGAATAGATAAGATAGAAATTGTCCCCCTTGAATTTGCAGAGTAATGAAAAAGGGTGGAATATAAGAACCACAACAGAAAGCAGAAGGTAGAAAGATGAAGGAAGGAAAAGATAATGTTGGAGACAAAATCAATATAGACAGAGATGGGAAATCATGGAAGAAGAAGCACAGCAAAGAAGAGACAAGCTAACAGCACCTAATTTAAAAAAAATTTCAAGAAAAAAAAGGCAGGGGAGGAAAGAGGAAAGAAAAACAAGAGACTAAAAACAAACAAAGAAAAACCAAACAATCACACAAGCAAGCAGTCAAGCAAAGCTTAGGAAGAACAGAATTCCTTCTTGGGCCCTTGTGGAGCCTCTCAGCCTGTTTGTATTTGTTAATCAATTACCCTGCAGGATTCTATCTGCAGGTTTTGAAGCAGATTTTAGCGATTAAGTTAAAAAATTTTTTTAAATTTTTTTAAGTGACCCTCTATTTTTTTTTTGGAGAAAAAAGGGACACAAAAGAAGGCCTTTTCTAGACCCCCCCCTCCACTTAGGGGACCTTAAATGGGCTCATGGAAACTTATCAAGGACTTTGTACTGCCTGTCCTCCCCAGGGGAGCTGAAGCTCTTGATACTTGTCAGTGCAGAACAGTAAAATTGGCTGACTCCGCCCCTCCCAATCCAACCCTCAGTATCACAGGGCTGTTAGGTAAATCAGGCTTCCTCAGCAGATTTGCCTCTCCCCTCAGCCTGGTACCGCTTCATGCCAGCTATTTTGCTCCCCAAAGATGCAAGGGGTTCCAGGCAGTCAAATTCACAGAACAGAAATCCCTCTTGACCCTCCACCAGAACCCTCCCAATCTCAGAGAACGCTCCATCCCACTGGGTTGCCCACGGGAGTCGGGTCTCGTCCCAGCCTCCTTCCCAGAGGGTGTGGCTCAGCCATCCGTGTCCACCACCACAGCCAGGGAAAAACTCATGATTCTTTCCTGAGCAATCCACCTCACCATCCAGCTCCCTCCAGATTGATGTCCCCAAGGTTCTTACCTCATGGGTCCTCAGAACATACTTCTCAGGCAGGATCATGTCCCCAGTCAGCTGTCCTCTGAGAGGAAGATGGTGAGTGTCCAGGGTATTTTTTTTAATCACTTTGTAGGTGAAATAACTTTTTTTCTGGATTGCTTTTGAAAACATTTTTTATAATTTTCATTTTCAATTTCTGTCTAAGTTGGTGTTTCATAAATTTAAATTTTTCTATTTTCAGTGTCTCCTTAACTATTCTCTCTGAATAAGTCCCATCTTCTTGTTATCTTGTGTCTACATAACATTTTCCCCCAATTTTCTCTTTATCATCTTTTTCCAGTAATTTGACTATTATGCATCCTAATAGAGCTTCCTTTGTGTTTAACTTGCTTGGGACTTGTTGAACATTTTCATCATTAAGTTGATGTTTTCACCAATTTGGTAAAATTTTCTGTTTTTTTTTTTCTATACCCATAATGTGTATGTTAACTGATTTGTATTTTTTACTCTCTTTTCTTTCTATTCTTCACTTTGGGAAATTTCTATGAAGTTGTCTACCAACTCCATGACCCTTTCTTCTTCCATCTGCAATCTGATATTTAGAAAAATCTAGTGAATTTTTCAGTTCATATATAGGCTTTGTTCAACTTTAGAATTTTTTTATAATTTTTATGTAGTCCTTTTTCATTGTTTCCACTGGTATTCTACATCTTTTTAATTATAAAACTACCAAAAACATGTTTTCCTATATGTCCTTAACATATTTATAATAGCTGTGTTAGAATCCTTTCTCTGCTAATTCCTACACCTGGATCATCTTGACATTTGGTTATATTGACCACATTTATTTTTTATTACTTTTCACAGATTTCCTATTTTTTTACATGTTTAGAATTTGTTATTGTATGCAGGAAACTGTGGATGATATAAGGCATATGATCTGGAATTATGTTGCCTTCCTTAAAGGAATGTTGACTTTTATTTGAGCATACACTTTGTTCTGGTAGCTTGCTTTGTCCCCATGGAAGGTAGATTTTAGGTTTTGTTTGAGCATATGTAGAGTAGTCCTTAATCTGGAGTGGGTAGTTCTCCTAAAATGTGACCTTAATGCTGTCTCAGATAGATGCTTGGATTATTGATAAAGTGTTTCAATGCTATCTATTGAAATCCAATACCTTACAATATCCTGCACCTAAAATATCTCTATTCTCCTTTCAACAACAGAATTACTCTCTGTTAAGTATAGGATACCTTGTTTGATCCCTTTTCTCAGGGAGCTCAGTCCTGTGATGCAAATGTTAATGCCTAATAACAGATTCCCTACTGTTTGGTCCAGTTTTATACTTGTTTCTTGTTGGAAAAGTAGTTCAGTGCCAGTACTATTTTGTAATTAAAAACAAAATTTCCTTCTGGAAATTTTTATGGGCATACTCACAAAATGACAGCTACATCATGACAGTTGCTTGGACAACAGTGATTGTAAGGTACATCCTGATTTCATAAATATTGACATGTGAAGAAAAACTGTACTTCTTAGACTCCATAAAATATAGGAATTTAGATTTTTAAAGGAAAATCTAGAGTTGGAAGTTTCTCTGTTCTTATAAATAATGGGAGAAAGTATAAAGAAGAGAAACAATCTGACTGCTTGGGGGCTATGGTGAGAGCATATTTCTCTTATATGGACTAAAACAAACAAAACATGGATACATTCATTTGTACACAAATTACTGCTCCCTGGAGAGACAATATCCTATATAGATAATGTGTTACACATGAATTTGAATCTTGGCTCTTAAGTTTGCTATATGTAATTTGGGTAGGTGACAATTTCTTTGTTCCTTAATATTCTTATTTGTTTAGGAATAATAACACCATTTCATAAGACATTTAAAATTAATCTTATTAAAATAAAACCCCATGCAATTAAATGTATCCATTTTTACTACAAATCAATGTGTTTTCACAAATGTGTACTACTATAATAAAACCTGCATCATAATTTAGATACAGAACTGTTTCATCTCCACCTCCTCCTCCTCGATTTACTTTTTATCTGTTTGCCAGTAGGCTGTTCCCTGCATACCCAGCCTCTGGTAATCACTGATGTGAGAAACTTCCTGATTACTGATTGGGTTTTTTTTTTTTTTTTTTTCTGTTTCAGTATTTAATATAAATGGAAACATACTGTATACTTTCATCTGTGTCTACTTTCTTTGACTTGTCAAAATGTTTTTGAGAATTATCCAGTTTTTGACTGGATCAGTTGTTTGAATTTTTCTATTGCTTGGTGTGGTTCCATTTTAAGGGTATACTACAATATATTCATCCTTTCATCTACTGTTAGAATTTGGTTTATTTTCAGTTTTAGGCTTTTATGAAAATGAGCTGCTATATATATATCTTGTTATGGACTTATACTTTTATTACCTATGAGGGGAATTTGGGTCATATATAAAATGTAATTGTAATATTATAAGGAACTGTCAGTTTTCCAAAGTACTTGTTACATTTCACTTTCTTGGCAGCAATGCATGAATTTATTCACTCCACATTCTTGGAAAAACTTGGTAAAATAATTCCTTTAATTTTATTCATTCTAGCTGGTGTTTATACGCATATCATGATGGCTTTAAATTGCCTTTCTTGATGACTTTTATGTTAACATTGATTTAGTTCCTTTAAATGTACCAATAAAAATATAACTGTTTGGATACTTGTGCATTCTTATAACTATTTTTGTTCATTATCTTTGATAGTAAAAATGACAAAATAATTGAAAACACTTAAAATATTTAATAATGAGATTTTAGTTAATTGAATTATTTTCCAATGGTGTTATGGATTCTATACATGAAGAGAAATTATGCACAAGAATGATATAGCAAAAAAACTTTCTTACTATTTTGTTAGACAAATAAGCTCCAAAATTACAGTATATATGATGAAGATTTAATAAAATATATAAACATAGAAGAAAACTGATGTATTTAAGGGTTCACTGTGGTTGCTTCAGGGTAAGGAATTATGATTGAGTTATTTTATTTTGTGGTTTTATATTTCTTTTACACCTTTTGTGAAAAAATTCATATATCATTATTACTATTTTATCATTATCGTCATCATCATCATAATCCTTACTATCTGATTTAAATTGTCATTTTTTTAAAAGTTGCCTTAATATCAGCCAGCCTTAAGCACAGTGTGATTTCAAGTGCAAAAAAAAAAAAGATCTTCCACCAAACTGACATAATAGCAACCTGAGAAAAGATACAATTACACCAACTGACAACCAGGACATTCTACCTTCACATGTTCAGCATGTCTTGTTCTCTTTTCCTTACCTGATCAAGGTAATGTGGCTCCAGAGTCATCACTTACTATTATGTCATCTTGCTAAAGTTCTCTTAGTAGAAGTGATCATTTTCTCTATTATGTCCTTTCTCCTCCTTGTAACTAGAAACTTCAGTGCACCTCATACTCTATTCAATACTGTGATAAAAATGAAAATGAAAAAAGGTTATGAATTGGGGGAGGTTTAAGATAATGAGAAGAAGTTTGGGGTGGGGGGTGTCTTTGAAAACTATGAAGCATATAAGCTTTAAGTTATGAAGCTGCTACTCAGCTCCAGCCATTAGTTTTCTTGCCAGAATGCAAGTGAAATTTTGTCAGATTATTTTCATTTTAAAAAGTACTTCATGGTATTTTATATGAAATTTGTCAATTTAAAAATACTGCATGTGGGGCGAGCGCCGGTGACTATCAAAAATACTGCATGAACCTGAACAAAGGACATTGGTGGGTAAAATAAAATTCTATTTTTTTCAATAAATTCACTCAGTAAATGTATATGGAAAACTTAACATATTTTAGGCATTTCACTTTAGCTGTGTATGTAGTGAATATCAAATGTATTTCTTGTCCTCTTGGGATTGAGTGTGGAAGGTAAGACAAATCTTAAACCAATAAATTGTAACTACATTTACACCTAATATTGTGATAATTGTCATAAAGGAACAGATAAGTTTCACATAAGAGAGGACAATTATGGTAGTGAGCAGATTTCAATATAGGGAGAGGAAAACTTTGCTCAAGAATTGACCTTTAAAAGTGACAGACTGGGAGGCAAAAATTGGTAAGAGTTTGGGAGAGATAGCACTCAATGCAGTGAAGAACCCTGTGGGAAGGTTCTGAGGTTGGGAAGAGCTTCGGAACAAGACCATTATGGCCAGACAACTGAGCAAGGGGGAGGGTGACAGAATGAGAAAGTATGGTAGACCACAGAAATAGCTTTGGTTTCATCTATCATTTGGAGATTGGGCCACCACTGGAGCACTGTCATGTCTCTCTTGCTTTCACAATTAGACTAAGAACAATTTGAGCATATGAACCATATCTTATTTCTCTTTGTATCACTTGGATGAGTGGATAATTGGACTCTTGATAAAAGGAAATAAAAGGTTGACAGAATATTTTTATCTTTACCCTATTTATTTTGTTTGTAAACAAATAAAAGCTTATTGTAGAATCAGTTTTCATGCTCAGAGTTTGGACATAAAATGCCAACACCTGAACCTAAAACCTTGGAATGTCTCTGCCACATCACAACTCATCATGTGTTCTTGTCCAAATGATTTTATTCATTGAGTTTTATAATTTATCCACACTATTCTAGGGATGAAATTCCTATTAGCAAGCATTTATTCAGTAGCCATTTTATGGAAGGTGCTATATAAAACACAATTCAGACCAGGAAGGGACCAGAGAAAACATGAAAGTCCGTGAATTATGTCATTAATTTTTTATCATTAGTTTTACTAGTCATCTGGTAAATTGGAATAAATCATTGGAATAAATGGTGGCCCAAAATGTGAAAATACCATGAAAATAAACTCCTGGTCACACAAAGCAAAAACTCAACATGATACAAATTGATGTAATCAAGTTGCCCAAATCCCAAGAGTCTAGTGAGTATGACTCTACACCAATTACTATTTTTCCCTGGACTTGTCTCTTGTAGTAACATTGTAAATATTTCTTCATGTTGTGCTGAAAAAATACTTTAGGGATAAAAGTGGGTATAAATCATTCTCAGCAACTCATCTCTTGAATCACTAATTTCTCTGAGAGAATCTATCCATGGCTCAGGTAGGAATTAAAAATCTGATCCATATTATGCATTTGCTCTTCATGGTTAAATTTTATATCTTCATCAGAAGAAGACAGGAGAAAATAAAAACAGATTTCAATGTTATTTTAAGTGCTTAACCCATTAAATGAGTTAGTGTGCATTTCTGATTTCAATTGATCACTAGAAAAATATTATCTTTTACTGGAATTATGTATTTTTAGTGATCAATTTACTTTACAAATAACATTCTCACCAATCATTTGACTACTGAAAGCATATTAAGTATACATTGGAGTAAGAACTAGAATTCGTCAACTTATCAACATATTTAGAATTTTAGTTCAAGGTAGGCATGCAAAAACTTTATCAAATAACTCAAAATAGAAATAGACAAGATCAAGGGAAAATCATACTCATTCCAGCAAAATAGAGCTCTTATAGAAATTTACACATTTCTCTTTAAATAATTGTGAAGAAATATTTGGGGGGGTGTAGCCCTTTAGCAATTTTATGTAAATAAGAATTCCAAAAATATAATTGGATCATGCTAGTAAGCTGATCTGCTAATCTGGGCATGATTAAGTTATGATTAAGGCATTGACTGGGCCACATCAGTAGGGCGTTGAGCCCCACCCCTTGGGGGGTAGTGGAATCTAATATAAAATGCAAGGAAAGGACAGAGGAACAGTTTTTGAGAAGCAGCTTTGATGTTGGAGTTTTGATGTTGGAGAGAAGGCCCCAGGAGAAGAGAAGTGAGCCATTCACCTGACAGTCTACAGCTGACCTGGTGGAGGAACCAGAGGAGCTAAGCCCAGAGAGAAACACAGCCCCAGAAAGAGAGGAACCCAAGAAGCCTGAACCCTGGCAATATCAGCAGCTGTCTTGCTCCAACATGTGGCAATGGACTTTGGTGAGAAAAGAAACTTACACTTTATGGCCTGGTAACTGTGGACTTCTACCCCAAATAAATACCCTTTATAAAGACCAACCCATTTTTGGTATTTCACATTAGCACCCCTTTGGCTGACTAATACAGAATTTGGTACCAGGAGTGGGGTAGTGCTTTTGCATATACCAAAATGTTGGAACTGTCGAATAAGTGGGTAAGGGGTATTTTTTTGGAGAAATTGTGAAATGCTTGATGGTAAAGGCCTAGATCACTTTGAAGAGACTGTTGATAGTAATATGGACACTAAAGAGACTGTCTATAATGCCTTAGAAGTAAATGATGAAACTATTATTGGAAACTGGAGGAAAGGTGACCCATGTTTTAAAGTTGCAGAGAACTTAGCAAGGTTAACTCCTGATTTTATATGGAAGATAGAATTTGAAAATGGTGAACCAGAGCATTTAGCTGAAGAATTTCCCAAGGTAAACTCTGAGAATGTGGCTTGGCTTCTCCTTGCAGCTTATAGCAAAATACTAGGTGAGTGAAATACACTAAGGACTGAACTTTTGGGCACAAAGAAAAGAGGAACTGATTCTGGAACTTCCAAGTTTCTGGAAATCAAATTCGCAGATGAAAATGCCCTATTTGAAGACTTTACTAAACTTCAGACTCGTAACTCAGAATTGAAGATGCAGTTATCTCGGAAAGACTTGTGGAAAGTCTTACTATCTGATGGCTTAGACCCCTGCATCTTGCATGCTAAACAAACGTTTTTGAGAGTGCTATATGAACAAAACCACTGTCAGCTTGGACAAAATATGACATGGAAAGGAAAAATTGAAGGAGAAACAGCTTTAAGAAGAAAACCATGGAAGCCGAGATCTGGAATTAAGACATCACCTTGGGTCAAGAGAGGAGCCCGACCCATATGTACAGAGAGGGTGAGTTTGCCCCAGGAGTTGAAGAGGGTGTATATCCCCACCCAATGTTCAGGAAGAGTTTTACTGCCCCAGGGTACAGGGAGGGTGGAGCATATTCCTCAAAGATTAGGGAAGTTAAGGTCAGCACCCCATAGGTCTGAGAGGGGTGCTCTAGACCTCCATGGATTAGAGAAGGCCAGGTGGTCAAACCATTGCTCTGAGAGGGTGAACCTATATGCCAAAGATTAGGGAAGGCCAGGTGGTCAACTTGTTGCTCTGAGAGGGCTGAACCTGTATGTCAAAGGGTAGGCAGGATGTTGTCTTCACCTCACTGTACTTGGGGGTCTAAGATTGGGTAAGGTGTGCCAACCACTCCAACACTCTTGGAGGGTGAGTTCTGGAGCTTGGTTGACATCCAGATGCTTGATGAGGGTGGAACCAAGAAAATGGCCATTGGGCAAGCCTGTGGAAAGGGTGGGTTCCCATGTGTCCCCAAGGAGAAGAAACCATCATCTTAAGACTGACTCTCAGACTTTTAAATCAAATTTTGGATGCCCTGCAGGTTTACTGAACTGTAGAGGATCCATGACTCATGTTTAACATCCCAATTTCTCCTTATGATAATGAAAATGTTTATCCTTTGTCTTTCCATTTGTGTATTGGAAGCAGTTAAATGGTTTTGTAAGTTTCAGAGGTCTACAGCAGATGGGATTTTGCCTGAAGAAAAACTATTTCTTTAAACTTCCTATGATATGATTTTGTACTTGAATTGTTACTGATTTAAGTTTTTTTGAAATATTGTAATGTAGTTGTGGAATTCAGAGGGTGGAATGTAGCCCTTTGGCAATTTGATGCAATTATGAATTCCAAAAATATAATTGGATCATGCTTGTAAGATTATCTGTTAATCTGGGCATGATTAAGTTATGATTAGGGAATTGACTGGGCCACATCAGTAGAGCCTTGAGCCCCACCCCTTGGTGGGTGGTGGAATCTAATATAAAAGGCAAGGCAAAGGACAGAAGGAACAGTTTTTGAGCAGTTTTGATGTTGGACTTTTGATGTTGGCGAGAAGGCCCCAGGAGAAGAGAAGCGAGCCATTCGCCTGACAGTCTACAGCTGACCTTGTGGAGGAAACAGAGGACCTAAGCCCAGAGAGAAGCGCAGCCGCTGAAAAGAGAGGAACCCAAGAAGCCTTTATAAAGACCAACCCATTTTTGGTATTTCACATTAGCACACCTTTGGCTGACTAATACAGGGGGTTAAATTTAAAATTAACTAAGAGGTACAATCACTAGTAAGAACTGTATGTGGGATGGATTGATAATGGGTATAAATGTCAAGTCAGAATGTTAGAAATGACTGTCACTTTAGATATCCTTTAGTCAATATCTAGTATTAAATAGATGAGTACTTACTATTACTTAAAGGAAATTACTTAATGCATGTCGAAATTTTATTTTCTAAATAAAAATTCAAAAGAGCTTTTATTGAAATGTCATTGGCTTATATAAATCCACCATGTGGGTAATAAAACCTAGAAATTAGGTTCATGAGAAGTCATGAGATAAAGTGCCCTGCTTTGATGTTTGTGAGACAAAGGAATGGAGGACCCAGCCAGGGAGAATGTCCTTGATCTTATCTTGGCAGAGTAGAAAAGGAGGGTTCTCATTCCTATGAAATGTATATTCACATGCAGTACATGGCTACTCCTAGAACATTACTTATGTACCTTTTTATTAATTTTTGTGCTTAAAATATTAAGACTTTCCTAACTATTCTAGCAGATGTATCTATGTTTTAATGCCCAATTGAGGTAGTTTCCAGAATGAGTTATTGAAATTAAAATTCAGTAAGCCTTAATTCTATTTTCTGTAGTGTTTTCCTTGATGTTAATGTCTCCTAGACTCCCACTCAATCTATCTTATAGGACTGCAAAATGGTGTTCCTAGAAACATGGATTAGTAACTGTGACAGCAGTTCAACGCTATCCTGCTACCCAGGACATCTGCATTTTAACTGGAGCTTGAAGAGGACAAACTAGTTCTGAAATGAACATCTCAAAAAGTAGTGCATTGGGCACCATGAAACTGGTAGAGTAGGGCATTGTAATTCTATTGATTGCATAGGAAATTTTTGGAACTCTGAATTTTATCAAGTATTTTGTTTTTTTACCACTTTAACATGAATGGCATCTCTGGTTTTCTGCTTAATAATCACTATTATTCTACAAGTTACTTTTTTGGCATTGGTACAAAGTCAACAATAAACACATAACTATAGTTATCCATATGAATCAAATTTACCAGCACAAATAAATATGGGTTTTCTCTGTTATCTTTTGTTACCTGTCCTCATTCCAGTCCTGAGAAAATACCTTTGATACTATTTTTATTTATTTATTTATTTTTTGTTGTGGGTAAAAATCAAAATTTTCACAATACATACCAATATTTGTAAAATGATATATAAATATATATGCATATATGTGCATTTGCTTACAAAAATATTATTTATATATATATATATATATAAATATATTTTAAGAGGTGCTTAGATTACCTAAAATATTACACGGAACCCACCAGGATTCCCATGCTGCCCACCTCCCACACCTCCCACCACATCCCACACAAACATCTCCCATAAATGTGGCCCACTACCCTCAATGGACTTATACATCCTGGGGCCTTGCCACCAACCATAGACCACAGTTCATATCGTAGACCACACTCTCTCCCACACAGTTTTGAGTGGTGTGTGCTGATTTAAAATGGCCTACATCCGTTGCCACAACATTACTCAGGACAACCTCCAAATCCTAAAGAAGCCCCTGTATTTCAACTGCACATCCCCTCCCTGCCCCGAAAGTGTCAAGTGGCCACTGGCTCCACCTCATTGTTATAATTTCTTCCATTGTTATAATCACCATATGTGTACAAAAGAATACCATCAAGTCCACTCTAGTCCATAGTTCCTCCTCCAATCCTGAGGGGACTGGGATGGTGATGTCCACTCCACTTCCAAGTGATAGAGGGCTTATATCCCATGGATATGGTGGGTGGGATGATCTTGCCTGCAGATGCAGGCCCTCTCCATTCCCTGGGATGGCCGTTGCCCATCATTTTCTCCTCGCCAGGTGACTTGGATGAGTCCATTGAGGTGTAGGATAGGAGTTGCAGCTCCACCAAGATTCCACGCACACCTGGCACATAGGTAGACCAGAGGCTCCAGTCTCTGGAAGAATACCTAAAAACTTCAGCATCACATATAGGTTTGAATAGAAGGGACTGATGAACCATGTGCAGGGAGGACTTATTTGAGTCCAATTCTGTCACTCTCAGGAGCACAGATTCCAAAATAGAGCCCACTGATAAGGCATCAGTCTCTGGGGCTATCCCCCATTATATAGGACCTGGGTATCTCCAGAGCTCTCAGGAGCCCCTCTGTGTGGGGTGATAGGCACTTAGATGTTCTATGAGTTCCTACTAAGGTGTGCATAAGAGTTACCTCTGGGATGACCTCCCGACTCTTTCTGAAGTCTCTTAGCCACTGGAACTCATTTCTCTTTACTTTTTCCCCCTTTAATTCAAGGTCTTTTTCCAGTTGTGTTGCCAGTTGGCACTTGGTATTAATCCCTCGTTGCCAGGGAGGCTCATCCCCGGGAGTCATGTCTCATGTTGGGGGGAAGGTAATGCAATCATATGCTGAGTTTGGCTTAGAGAGAGGCCACATTTGAGCAACAAGGAGGCTCTCAGGTGGCAACCCTTAGGCACCCCACAACTGCAGGCTAAGTCTCAGTTACAAGAGCAAAGACTCACAAGGGTAGTGATCAATAAAAAGAACACATCAGTGGATCATCCTCTTTTGACAGACACTGTCCCTTCACTCAGAGGACTATTTCTGCTCCCTTGGAGACTGTGGCAGAGCTCTCCAGGCTAGGAATTCAGATTCCCTCATTTATTGTGTGATTGCCCACCCATCGTGACCATGCCCCATCTTTTGATCTTTTGAACGATTTTGTATATCTTTCATGTATATTCAGATGAACTAATTCCCATGAAACCCCCCTCCCAGACAACCCCCACCAATAATCCCCTGCAGTACCCATTGTAACCCTTCTGTGATCCAAATCCTCCATGAACATGCAGACCATAAAATAATCAAATACACTTACTAGGAAAAAGAAACAACTATGATAAGCTTACATGCAAGAGACAAACATAAGGAAATGCAGGGGAAAAAAAAAAGAGAGAGAAGAAAAAGAAAAACAAATAATCAAACAAAAAAACAAAACAAAACAAAATATAATTAGCAGATTGGGACATTCAAAAAAATGGGCAAAAAAGCAAAGGAAATGCCATTAAAAAATATATATAAATATATATTTATTCATTTTTTTTCCATTCTCTTTTCTTTTCTTTCCTTCCTTTTATCACTCTGTTATCGGATATCCAGTGTTCCGTGACACCTTCCTCCTCTCAATCCCCATTGTTCCCAATTTTTCATTTAATTTTCAAAGAAGTTTAGGTCACAACAAAATCACACATGGAGTACCGGAGACTCCCAGATACCAACCCCCCCCTTCCCCACCACCTATTAACACCCCCCCTTTTTTTTGGATGTTAGCATTGTTATAACTTTTATACAGATAGCAAAATATAGCAACTAAACATTGTCAAGGATTTACAGTATAGTTTACAATTTAGATGATACAGTTCAATAATTTTGATGGTATTTACCATGTTCTGTGTCCATTACAGTAAGGTAATGAAAAACCTTCCCCATGACCACCAAACACCCCATTAGATCTTGACTGTTTCCTTCCCGCCAGCCCCCCAGGACCCATGACACCACCCTATCCCGACACATGAAATGTCAAGATTCACAGTTACATACCCTGGGAATTTGAACCTGCACTTCTTAATCCACCCACCCACCAGTGCTGCACCACCAAACCCAGGAACACCACCACTCATCTGCCCCATCCCCAACATGCAACCACACTCTATCCCTTTACCATAGATTATGTTCATATGGGTGATGGCTCAAAGCCTGCTCTTTTCTTACTCTCCCTTGTTAACCTATCTTTCAGACAATGGTTCTCAGAGACTGCTCAATTTCCTTAGTTCAGATCAGTGAGGTCATATACTGTTCATCCTTCATTGCCTGGTTTGCTTCACTCAACATAAGATCTTCAAGACTCATCCACGTTATTCCATGTGTTAGCACTTTGTTCCTTCTTACAGCTCAGTAATATTCCATTGTATGTATGTACCACATTTTGCTTATCCATTCGTCTGTTGATGGGCACTGGGGCTGATTCCAACTTTTGGCAATGGTGAACAATGCCGCTATGAACATTGGTGTGCATATATCTGTTTGTATTTTTGTTTTCAGTTCTTCTGGGTATATACCCAGCAGTGGAATTGCTGGATCATATTGAAGATCTATTGCTAGTTTTCTGAGGAACCGCCAAACTGTCCTCCACAGTGGCTGGACCATACCGCAGTCCCACCAGCAGTGGATGAGGGTTCCTATTCCTCCACATCCTCTCCAACATTTAGTGTCTCCTGTTTTTTTAATAGCTGC
Source organism: Tolypeutes matacus (assembly GCA_026826555.1). Classification (NCBI taxonomy): domain Eukaryota; kingdom Metazoa; phylum Chordata; class Mammalia; order Cingulata; family Chlamyphoridae; genus Tolypeutes; species Tolypeutes matacus. Next base: position 495,553 of record JAKSZT010053956.1, on the reverse strand, counting down.
CATTCTGATGGGTGTAAGATGGTATCTCATTGTAGTTTTGATTTGCATTTCCCTGATAGCAAGTGATGTTGAGCATTTTTTCATGTGCTTTTTAGCCATTTGTATTTCTTCCTTGGAGAAGTGTCTTTTCAGGTCACTTGCCCATTTTTTATATGGGTTGTTTGTCCTTTTATTTTCGAGGTGAAGGATTTCTTTATATATGCAGGATATTAGGCTCCTATCAGATATATGGTTGCCGAATATTTTTTCCCATTGGGTAGGTTGCCTTTTTATTTTCTTAATAACATCCTTAGAGGTGCAGAAGTTTTTAATTTTGAGGAGATCCCATTTATCAATTTTTTCTCTTGCTGCTCGTGCTTTGGCTGTGAAGTTCATGAAACCATTTCCTATTACAAGGTCCTGTAGATGCTTCCCTACATTATCTTCCAAGGTTTTTATGGTTTTGGCTCTTATATTTAGATCTTTGATCCATCTTGAGTTGATTTTTGTATAAGGTGTGAGATGGTATTCTTCTCTCATTCTTTTGGATATGGATATCCAGTTCTCCAAGCACCACTTGTTAAAGAGGCCACTCTCTCCCAGCTGAGTGGGTTTCGTGGCCTTGTCAAATATCAGATGACTGTATATGCGAGGATCTATATCAGAACTCTCAATCCGGTTCCATTGGTCAGTAGGTCTATCCTTGTGCCAATACCATGCAGTTTTGATCACTGTAGCTTTGTAGTATGTTTTAAAGTCAGGTAATGTGATACCTCCAACTTCATTTTTCTTTTTCAATATATCTTTGGCAATTCGGGGCCTCTTACCTCTCCAAATATATTTTGTGGTTAGTTTTTCCAGTTCCTTAAAAAATATAGTGTTGACTTTTATTGGGATTGCATTAAATCTGTAGATTAGTTTGGGTAGGATAGACATCTTGATGATGTTTAATCTTCCCATCCATGAACAGGGAATATTTTTCCATTTATTTAAGTCTTCTTTGATTTCCTTTAACAGTGTTGTGTAGTTTTCTGTATATAAGTCCTTTACATCTTTAGTTAAATTTATTCCTAGGTATTTGATTCTTTTGTTTACTATTGTAAATGGTATTTTTTTCCTGATTTCCTCCTCAGTTTGCTGGTTATTGGTGTATAGAAATGCTACTGATTTTTGAGCATTGATCTTATAGCCTGCAACATTACTGAACTCCTTTATAAGTTCTAGAAGCCTTGTTGTCGATTTCTCAGGGCTTTCTATGTATAGGATCATGTCATCTGCAAATAATGAAATTTTTACTTCTTCTTTTCCAATCTGGATGCCTTTTATGTCCTTTTCTTGTCTCAGTGCTCGTGCAAGTACTTCTAAGACAATGTTAAATAGGAGTGGTGATAGTGGGCATCCTTGTCTTGTTCCCGATCTCAGAGGGAAGGCTTTTAGGATTTCACCGTTGAAAATGATGTTAGCTTTGGGTTTTTCATATATACCCTTTATCATTTTCAGAAAGTTTCCATCTATTCCTATCTTTTGTAGTGTTTTTATGAGGAAAGAGTGCTGTATTTTGTCGAATGCTTTTTCGGCATCTATAGAGATGATCATGTGATTTTTTTCTTTCAGTTTGTTTATGTGGTGTATTACATTGATTGATTTTCTTATATTGAACCATCCTTGCATACCTGGGATGAAACCCACTTGGTCATGGTGTATAATCCTTTTGATATGTTGTTGAATGCGATTAGCAAGTATTTTGTTAAGGATTTTAGCATCTAGGTTCATTAGAGAAATTGGTCTGTAATTTTCCTTTCTTGTGGTATCTTTATTTGGTTTTGGTATTAGGGTAATGTTGGCATCATAGAATGAGTTAGGTAGTATTCCTTCTACTTCTATTTTTTGGAAGAGCTTAAGTAGAATTGGTGTTAGCTCTTTCCGGAATGTTTGGTAGAATTCAGCTGTGAAGCCATCTGGTCCTGGACTCTTCTTAGTTGGGAGGTTTTTAATGACTGAGTCTATCTCTTTACTTGTAATTGGGCTGTTGAGTTCATCTATTTCTTCTTTCATCAATGTCGGCTGTTTGTGGGTTTCTAGAAACTTGTCCATTTCCTCTAAATTGTCATTCTTGTTGGCATATAATTTTTCAAAGTATCCTCTTATGATACTCTTTATTTCTGTGGGGTCAGTAGTGATATCACCTTGCTCATTCCTTATTTTATGTATTTGCATCTGTTCTCTCTTTTTCTTTGTTAGTCTGGCTAAGGGTTTGTCAATTTTGTTGATATTCTTGAAGAACCAGCTTTTGGTTTTGTTTATTGTTTCCAGTGCTTTCTTATTCTCTATTTCATTTAGTTCTGCTCTAATCTTGGTTATTTCCTGTTTTCTACTTCCTTTAGGTTTAGTTTGTTGTTGTTTTTCCAATTCCTCCAAGTGTGTAGTTAGGTCTTCAATTTTAGCTCTTTCTTCTTTTTTAATATATGAATTTATGGCTATGAACTTCCCTCTCAGGACTGCTTTCGCTGCATCCCATAGGTTTTGATATGTTGTGTTGTTGTTTTCATTAGTTTCAAGGTAGTTACTGATTTCTTTTGAAATTTCCTCTTTGACCCACTGTTTGTCTAAGAGTGTGTTGTTTAACTTCCATATCCTTGTGCCTAACCTGTTTCTCTGGCCCTTATTGATTTCCAACTTCATTCCGTTGTGGTCAGAGAAATTACTTTGTATAATCTCAATCTTTCTGAATTCATTGAGTGTTGTTTTGGGGCCTAGCATGTGGTCTATTTTGGAGTATGTTCCATGTGCACTGGAGAAGAATGTAAATCCCGCTGTATTTGGGTGTAGTGT
>JAKSZT010053956.1:467019-492642 GCA_026826555.1 Tolypeutes matacus | reverse complement strand
GTCCTCCACAGTGGCTGGACCATACCGCAGTCCCACCAGCAGTGGATCAGGGTTCCTATTCCTCCAAATCCTCTCCAACATTTAGTGTCTCCTGTTTTTTTAATAGCTGCCATTCTGATGGGTGTAAGATGGTATCTCATTGTAGTTTTAATTTGCATTTCTCTGATAGCAAGCCATGTTGAGCATTTTTTCATGTGCTTTTTTATTATTATTATCATTATTTTTTATTGTGGGTAAAAATCAAAATTTTCACAATACATACCAACATTTGCGAAATGATATATAAATATATATGCATATATGTACATTTGCTTACAGAAATGTTATTTATGTATATATATAAATATATTTTAAGAGGTGCTTAGATACACAAAATATTACACGGAACCCACTGGGATTCCCATGTTGCCCACCTCCCACACCTCCCACCACCTCCCACACAAACATCTCCCACAAGTGTGGCCCACCACCCTCAATGGACTTACACATCCTGGGGCCTTGCCACCAACCATAGACAACAGTTCACATTGTAGACAACACTCTCTCCCACACAGTTCTGAGTGGTGTGTGCTGATTTAAAATGGTGATTCTAGCAATGGAAGAAATTATAACAATGAGGTGGAGCCAGTGGCCACTAGATACTTTTGGGGCAGGGAGGGGACGGGCAGTTGAAATACAGGGGCTTCTTTGGGATTTTCATGTGCTTTTTAGCCATTGGTATTTCTTCCTTAGAGAAGTGTCTTTTCAGGTCACTTGCCCATTTTTTAAATGGGTTGTTTGTCCTTTTATTTTCAAGGTGTAGGATTTCTTTATATATGCAGGATATTAGGCTCCTATCAGATATATGGTTGTCAAATATTTTTTCCCATTGGGTAGGCTGCCTTTTTATTTTCTTAATAACATCATTTGAGGAGCAGAAGTTTTTAATTTTGATGAGACCCCATTTATCTATTTTTTTCTCTTACTGCTCGTGCTTTGGCTGTGAAGTTCATGAAAACATTTCCTATTACAAAGTCCTGTAGATGCTCCCTTACATTATCTTCCAAGGCCTTTATGGTTTTGGCTCTTATATTTAGATCTTTGATCCATCTTGAGTTGATTTTTGTATAAGGTGTGAGATGGTATTCTTCTCTCATTCTTTTGGATATGGATATCCAGTTCTCCAAGCACCACTTGTTACAGAGACCATTCTCTCCCAACTGATTGGGCTTCGTGGCTTTGTCAAATATCAGATGACTGTATATGCGAGGATCTATATCAGAACTCTCAGTTCGGTTCCATTGGTCAGTAGGCCTATCCTTTTGCCAATACCACGCATTTTTGATCACTGTAGCTTTGTAGTATATTTTAAAGTTAGGTAGTGTGATACCTCCAACTTCATTTTTCTTTTTCAATATATCTTTGGCAATTCAGGGCCTCTTGCCTCTCCAAATATATTTTGTGGTTAGTTTTTCCAGTTCCTTAAAAAATACAATGTTGTCTTTTATTGGGATTGCATTAAATCTGTAGATTAGTTTGGGTAGGATAGACATCTTGATGATGTTTAGTCTTCCCATCCATGAACAGGGATATTTTTCCATTTATTTAAGTCTTCTTTGATTTCCTTTAACAGTGTTGTGTAGTTTTCTGTATATAAGTCCTTTACATCTTTAGTTAAATTTATTCCTAGGTATCTGATTCATTTATTTACTATTGTAAATGGTATTTTTTTCCTGATTTCCTCCTCAGTTTGCCCGTTATTGGTGTACAGAAATGCTACTGATTTTTGAGCATTGATCTTATAGCCTGCAACATTACTGAACTCCTTTATAAGTTCTAGAAGCCTTGTTGTCGATTTCTCAGGGCTTTCTATGTATAGGATCATGTCATCTGCAAATAATGAAATTTTTAATTCTTCTTTTCCAATCTGGATGCCTTTTATGTCATTTTCTTGTCTCAGTGCTCGTGCAAGTACTTCTAAGACAATGTTAAATAGGAGTGGTGATAGTGGGCATCCTTGTCTTGTTCCTGATCTCAGAGGGGAGGCTTTTAGGATTTCACCATTGAAAATGATGTTAGCTTTGGGTTTTTCATACATACCCTTTATCATTTTCAGAAAGTTTCCTTCTATTCCTATCTTTTGTAGTGTTTTTATGAGGAAAGAGTGCTGTATTTTGTTGAATATTTTTTCTGCATCTATAGAGATGATCATGTGATTTTTTTTCTTTCAGTCTGTTTATGTGGTGTGTTACATTGATTAATTTTCTTATATTGAACCATCCTTGCATACCCGGGATGAAACCCACTTGCACCATCTTCATGGAATTCCTCCTCATGGATATCTCAAGTTCCCAGGGAATCCAAGTCTTACACGGTCTAATGTTCTTAGTGACCTATCTGGGAGCCCTGACTGGAAATCTCCTTACTGTTACTGTTATTGTGACAGATCCACATCTTCACTTCCCAATGCACTTCTTTGTAGGTAATTTATCCTTGTTGGATTTTTGTTACATCTTAGTAATTGTTCTCAATTCAATCGTGAATTCCCTAATAGGCAGTAAATTTATTTCTTTCAAAAAGGATGCCACTCAGACATTCTTATTTATCTTCTTTGTATTCACAGAGATTTTTGTTCTTGTGGCAATGTCCTATGACCATTATGTTGCCATTAGTCACCCTCTGCATTATATGGCTCCACATTTTTGCACAGTTAGCAGCTGGCTCATATGTCGGGGGGGCTGGTCTATCCTGCTATACAAAACTGCTCCATGTTCAGGCTTCCCTTCACGAAGTTGTGTGTAATCCATCAATATTTCTGTGACATCCCTCAAGTCATAGAAATTTCAACACAGGCCACGCAGTTTTCTGAGTCTGTGGTACTTTCTGTAAGTTTTTGCCTTGTGTTAATAAGCTTTGTCATCTTATTCACCTCCTATGTTAACATCTTTTTAACTGTGCTCAAGATGTGTTCTGTGGAAGCCCGGAACAAAGCCTTATCAACCTGCTCTCCTCAAATAGCTGCTATTTTAATTGTCATTTCTGCAATGTTTGCTTGTTTAGGCACCATCTCAAATGAATCAACAATCCATTCCCTCCTCACATCCATGTTCTACTCCATGGTGCCCCCTTCATAAACCCCATCATCTTTAGCCTCAGCAACAGGGAGATTAAAAGTGCTCTAGGCAAAATGTACAGTAGAACTTTCTGGTTCCCTTAAGGAGCTGATTTTTTTAAATGGGAAATAATGTTTCAATAATACACAAATAAAAATAATGTATATATTACCTTAAAACTTAAATAAAATATTTACGTGAATTTTTAGAGAAATGAAAAAACATTTAAATACATAAGCAGAAATTAACCATTGAACAAAGATTTTCCTTGTATAAAATAAATTATTACTTCCTGTAACTACTCTTTTTAAAATGCCAAGTAGTAGGAGTTATATACTGGATTTGTGGTATCATATTAATATACTCATGTTGGTTTAATTGAAGAAAAATCCAGAAAGGTTTACCACTTTCTCATGTTCACACTGCATTGACTAGAAAGCTGGGATGAAACAATTCATTCTACCTGCAAATAGATGCACTAAGCTCTTCTCTGTTTCACCTTGAAAATAATTTTTACATGTTCATGTTTATTCCTTGATATTTTATATATTGTATTCATGTATTCATGGCCTTTTATTTCAGTATAACTTGCACATTTTGTCTGTGAACATAAAATGTGCATTATGTTTAGATAATTGCATAAAGAAATACTCACATCTATAAATAGATCCATGCTCATAACACTGTACAACAGAAAGTTTATATCAAGGTTGCCATTAATCATAAATATACCAGTGGGGAAAAAGAACACTGTCTGTGATCTACTGTCTGGAAGTATACAGACTAAGAATAAAGACAAAAATATGTAAAACACATATTATTAAAACTAATATATGTGATAGAGTTTCAATACTTTAAATATCAATCATTTAGTGTGACACAAGATAGAACATGCTAATATGTTAATGCTAAATTCAGCATGGACACTCCTGCACATGAGTTCATGGGATACATGTGATGGGTAGAATTAAAGAGAATCTATAAATCTGGTGTGTTATGAGCTGAGTTGATCAATGATAGAAGAAAGCACAGTGGATACACACACTCCATGAGCCCTACTTGAGAGAAAACAGAATTTGTTATCATTTACCTTAAAAACTGCTTCTAGAGATACTGTTTTAGGCTTAATTCTCTGTACCTTTATTTGGTATCATTTTCACTGTATGCGAGCTTGTGTGTATGTATGGTTACATTAATGATAAAAGGTTTTTTGCTGTCTCCATGATGTCCAGATTATGTATATAACTTTCACCAATTCTAACTAATTATATTTGTATTGAATAAAGTATAACAGTCATGGTTGGAAACCCTAATTGGAAAAAAAATGAGCAGTTTTAATTCAAATAAAATTGTGTTAGAAGGCTTAATTCTTTGCAAATGTATTTCATTAATTTAATAAATACTATTAGGAAATAAACTCACTCAGTGTTTTTACATTTAAAAATTTTTATTGAAGTATATCATTCATACATGAACATACATAAACAATAAATGTATAGTATAAGTTGTGAAGTTACAAAACAAACATGCATAACATCATACAGGGATTCCATACATCACCCCTCCACCAACACCTTGCCTTGTTGTGAAAGATTTGATACAAATTATGAAAGAATATGGTCAAAAACATTATCACTAGCTATAGTCCATATCTTAAATTTGGTGTATGTCCCCTCAACCCACCCTATTATTATTTTTTTAAATATATATTTTATTACAGAAGTTGTGATCTTACAAAACAACCATGCACATGTGTAGAATTCCCATACAAAACACCCGTTCACTAACACACCACACTGCGGTGGAGCATCACTTAGTCATTTTTGTTTGTTTAACTCAAAGGATCAGTGAGAATTGTTAAAGCATAACTAAGTTCTTGATATTCCATCTATTGCACTGTGTTCCATAGCACCCACCACATTTATTCATTCCCTAATGCATGGATACCTATTCTGTTAAAACTCCCAGCTTACTAAATGATTTTATTTGCAACATTGTATTTTTCTATTTATAATCTGATGTGGAACATAACAATATTATGCTTTCACTGTGTCTTTGATAGAGCATGGTAAAACCCAGCTTTCCATTACTGCCATTCTTATATTTACAAAAGTGAATTTCATTTATGCCCGAGTTTCCATGTTTCATATTCTTAATAAATTAGCACTTCTGATAATTAATATCCATATGGGAAGTATATTTTCAATATAGCAATTTTATCCTTCTTTTTGGGGGTTTCTATCCATATTCCTTTGATTTGAAAGTGATTTTGTTAACCTGTGTTAGCATGTATTTATTTCTTTTGAAATTGGAACAAGGGAAAACATCTATTATTCCAATAACCCGTTAACTTTGTCTATATGTCCTTCTTGGTAGAGATAACTTTTATGAAAAAGAAATTCTCTTGCCAATATTTTTTTGGGTTTACATATTTTTCAAGGACATTATATTATACCATTGCAAGTTTACTTTGGTTTCTCCTTTATCTATTATCTCTGTACTTTTATCTCTTACATTTAGGCTTTTATTTTATTTATATTTCATCATTTTAAAGCAAGAAAAAAAGGGTACAGATGAATGTTCTTCCTTTGGGAGTTAATGTTCCTTTTACCATCTATCAAGCAATCTATTTCTGTGTTGTTTGGGCAAAATTTATCAAGTTTATAAATTACTTTGAATTATATATATACCTATTTCTGAGCATTATGTTCTGTTCTTTTAATGTATTTATTCCTGCAGAGGCACTATACTTTATTGTTTATTAAATACTTGGTAATATTAATACATGTTATTTTATTGACCTTCACTTCAAAAGATAATATATCAAGTCGATGTGGTATTTAAATAATAACCTATGAGTCAAAAAAACAAGAGAAGTGTAGAAAAAACCAAACAACTCTTAAAGGATATTCTACATTTATAACTGAATAAAAATTATTTTAAATGAAATTTTCAGTTAAAAAATAATAGTACATTAAATGGTACTCAATCTGAAATGTTGTTAAATTTCTGAAGAATCTACAATCTCATTCTGAATTCACATGGAACACATATGATGGGTTGAAAAGAAGAAACTATCTCTCTACTTCAGCCAGCCAGCTTCTCCAGGGAAATTTAACAAAACCTTCATCAGAATTCCCAGCTTGCTGTCTGCCCTATGTAATTCAGACTTCCCAAACCCCACAGCTGTGTGTGTGCCATTTCCTATAATAAAATCTGATAATACACATATATTATATACAGAATATGTATATGTATGTGTGTGTATATATATATATATATATACACACACACACATTCTGTCAATTCTGTTTCCTTGAGAGACACTGACTAATAAAGGGAGTATTTTATATAAGCCTATATTTTATGTAAATCTGTGTTGGAAGTTTCTTATGAGTTTTAAATATCCATATATAATAATGTATTCATTGTAATAAAATACTTCTATTATGTTAAGTGTAAAATGGGACAGTATTAGTGATCATTGTGACAATAGGAATTTATACGCATACATAACTTTCATGTGTTAATAATAGAAAAATGAGTAGGAAAAATAAAACAAAAAAAAAAACATATTTAGGAGGTTGTTGAAGAGTTCTTTGTGTGATGGGAGCTAAATGGACTAAATTCCAGAGAATAAGAAGCCATTCCAACTTAATACTTTGTTCACTGAAGGCGGCAAGGTGGAGGTAGGTACAGAGAGGCTTTGTGGGCTAAGGAAATTCCAGCAAAGAATTTAAAGACTCTGCGTGCTGAAATGAGGGGATCTGAATGAATATCATATTCCTTGCTGATTCAATCCTCAAAATCCCAGCAAGAACCATCTGAGGGCATGGATCTTGTGGGTTCTTTTTAATGAATTCTATCTGCTTATTGAAATATTCAATAGTGAAAAACTCCCTTAGGTAGTTAATTTGAGTTTTTTGGCCTGTAATATTTATTTTCCTTCCAGGTTTATATAGTTTGGCTTACTCTGTGCCCAATGACCCCACATTGTTTTCGAGGTAGAATATCTGCCCCGTCACGCCATTTCTCCTCGCTGTGCTCGTGCACACGCTGCTGTTACAGACCACACTTCAAGGGCCACTGCTCATAGGTCCTTCTTGTTTCTTTACAATGTTGCCACTTGATTGAAGAACTTTGAGGATTCATTCCCTCTGAAATTATCCAGCGTTCCCAATAATTTCCTTGTGAGAAGTATCAGGATCATCTCAGGATTCTGTCAATTTACCCTCTTTCCTCAGTACTCTTTCAGAGGCAACAAATAGTGTGGGTCTCCTAAACTTTAATTTAGTTTACATTGTGCCATGATAGCTCTTTCTTTGTTCTTTCTGTGGCATGTTTTTTTCAAACTTACAGCAATTGCTTTACCAGTAACTGATAGCTTGGAGGATGTTTCAGATACTTTTGGTTAATTTGTTTTAGTTCTGCAAGAAGTAAGAATTTTAATTTTGTTTTACTTCAACTTCTTTTCACATACATTATATATATTTAATTAAATTACAATCTATATATGTATTTTATATACACATATATATATACATATATAGCATTTTAAGTCTTCTTATCTAAAGGCTATTGCTCATATTATTGTGAAATATTAACATTGAAATATCACTGAGCCAAAGCTGTCACAAAATCCATTTCTGGTCACTTGAGCTTTCTCAAATTTCAAAACCCATATTCTACTCTTATCTCTTTAAGTTATCTTGCATCTAATTAATCACAATATATGGACAAAATATTTATCATAAACCAGGCTTTAAAAGACATTTTCTTTTCTTGAAGTTGAATTAGTAATTCTACTGAGGATTGTAAGTAAGTGCACCAGGGATCCCCACAAAGACATTGACAAGCATGAATGAGAAGCCCGATGCACATTTCTTCATATAAAGTTTGAAATGAAAATACATCTCTCTTCACAAGGGCTTTCTGTAGCATACCCAGGGAAGGAAACTGAAGTCTTTGTAAGTGTGTTAATGGTCAGAAAGAGAAAACTGATATTTCAGTCTTCAAGTATGTTTGGTTCTAAAAATAGAAATATATCATTCATACATGAACATTCTTAATAAGTGTATAGTAAAAGTTGTGAACTTACAAAATAAACATATGAACATCATACAGGGGTCCCATACATCATCCCTCCACCAACACCTTGCATTTTTGTTAAACATTTGTTACAAACTATTCAAGATCATCATCAAAATATTACTACAAATTATGGTCTGTATCTTATATTTGGTATATTTTTCCCCAAAGCCACCCTATTATTTTTAAATATATTTTTATTACAGAGGTTGTGAACTTACAAAACAATCGTGCACATGTGCAGAATTCCCATACAACACTCTTACACCAACACACCACACTGGTGGAATATTTGTTACAGATTATGAGATAACATAATCAGACTATTACCACCAACCATGGTCCATAGCATACAATTGGCATACTTTTTGTTTCTTTTTCATCTTATTTTGAATTCTAATATGGATCTGCATTGGTATTTTTAAATCAAACCACAAAAAGCTAAATTGACCAAGGTCTAGTGAAAGCACTCAATGTTACTAGTACTGTATTGCTAAGTTTCTTTTCATTCTCATTCTTTTATTTTACCATTTACTGTTTAAGCATGGCTGTATTAGTTAACCAAAGGGGTGCTGATGCAAAATACCAGAAATATGTTGGGTTTTGTAAAGGATATTTATTTGGGGTAGAAGCATATAGTTACCTGGCCATAAAGCATAAGTTACTTCCCTCACCAAAGTCTGTCACCATGTGTTGGAGCAAGATGCTACTGATGTCTGCATTATAGGAACACCATCACCCATATCTGTGCACACAGGTAGCAGGTGGCTTGCAAACTAGTGGGTTAGTCTGTTCTCCCATCCACACAGGCAACATCTTCAGTCTCCCCTTCACAGGGTCCAATATGATCCATCAATTTATCTGTGATGTACTTCAAGTCATGAACATCTCATCATAGGCTGTCCAGTTTTTTTAATCTGTGGCCCCGGCTGTAAGTACTTCTTTCCTCTTACTTGGCTTTGTCTTCTTAGTTGTGGGAACCATCTGATCTTTATATCTAAGAAATAGCTTGGAAGCCTGTTTTCTCTGCCCACACAGAGAAATCACCACTCTTGTTTATCCTATCTCCCTTATCTCCCACCGTATCTCCTAAGTATATCACTAAATGTTTCTGTAATCCTTCCCCAATTATCAGCCTGGAATTCTTAAGAGATTATTTACACCTCTCATGTGCTGCCATACCTGCCTGATCACCTGCATATGCAGCCTGACATTGACTGTGAAAAAAATCCTGAATAAAAAGCTGTGCTGGGGATCAGCTTGGGAGAATAGCTTCACCAGCTGCTCTCCCCCGACCTCTCTCAACTTCTATGTTAAGAGTAATTTCATGCAAATTGCTATAGAAATGTTTCACTAAGCCTCATTCTATTTTATGTGTTCATATTTACTATAATATCTTATGGCAGATTGTAGATACTCAGTCAAAATATGTTGAAATGGCATAACTAATAAATTAATTTAATCAACAACAACAACCAAAAAAAGAGTAATTTCATTGTGCCATCATGGGCTCTGCTGGACAGACCCTTGCAAGATTATTCAGGACAGATTCCTGCACTTAGTCATCTACTATATGAATATATTTTTAACTGTGCTCCAGATGCAATCTCTGGAAGCCCAAAACAAAGCCTTATCAATCTGCTCTTTCCAGATAACTACTTTTATTTTATTTATCATTTCTGGATTGTTTGCTTGTTTCGACCCCATATCAAAAGAATCAACAATTCAAACACTGTTGACAGCCATGTTTTACACTGCAGGCCCTTTTCTCATAAACCACATCATTTTTAGCCTGAGGAACAGAGAAGTTTAGCATGTCCTGTATATATTTGCTAATATTTCTGGATACCCAATGGAAGATTTTGTTTGTTTGTTTGTAAATAGCATTTAAAAAATCAAAGTGCAATAAAATGAATAAAATCATTATCTCTACGTTCAAATAAAGATAAAATGTTGGTCAATTGATTGTGTTGATATAAAATGAGAGATATATAATAAAATTTGCGTAGTTAACATTTGCACATAAAAGTGGCTTGAATAAAATGAATTATTTCTCTGTAACCACTCTTTTTTGAATGTTTGCTATTGTATATTTAAAAAGTAAGTATGTGGGGTTGTCTTCCTATATCCATGTTGTTTTAAATGGAGCAAGGTCAAGAAAGTTGTACAAGTTTTTCAGATTCACTGTGATTTTTGTGACAAAGGTGGGATGAAACTAAGATTTATATTAATTCAAATATACACCCTTAAATCTTCTTTTCACCATGTAATATAATTGTATATCTATGCAGTATATCCGAACATTAAATCTGTAATTCTTCTAGATAATTACAAGGGAAATACTCACATATTTAAACAGATTCATTCATATTCATAACCATCTACTACATGAAATTTATTTCAGCCTCCCTATCTATCATAGAGAAGGAGATGCAGAAAGAAAGAAGGCAGTCATTATAGCAGGGAGGAAGAGATCTTCTGTCTTGTAGCCATTCAAACAAAAAATTAAAACAAGTAATGTATAAAAATGAATATCATATAAAGCAAATAATTCTGAGAAAGTTTCAATGTTTAAAATTATAAATAAAATTCTAGAGAGACAAGGGACAAAATAAGTAATAATTTGCTGAATTCAAGCATTGATATTGCTGCACATTAGATAAGAGATAACACACGATGGATGGATTAAAGGCAATCCAAATGTCTGGTACAGTAGAAGCTGGTGATGACGGCAGATAGGACAAGAAAACACAGAAGTTATCCAGTTTTGCATAGTTCCTATGTGAAAGGAAATGATTTTTCTCAATACCATTTAAAAACTGGTTGCACAGTAATTATCTATGTACTCCTTAATTTACATACAATTAAATGGTTTCATTGGAAGTGAAAGAAGGATTTACACTTAGGAAAAAAGACTTTCATATTTCTATGCTTTGTAATTAGAAATATTAATCAAGTTTAATTATTAAATATTTAATGGGAAAATTATGGCAGTCAATTGGACAATGCCCAAGGTAATTTTCCTTCAAATAAATTGCTATATAAAGTTTAATTCATATTGAATATGATGTATGTGTGCATACATGTACTTCATTAATTCTAGTAAATTTTGTTGTTAAATCAATCTCATTCTTTGTTGTTTTATTTGTTTACCTCAAAGGAACAGTGAAATTTGCTTAAGTATAATTAATTTTTTTTTGTTTATCTAACAACTGTCTTGTCGCTACAGCACCGACCATATATTATTTGTCTATTCCCAAATCCATGAATACCTAAGCTTCTAAATCCCAATTTTGTAAATGATATTTTTCAGTAGAGCATGAACATTATGCTTAGTCCATATCCTTGCTAAAACACCCAAACAAACAACTTTACAGTTGTTGCCATTGTCATCCTGATAAAACTTTGTCTCCTTTTTCCTGAATTTCCACGTATCAGATTGACAGTGAATTTGAGATTCTCATAATTGATAGCTATATTGGAAATAAATTTTGAATATTACAAAATGAAAGAATAATTTTGTTACAGCTTTATTTTGTTTCTAGACATATCCTTTGATTTGAGAATGTTTATGTTAAAATTTAATAGCATATGTTTTTACCTTCTGAATTTGGAGCTGGGGAAACCATCTCTTATTGCTCCATTCATCTATTAAATTTGCCTATGTGTCTCTTTGAAGAGGTAACTTTTATATTAATATCAAAGAATTCTTTCCCTTTATATTTCAGTTTTATATTTTGCTTAGGCTGGTTTTAATCACCTCAAGTTTTCAGGTATATCTCTTTTTTTCTGTTGGTTCTGTAGTTTTTTCTTTCAAATTTAGGCTTTTAATCTATCTGGAATCTATCATTTAAAGCATGAAATAACCCTCTGAGGTTCCAGCTTTCTTGTTAATCTAATTCTCATTTGCTTCATTGCAGCTCTTGGATTAAGGTGTAAATTACCTTGAACATATATACATATTTCTTGATATATCTACTCCTGCATTAACACCATATTGTACTGTACACTGTAATATTAATATATGTTAAGGTAATGAACTTCCTTCAAAAGATGAGTGATCCAATATGTTGATTATTTTGTTACCGTGTTTTTTTGAAGGAGTTTTTTCAGATCTTCCCATATATAACTGCATATCAGATAGTGAATCCATTTAATTTATGAATATTTTTAAGCTGACATTCATTGTGCTATTTTTGTCCTATCTGTAAAGAGAATTATCAATTAAGAGCCATTTATATATTTCTAAGGTACTCTTTTGTATTTTTAGGACAATTAAAACAATTTTTTATTTACCCTAAATAACATATAATCATATCATATCACATAAATATATAACAGTTTTCATTTCACTAATTTAATTTGAATTTTCTTTCTATTTGATATAGTTTAAATTATGCTAAAATAATGTAATTCAAACAAATTTTAATTATTTCTTTACAATTATTTAAAACAATTTTGCCAAAATTAACAACTTTATGGCTACAGATAGAATCATTGCAATGGCTATTGTTATTATTACTATTTTTGTCATTATTACAAAACTGATATGATCGAAGCCCGAATAATGAGTAATTTGAATGTATAGCCCCCACTGTCTCTAAGAAGGATAGAGGACAAACAGTATCTAATTAAAGATTTTATGTATAGCCCAGAGCGGCTACATAAACTCTGATTTGAATTGTGTATTTGATCTTATTAGAGACAGAATAATCCCAAAATTACTGAATATTCCAACTATAGCAGCATTAAGTAAATTTTCTTTTCATATATATATGTTAGGTACTGAAGTAATATGTTTTAATTGTAATAAAAATAAGCAAACAATAGAGATTTTAATGGCTCTTTAGACTAAAGATTTCCAATTAAAAATTACAATAATTATAAGGTCCATGTGTATTTATCCTTACCTCTTTTTATTTCCATTTCCTTCTAGCTACCACCTGTACAAATTCAGGCCCAGTACAGTGCTAGTAGAAACCATTCTATTCATTCCCTTTGAAATTTCAAAACCACTTTGACAAATTATATTCCATTGTATGTGTGATGGTTAGGCTAATGTGTCAACTCAGCCACGTAATTGTGCTCAGTTGTTTGGTCAAGCAAGCACTGGGCTAATTGTAATACAAGGACATTTATGGGCTTTAGTCATCAGTGAGTTTACTGAGTAGATGGCTGATTACATCTACAATCAATCAATAGGATTGCCATCAGCAATGGGTGATGTTTTATCCAATCAGTTGAATGCCTTAAAAAAAGGAAGTGATTTCAGCATTCAGAGAGAATTTCCCAGCTTGCCTTTGGATAGGCAATGTTTCCCAGAAACTCCTCAAGGACCTTCATTGTAGTTTCATCGGGTTCCTGGTTGGCAGCCTGCCTGTGGAATCTGGACTTGCATGTACCCCCATCATGTGAGAGACTCTTAAAAAATATCATACTATCTACAGATATCTACTGTTGATTCTCTTCCTTAGAGAATCCTGACTAATACAGCTTGGTACTGGGAGTGGCTCTTGAGGAACAGAATCTTAAACATAGGATATCTGTGGTGGTTCTGGGAGTTTTGCAATTGGCACTCTACTCTAATTGGACTCATAGGTACTAATGACTCCCTTTCCAATAATGAATAGGCCACTAACAGTCCATAGCATGAGTTGGCAATGGAAAAAATGCAAAATGTCATCACTGGACTCCCCTACTTCCATGATTTTAAGAGGTAAGGATCTGGGTGAGAGTGTTTTCAGCACCTTAACAGACTTTTGTGGAGTCAAAAGGTATAATGATGCTGGCTGGCTCCTCCTATTACTCTGGATACAGTTACAAAAGAAAGAGATGAGATAAAGACTTCAAATTTGCAACTTAAATGCTGCATGATTGATCTGAAATTCTCTCTGTGTGCTCTGAAAGAAAATTTTGTTTCCTGTAGCCATAGGTTTGAGATACTGAGAACCATTGTACAAGTAGACACTCATTGTACCAGTAGCACACTCTCATTGTACAAGTAGCAGATTTACAAAGGAAACTAAAATCTCAATCCCACAGGGTATTTGTGGCTAAAGTGAAGGCATTGCTTGGAAAAGAGTGGAACTCCAAAGGTTGGAATGGAGACATATGGGATGATGATAATATTGGTGGGGGCACTGGAACCATAGATTCTGATGATACTTTACCAGATAAACCAGTGATGGTATGCCCTGTGTAGACCACACTTTGTCAACCTTATATCACCAAGCCTCCAGCCTGCCCCAGAAAGTCTGGACCTTCTGCCAGCCCTAAGGTGGGCACCATCCCAATTGCAGCATGCACTGCCCAACCTCCAGCCTGCCCTGAGGAATCTGCCTCCCAACTCCTGCTTGGAGAAATTAATCCTGTCTCACCAGAAGAAAATACAGAGGAATGCCCTGAGGTCAGTATATTGGAAGACATTTTTAATCCATCTCCTTACCCACCCCCACCACCCTTCTTCTCTTTGAGACCTATTATAGATAAAAATCACAACTAGCCGTCAAAAGTGAAAATACAAAGTGTGACCCATGAGGAAAAACACTATACTCTGAAAGAACTGCATGAGTTTTCCAACTTATATAGACAGAAATCAGAGGAATATGTGTAGGAATGGATTCTAAAGGTATGGGATAATTGTGGAAGGAATATAAAGTTGGATCACGCTGGATTTATTGATATGGGCCCACTAAGCAGAAATTCTGGTTTCAACCTGTAGCTCTAGGGATTAGAAAGGGCTTCAACAGTTTGTTTAGGTGGCTGACTGAAACATGGATCAAAAGATGGCCTAGCATGTCTGAAGTTGAGATGCCCAATTTGCCTTGATATATAGTAGAAGAGGGAATTCAAACGCTTAGAGAGATTGGAATGTTAGAATTTATTTACCATTTATATTTGCTTACACACCCCAGGAATGTACAGAGGACACACATTTAACCAGGACTGTGAGTAATAAATTTGTAAGACTAACTCCATCTTCCCTGAAAAGCTCTGTGGTTGCTCTTCTCTGTAGTCCAGAAATGATTGTAGGGAGGGCTGTAATGGAATTAGAGTCCTTAAACATTATAGGGATGATCAGATCTTGATTGGGTAAAAGTCAAGTATTGACAGTTAATTACCAAAGACAAGTTGGGCATGGCTAATGCAATGAAAGGCATTTTCAAAGCAGCACTCAAAATCATCTGAGTTGCATAGAGTTATGGCATTGGCTCAAAGATAATGGGATACCTAGGATTGAAATTGATGGGCAGTCTATTAAATTTCTTCTTAATCTGTATAAGCAGAAGAGTTCTAGGTCAAGTAAACAAAGATGTAGATGTAGAGAATCAGACGTAGAGAATCATGGCCCTTTATTCAACTCCCAGACATGAGACAGTTTACAGACCCAGAGCCCCTTGAATGAGGAGAAGGCCAGGTTACCTTGGGGAAAGATCCTGTTAATTTGGCAAAAAGTTATACTGGTAATCTTCCTTCCACTTTTCCCCAAGGGTACCTACGGCTTTTTATCAGAGTCATTGTGGATTGGAGAAAATGAAATGTTCAGGCATTTCAGGGATTATTAGACTCTGGCTCAGAAGTTACATTAATTCCAGGAGGCACAAAACATCATTGTGGTCAACCAGTCAGAGTAGAGGTTTAAGGATGTCAGCTGATTAATGGAATTTTAGCTCAGTACTGTCTCTCAGTGAGTCCAGAGGGTCCACGGATCCATTCTGTGGTTATTTCCCTAGTTCCAGAATGCATAATTGGAATAGACATACTCAGTAACTGGCAGATTCCCCACTTTGGATCCCTGAATTATGAAGTTACAGCTATTATGGTAGGAAAGGTCAAGTGGAAGCCACTAGAACTGCCATTGACTAGTAAAATAGTAAATCAAAAGCAATACCATATTCCCAGAGAGATTGCACAGATTATTGCCACCATCAAAAATTGAAGGATTCAGGGGTGGTGATTCCCACCACATCCCCCATTCAACTCCTATTTGATCTGTGCAGAAAACAGATGGATCTTGGAGGATGACAGTAGATTATCATAAACTTAACCAGGTGGTGACTCCAATTGCAGGTGCTGCGCCAGATGTGGTATAATTGCTTGAGAAAACCAACACATCCCCTGACACCTGAAATGCAGCTGTTGATCTTCCAAATGCTTTTTTCTCAATTGCCATTATTAAGGACCATCAGAAACATTTTGCTTTCAGTTGGCAAGGCCAGCAGTATACCTTCACTGTCTTGCCTCAGGGATATATCAACTCTCCAGCCTTTTGTCAAATTTGTCTTCAGGGAAATTGATAATCTCTCCCTCCCACAAGAAGTCACTCTGGCCCATTATATTGATGATATCATGTGATAGGACCTAGTGAGAAAGAAAGAGCAAAGACTCTAGTTTTATTGGTAAGGTGTTTGTGTGACAGAGGATGAGGGATGAATTCAACAAAAATACAGGGACCTTCCACCTCAATTAAACTTCTAGGTGTCCAGTGGTGTGGGGCATGTTGAGATATCCCTCCTAATATGAAAGATACACTGGATCTGGCCCCTTTTAAGACCAAAAAATGAGACACAATGCTTAGTTGGTCTCTTCAGGTTTGGAGACAACACATTCCTCATTTAGGTGTGCTACACCAGCCCATTTACTGAGTGATCAGAAATGCTGCTAATTTTGATTGGGGACCAGAACAAGAGGAAGCTCTGCAATAGGTCCAGGCTGCTGTGCAAGCTGCACCACCACTTGGGCCATATAATCCAGCAGATCCAATGGTGTTGGATGTTTCAGTGGCAAATAGAGATTCTGTCTGGAGCCTTTGGCAGGCCCCTACAGGGGAATCACAACACAGACCCTTAGGATTTGGGAGCAAAGCCTTGCTGACCTCTGCAGATAACTACTCTCCTTTTGAGAAATAGCTTTTGGCATGCTACTGGGCTTTAGTAGAGACTGAATGCTTAACTATTGGCCATTAAGTTACCATGAGACCTGAGTTGCATATCAGGAGCTGGATATTGGCTGACCCACCAAACCATAAACTTGGGTGTGTAGGTGTGTACAGCAGAACTCCATAATAAAGTGGAAGTGGTATATTGAAATAGGGCTTGAATGGGTCCTGAAGGCACAAGTAAGTTACATGAAGAACTAGCCCAAATACCCATTATCACCAACCCTGTCAAGTTACCTTCTCTTTCTCAGCCCACAGCTTGGCTTCTTGGGGAATCTCTTATAATCAGTTGACTGAGGAAGAGAAAACTCAGGCCTGGTTTACAGGTGGTTCTGCATGATATGCAGGTCCCACCCAAATTGGACTGCTGCAACACTCCAGCCTTTTTCTGAGACATCCCTGAAGGACAGTGGTGAGGGCAAATCCTCCCAGTGAGCAGAACTTTGAGTAGTGCACCTGGCTGTTCATTTTGCTTGGAAGTAGAAATGGACAGAGGTGCATTTGAACACTGACTCATGGACTGTTGCCAATGGTTTGATTGGATTGTCAGGTACTTGGAAGGAACATTATTAGATAATTGGTGACAAAGAGGTCTGGGGAAGAAGTATGTGGATAGACCTTCTGAGTGGGCAAAAGACATGAAAATATTTGTGTTGCATATGAATGCTTATCAAAGGGTGACTACAACAGAGAAAGATTTTAACAATCAAGTGGATAAGATGACCCACTCTATGGCTAATGTTCAGCCTCTTTTCCCAGCCACTCCTGTCATTGCCCAATGGGTTCATGAACAAAATGGTCATGGAGGTAGGGACGGAGGTTATGCATGGGCTCATGAACATGGACTTCCCCTCACCACAGCTGACTTGGCTACAACCACTGCTGAGTGCCAAATCTGCCAGCAGCAGAGTCACACACTCAGCCCCCCCATGGCACCATTCCCCGAGGTGATCAGCCTGCTACCTGGTAGCAGGTTGATTACATTGGACCACTTCCACCATGGAAGGGACAGCAATTTGTTTTAACTGGAATAGACACATATTCCAGATATGGCTTTGCATTTCTGGCATGCAATGCTTCTTCCAAAACTATGATCTGTGGACTTACTGAATGTCTTATCTACCACCATGGCATTCCATCACAGCATTGCTTCTGATAAAAGAACACACTTCACAGCAAATAATGTGTGGGAAGGGGCACATGTCCATGGAATTCCCTGGTTTTACCATGTTCCACATCACTGTGAAGCAGCTGGATTGATAGAATGGTGGAATGGCCTTTTGAAGACAATTACAGCTCCCACTAGGTGGCAATACCTTGCAGGGCTGGGGTAATGTTCTCCAGGTGGCTGCGTATGTTCTAAATGTTCTAAATCAGCAATCACTCTATGGTGTTGTTTCTCCCATTGCCAGAATTCCTGGTTCCAGGAATCAAGGGGTGGAAATGGGAGTGGCCCCACTGTTACTGCTAGTGAGCTAACAAGAAAATTTTTGCTTCTTGTCCTTTCAACCTTAAGCTCTGCTGGTCTACAAGTCTTAGTTCCAAAAGGAGGAATGCCACCACCAGGGAATACAATGACTCCATTGAACTTCAAGTTAAGACTACCACCTGGCCAATTTGGAGTCCTCTTACCTCTGAATCAATAGGCAAAGAAGGGAATTATTGTACTGGCTGTGGTGACTGATCCTGACTATCAAGTCACCCTACACAATGAGGGTAGGAAAGAGTTTGCTTGGGATACAGGAGATCCTCTAGTGTGTCTCCTAGTACAGCCCTGCCTCGTGATTAAAGTCAGGGGAAAATTGCAGCAACCCAATCCAAGCAGGACTAACAATGGCCCACTATCTTTAGAAATGAAAGTTTGTGTCACCCCACCATGCAAAGAACCATGGCTAGTTGAAATCCTTGCTGAGGGTAAAGGGAACATGGAATGGGTAGTGGAAGAATGTAGTGATAAATATGAACATTGGCCACATGACCAGATACAGAAACAAGGACTGTAATAGTCATGAACCTTTCTTCCTTTTTTTTCATTATGTGTATGATTGTATATGTACATAAAATGAATTTCTTTGTTTTCTTTCTCAACTTTTCCCCTTATCATATAACAATTTGTGTTAGTTTCATGTCATAATATTTAAGAATGTCAAGTTTAAGAGTGAGTATTACCCAAGTACTTGTACCCTATTCTGTATGAAATTAATGCATTTCCAGTTGTATGTAGGAGATTTGAACATTGTTAGGCAGAAATATGTATTTATATATATGCATTTCTGTTACTGTTTTTACTTAGAAAAACATGGTTTAAGGTACTGTGTATGGTTGCTGAAGTGAAAAGGG
Source organism: Tolypeutes matacus (assembly GCA_026826555.1). Lineage (NCBI taxonomy): Eukaryota > Metazoa > Chordata > Mammalia > Cingulata > Chlamyphoridae > Tolypeutes > Tolypeutes matacus. The sequence continues at coordinate 473,184 of JAKSZT010053956.1, read as the reverse complement.
GTGGACTATGATTGCTAGACTAATGTGTCAATTTGGCCATGTAATTTTGCCCAATTTTTTGGCCAAGCAAGCACTGGGTGAATTGTAATACAAGGATTTTTATGAACTTTATTCATCTTTGAGATTCCTGCAGAGATTGCTGTTTACATCTCAATCAACCAGGGAGATTGCCATCAGCAATGAGTGATGTTTTATCCAATCAGTTGAATGACTTAAAAGGGGAAGTGATTTCAGCATTCAGAGCAAATTTTCCCGTTCATAATGGACTGCCAGTATCTACTGGAAACTCCCCAAGGACCATCACTGGATTTTCATCGGTGCCCCTGGCTTGTAGTCTGTCTGTGGAACCTGAACTTGTTCATCTCCATGGTCATGTGAAAGACTCTTATAAAATCTCATACTATTTACAGATATCTACTGTTGATTCTGTTCCCTAGAGAACCCTGACTGATATAGTATGAATACCCCATTTTGTTTTTCATTCACCAGCTGATGGCTTTTTTTCCATACTTTTTGGCTACTATGCATAAGATGCTATGAAACATGGTGTACAATTTTTGCATGGACATATGTTTTCATTTATCAGTATATACCAGGGAGTCTGTTGCTGATGAAATGGTAAGCCAATGTTTAAATTTTGAGGAACTAAAAAATTTTCCAAAGAATATGAATCATTTGTGTTTCTCACCATCAGTGTTTCAGTGTTTCAATTTCTCCACATTCCTTTCAACACTTGAGAGATAATAATCTTTTTAACTATGCTCCTAGATGTGAAGCATTATCTCATTCTGTTTTTTTTTAATTTTTTAACTTTTTATTAGAGAATTGTTAGCTTACAAAACAATCATACCTAATGTACAAAATTCCCATACATCACCCTTTCATCAACACTTTACATTTTTGTAGAACATTTACTATAGATTATTAATGAACATGATTAGACTGTTATCACTAATATGGTCCATAGCATAGGTTGGTACATTTTTCCATATTCCCTTTATTATTAAAACAATGTAATGGCATTGTACAATTGTTATATTTCATGATAAAACACACTCATATTTTTACTATTAACCACATTCCATCTCCCACCACGTGGTTCAGTTCACTGTGTTTTATGTCCCATTCCTTGTACATTCTATCTAAAGTGGTTTTCATTTTCATCACAGAGTCATGGATTCATCACCTCAGTAAACCTTTCAATGTTTTCCTCAGTCCACAAGTGTCCATCAACTAATGAATGGATAAACAAATTGTGGTATATACATAAGATGGAATATTATGTTGCTGTAAGAAGAAATGAAATCTGGACACATTAGTTAACATGGATGAGACTTGAGAACATTATGCTAAGTGAAATTAGCCAGACCCAAAAGGACAAGCACCATGTGGTCTCACTAATATGAAATAAATGTGAGGAATAAACACATGGAATTTGAAAGCTAGAATATAGCTTACTAGGAGATAAGATGAGGACTGAGAATGGGTACTGACGCTTAATGTATGTAGAGTTTTTATTTAGCTTGACTGTAAAAGTATGGAAATGGAAAGATTTGGTGGTAAAATGTTATAGTGAGTATAACCAACAGGGCAGATTCATTGTGGATATGATTAACATTTCCTTGATGGTTAATGACTTTGATTATCTTTTAATATATATATTGACTACTTGTGAATCTGCTTCGGAGATATATGTGTTCTAAAACTTCGCCCATGTTAATTGAGTTGTTTGGCAATTTATTATTGAGTTGTGAGAATTCTTCATATGTTCTAAATGCAGTCACTTATCAGACATGATTAGCAAACATTTTCTAATATAATATTGGTTTTCTTATCACTATTTTGAGGGCATATTTTGAAACACAAAAATTTTTACTTTTTAATGAAGTCAGTTTATCTTTTTCTCTTTTGCATGTTTTAAAAGTATATCTGATATTTTGCCTAGCCTAAAGCTATATTCCTATAATTTCTTCTGAGAGATTTATTGTTTTCCCTGACATTTAGTAATAGTGTTCATTTTGAATTATTTTTTGTATGTCATTAAAAGAATGGATCCAACTTCATTCTTTGCATCTGGATATCTAGCTGTCCAGAAACATTTGTTGGAAATACTATTATTTCCCCTATTGAATTTTCTTAGCACTCTCGTCAAAAAGTAATAGGCAGTAAAGGGTTTAATTCCAAATCATCGATTCTGTTTCATTGATCTATATATCTCTCCTTATGTTACAACTACATTGTCTTGATTACTGTATCTTTCCAGTGCTTTCTCAAATTGGGAAGTGTGGCCTCCTCATTTTTTATTGTATTTTTCAAGAGTGTATTGGCTATCTGGATTCCTTGATTTTTCATATGGATTTTAGGATCATTTTATAAATTTCTGCCAAAAATATCTAGGGTTTTAATACAAATTATATTGAAACTATAGGTAAGCTTGAGCGATATTGTCATGCTTACTTTATTAAGACTTCCAATCCATAGGCATGCATGCCATTACATTTACCTAACTCTTCTTTCGTTATTTCAATGATATTTTGTGTGTGTAATATTTTCAGAGCATGTTTTGTACATATTTTACTAAATTCATTAATTTTAATCATACTGCAAATGTATTTTTTTCTTAATTTTATATTTGGCTTTTTCATTATAAATATATAGAAATAAAATTGAGTTTTGCATATTGACCCTATGCCATTCAAAGTTGCTGAACTCATTTATTAGTTCTACTGGCTTTACAGTGAATTCCTGAAGATTTTCTTAATGCAAGATGTTGTCATCTGTAAACTGATATATTTTACTTCTTTCTTTCCAATATGGATTTTTAAAAATCAAAATTATAAGAGTTAATATCCTTTTCTTATTCCTCATCTCGGGTAAAAAGCCTTCACTCTTTCATCATTATGATTTTAGCCCTTGATTTTTCATCAATGACCCTTTCAGGTTAAGTTCCCTTCTATTCCTGTTGTTGAGTGTTTTTACCATGAATGGTCATTTTATATCTGTGCACGTAGAGATCCTGTGGGTTAATTTTGTGTGTCAACTTGTCTGAGTTTTGGTTTCAGGTTGTTTGGTGAAATAATGTCCTAGTTGTTACAGTGGAGGCATTGTGTAGATGAGATTGGCATCTACAATCATATGGCACAAAGTAAAGAAGATTATCCTCTCTGAAGAGGGAAAGCCTCATAAAATCATTTAGAGGCCTTAACAGCAAGAACTGAGAACTCCAAATTTAGAATTTCTGCCTTTCATATCAATATCGACTGTTAATGGAATTCCCAGCCTATTTTCTCCTAAAGAATTCAGACTCAATTCTTAAACCCCACCTTTACTAGAATTGAAAGTCTATGTCCTTTCCTTTGTAGTTAGTGCTTGCCAGACCCCACCATCATAAACCAACTCCTTATAAGTTAATTAGTGTACATACACACATATTCTACTTATTTTCTTTCTTTGGAGAACTCTGACTAATTAAGATTTTGTTACTGAGAGTGGATCTAGAGTAACAGAATCTTGGCATTCTACCTATCTTGTGGTATGGGGAATTTTGAGATATCTCTTCAGAGGTTAGTTACTGGAAAAGTTGCTAGCTTTGAGTGAGGACCAGGCCAAGAGCAGGCTCTACAAAAGGTCAAGGATGCCATTCAAGCTGCTCTGCCACTTGGGCCATATGATATAGCAGATTCAATGGTGCTGGAATTTCAGTGTCAAACTGAGATGTTGTTTGGAGCCCTTTGTAAGTCCTTATAGGTAAATTACACAGGATACCCTTAGGAATTTAAATCCCAGACATCCTTGGAGGGTAAACATTCTTCTTTTGATAAACAGCTTTTTGTCTGCTTTGGGCCTTTGAAAAGACTAAATGCTTAACCATAGCCACCAAGTTACCATGAGACCTGAGCTGACTATAATGAAATGGGTGTTTTCTTACCTACTAAGCCATAAAATTGGGCATGCACAGCATCAGTCTATCAGATGAAAGTGTCAGACAGAAGATCAGACTTAAGCATGTTGTGAAGTCACATTAGTTGTGGTCAATGGTTTGGCTGGATGGTCAGGGACTTGGATGGAACATAATTGGGAAACTGGTAATGCAGAGGTCCAAGGGGAAGATGTATGTGGATAGGCTTTTCTGAATTTGCAAAAGACTTAAGACATATGTCCCATGTGAATGCTCACAGAAAGGTTAGCTCAGCAGACAGGGTTTTAATAGTCAAATAGGATGAACTGTTCTAGTTTTACCAGTCAGCTTCTTTCTCCAGCCACTCCTGTCCTTGTCCAATGGGTTCATGGACAGAGTATCCATGGTCAAATGGAATGGAGGATATTCATGGGCTCATATCCATGCATATCCTCCAAAGTCAACCTGGATACAGACACTGCTGAAAGCTCAGTCTGCCAGAAGCATACAGCAGCACTGAGTACATGTTTTTACAGAGTGCCACATTCACAATCATGGTATTCTATTCAGTATTGCTTATGATCAAGGATCAATTTCCCCTGAAATAAAGTGCAGCAATAAGCCAGCGCTAATGGAATTCACTGGTTTTAACTTGATCTGCATCAAATGGCAGCTCCTGGCTCCAATGAATGGTAGATTGGCTTTTTTACTTTGATTTAAGAGCTGAACATTATTGAACTTTTAAATTTTTTTAAATTAGAAAAGTGGATTTAAAGAAGAGTCATGCATAAAAAACAGAATTCCCATATACCACCTGTGGCAATCTGATATTATGAATTCCAAAAATAGATATTGGATTATGTGTGTAAAGTGATCTTTTCCTTTATGTATGTTACCCTTTGTATTGAATTTTAAAGTTTCACTTTTACTTGATTAAATTATGATTAAGACTTTGATTTGGCTGGGTCAGTAGGATGTTGAGTCTCTGCTCCTTTGTGTGGAGACTCAAATAGAAAACAACAGGGCAGAGGAGTGCCATGGAAATGAAATGAAAAACTTTGAGGCTTAATATTCTTTGGGCACAGCCCTCTTTATTGCTCTGCTCCAGTACAGTCCAGCCTCTATGGGAGACATGCTCAAGGACATGCTGTATGTGTAGGGGCTCAGAAAGTTCCAGGCTGTATAGGAGATATTGGAGAAGCAGAAAGCTCTAAGTAACAATGTAGAGTAAGAAAATTCTTATTGTTTTCAGCATAAATCAATAACAGCAGCTTTTTCCCATGCAGCAGTATGTTGCTTGCGCAGCAAAGCAGGTTTTAACTGTTTCAAAGATATTTTAACCGAAGCGTTCCCTCATCTTCCCCTTTTTTGTCTAAGAAAGAAGAAGAGAAGGAAATGGGGAATGTATCCTGGTACAGGTTTTATAAATGCTGTTTTTAATTTGGGGATTGGCGGTAGTAAGACTGGGTTGCTGACAGTTAACTGAGTTCCGAACTGGGCTGTGCATGGGAAAAAAGGTAGCCATAGGGGCAGTTGACCTCTCTTGGGAGGGATGAGGGTTAATGTCCTACCTCTGTAGGCCCTCACGTTCTCTCCTGATGGCTCCCCTGTGACTATGCCTGTCTTAGGTTTTTCCTTTCCTGAGGAATCTTACCTGTCTTTGGCTATCCAGCCATCCTCCAGGGCCAAACAGGGTGATATGAGACTGCCATTGTTTCCATGACCTCCTTGCTCAGCATGTGCCTAGGGATTCCCACACTCATTGTGGGGCTCCAGCCCATGTTACAAGTTTCAGAAAACTCACCTAGAAGGCTTTTACAGCTTAAGGAGACACAAGCAATCCCAAGTATGGGATGTGTACAGGATACCCCCAAAATATAGTAAAACTGTAAAAGCAAGTGAGAAGGAAAGAAAGGAGACATAGAGGTAAAGCTGGGAGACATAAGGCTAAAAAAATTTACTTTAGGAAAAATGATTTGTTACAAGAGTGAATTAAATAAATTTTTGTTAGCTAGAAGAGCTGAGCAGAGCATTTACTAACATAAAACAACTAGTTTCATAACATTTATGAAAAACTAATTCAAAGGTGTTTTAAACAAAGGGCTCCTAAGTCTTCTTTCTTCCTTGTTGTGATTTAGTTCTTGATCTTTGAATATGGGAGAGAATGATGAGGCAGCTTCTAAAGCAATGAATTTTTGTTCAGTGTGACAAGCCTGAGAAAGGGCTTGATGAATTAACCTAAGGATTAATAATAAAACAAAAAGCAT
>JAKSZT010053956.1:303531-394140 GCA_026826555.1 Tolypeutes matacus | reverse complement strand
CCAAGAAATGCTTTTAAAGACATGGATATAAAGTCAAGAAAAAAATCCTCTAAATCTTACATCCCTGCTTCAAGATCTCAAAGGAACATGAGCACAATTAGGAAAGAAGGTAAATATTCCACTTGGAAACACTGATGAGTTTGTTAGGGATCAGTATAAGCAAAAGGATACAAGTCTGGAAGGAGAAATCATTGCAAAGAAGAAGAAAAACAGACCATCTGAGACAGGATTTTATTGTTTAAAGATAAGCATATAAATTAATAAAAAAGAATATCCACAATTGCTTTGCCCTCATTATTATTAATAATTCATAATGAATATGTGTGTACATAAATTATCATTATTACAATCATCACAAATTATTGCATTGTTTACACTTTATCATAAGTAATTTTTTTTTGATGTTGCTATTAAAATAATTTTTTTTATTATGGGTAGAAATCAAAATTCTAACAATACATACAAACATTTGCAATATGATATATAAATATATATGCATATATGTATATTTGCTTACAAAAATGTTATTTATATATATACATATATTTTAAGAGGTGCTTAGATTACCCAAAATATTACACGGAACCAAATAATTTTATATGTTAAGTGACTGGTATGATGTCTATATATAGAGCCCATAAAATGTCATCAACCCAGGTTATTATAGAATAACCCCAAGTATTTGAAAGAGAAGATTCAGATGTTAACATTTAATTTGATTGGCAGGAAGGATCATACTGTTGTCCATTCTAAGCCTAAGAAATCAGTTAAGAACTTAGGTGATGACATGTAACATGGTTATATATAATTGAGCTAGGAGCTAGGAATTCCAAATTTTGTGAGAGCAGAAATCTCTAAAAAAATCCAACACTAACATGGAGCCAATAAACCTATTTGCTAAACAGTGTAGCTCATGCTCAATAGCATATAGTGCTATATAGTTATCTAGCCAGAAAGCTGGATATCTCACAGATTAGGAAGCGGCTGTGGCTCAATCAGTAGGGCTCCCGTTTACCATATGGGAGGCTCCGGGTTCGGTTCCCGGGGCCTCCTGGTGTTGGATTTGGATGCCTTAAGAGCCCAATGGTTGCTTCCCATTCATTGGAACATCCTTGAACTTGTGCATGGACATCAAGCATGTCATCACCTAAAATGTTCTGTTCTTCTCAGAATTCCAATAACTTAGCACCCTTCCATTTTGTTTTTGTGTTTTTGTTTTTGTTTTTGTTTTTGTTTTTGTTTACTGGGAGGTCCTGGGGATCGAACCCAGTTCCCTCCATATGGGAGACGGACACCCAACCATTAAAGCCACATCCGTCCCCCCCATTTTGTTTTATTTCTCTATATGCCTGATATACCATGATAAAATATGGTTCCTTTTTTGGGGAACGAGGTAATTTATATCTTCAAAATATACATTAAAATGAAACTTCAGAAAAATCACGGATATAACCCACTATAACCACCCTTGAATGTTCATCATGAAGACCTTCAACTTTTAAGATGAAATTCTATTCTAGTGATTCCCATGGCCTAGCCATGTTGACATAAAGTAGAGCTACAGGTTACTTGGTGTTACAGTTCAAAGGATCTACCATAAATAAAGGTTTAGGAAGAACTGAAAGGAAACCCTCCACTCCAGTTATGGTAAAATGCTATAAACAGGAAAAAAAGTCTTATATCCTCTCCTTGATGTTTTATACTTTTTTATTGTCTGGAAATTATCCAAATTTTAGCACATGATAAAACTGCTTGTAATTTAGGGACCCATTAGAAATGTCCCTTAAGGAATATTTGATCTTAGGCATTGACACAGAAACCACCATAGCAATTTCCATCATTTTTGTTTAATTTCTTTAGAGCTCCTATATCACACTACTTGGGATCATAAAATAATTTGATATTCCACAGCTATCTACATGTACAATTAGCTGAACAGCCTGAGTGTATCATGATAAACAGAAAAAAATCACACACCACAAAATTATGACACTATTTTTAAACAGAGAGGATAAAAAAGTCTCACAAATACAATACTGGTAGACAAGGATAATTATTTTGCAAACCAAGTGAACAGTAGGTTCACAATCATCCTTTTCTGTCACTCCAGGAAATGAGCAACCCAGCAGGTATATCAATAAAAAACACAATGGCTTCCATCTGAGGACAGCATCCTCCAGCTTTCTCAATTCATTTTCTGTCAGCAAGGAGACAAAATGCTGTGTGGTCATCCAGGCATGTTCCAGTAGACACTAGAGCAAGAGTCTCCCCTGTTAAGTCCTTCCTTCCCCCCATGTCCCAACTTTCTTATGAAGAATAAAAAAATCTGTGTTGGGACTCAGGAAACAAATATATTCTGTTTCTCTTTTACTTTGCCTCTATCCTTTAGACTCGAACTTTTCATTCTGCCTTTCTTTTCAGTTCTTCCACCACCACTAACCAACTAGGTCAGAAAAATTTAGCCCAATAAGAATGCATTATTATATGCACACCAAAGCCCTTTTCCATGATTTTCCAGATTTTGATTGCCCAGTTCACCATCTTTTGGTGGCTTTCCTTGACTACCTTGCACTTCTATGTCCCCGTCTCAGTTTGCCAGGCCATTTGTGACAAATAGCAAAAACCAATTGGTTAAACAACCTTAAGTTAATGTCACAGTTTGGGAATTCGGCAGGGTTTATTTTACCCGAGTCTGTAGCACTCAAGAAATCCTCTGACACAAGGCAATCTCTCTCTTTGTGTCTAAGTCTCTGGTTTCTGCTGACTTCTGGCTTCTATTTCTGCATGTCATTTCCTTTGCTCATAAGGATTTCTGCCATACTGTATTAAAGTTCACCTTCATCCAGTTTTGCCATGTTTTAACTATTAATAACATCTTCAAAGTTTCTGTTTGCAAGTGGGTTCCCACCCACTGGAATATGGATTAAGACTGAAAAATATATTTTATGGGGTACCTGATCTACTTCCCAACAAACCCCAATCAATACCCTCTAAGATTGCATCCATTTTATGATTACTTTCCTAAGTACCTCTTTCCTCTGGACTACCTTATCTAGAGGTGGGGTAAAAATAAAATAAATATTAGAGAATATTTACAAGTCAATCTTGACCATACAATTCCTCTGCCTATTTTACTCCAATATTCCCTGAACAGCTAAAGCACTATAATTCTGATAAAGATTTCAAAACAAAGGGGTTACTCATTGCATGCATCCATCAATCAAAACTGTTATCTTCCCAATAAAAATTTATTTCTTTCCTGATATATATTTCCTATGATTGAAAAATAGTCAACACAAATGTACCACACTAATAAAGGATGCTGTTAATGTGGGAAAATGTGGGAGGGAGAGGGAGCGGGGCATAAGGGAATCTCTTATTTTCTGTTACATTTATGCAATCTAAAGCTTCTTTAAAAATAAATTAATCAATTATTAAAGTAAAAAAAAAAAAATAGTCAACAAGATGAATTTTACCACAGGAAGAGGGAAACCATTTCTTCCTACACTCAATTTTTTTTTATTATTTCTATATTTTGAAAATGCTCTTCAAACATCTTCTAAGATTATAAAGATTCTGTATAATAGCAGTCTTAGTTTTCCAAAGGGCTTCCAATGCAAAGTAATAGAAATAGGTTAGCTTTCATAATGGGGATTTTTTTAACGTAAAAGTTAAAGTTCTGAGGCCATAAAATGTCCAGATCAAAGGACCATCAGAGATGCTTTCGCACTAAAGTCAGCTACTGTTGTTCCGAGCTTACTGCCACATGGCCATCAGACAAGATGGTCTGCCTGTCTCTAGCTACTTTCTCCTTAAACTCAGCTGTGGACAATTAGTCATCTCTCCCCTGGCCATGGCTTCTTTAGCCTCTTGGGGCTTCTTTCCTTGAACTCAGCTGTGAGAGATCCTGGAGTCCTTTCTCTCACATGGCTGAATCAAAATGGAAGCTTTCTCATTCTCTGTGTTTGTCTCTCTCTGTGTGTGTCTCCATTTATATCAGACCCACCAAGAGGGTGGAGACCCAAGGTGGCTCACTGCTCAACCCACTATGACAAAATGAACACTCGCACACTCACTAGAAGCCTGCCGCAGGTGTGCCCTGTCCTGCATTTCCCCCACATCCAACACCCTAAGTCAGTAAACCTCCGCTGCCCTATTTGCCAAAAGAACATTCCCAACGTTGTAGTTGCAACCATATACCTGCAAATCTCCAGAGTTCAACTGCTATCTGCCCCAATCCTCACACCAGTTCCATGAACAGCCCAACCGACCCTCCAAATCCTACTCCCAGCACTGCTCAACCCAATAGCATCATTGCACCACCATCAGGCCCATCCAAGGCATAGCTACACACTTCCACCTTATAACAGATTTGCTCATATGGACATTTACAACCTTCTTCTCCCTTTCTGTCTCCTGTAAACCTATCTTCCAGACTCTAGCTCTGTGAGTCTGGTCAATTTGCTTAATTCATATCACTAAGGTCACGTAATATTTGTCCTTCAGTGCCTGGCTTGCTTCACAAAACATAAGGTCTTCAAGATTCATCCATGTTATCCCGTGTGTTAATACTGCATTCCTCCTTAAAGCTGAGTAATAGTCCTTTGTATATATATAGCACCATTTGTTTATACTATCTTCTGTTGATGGACATTTGGGTTGCTTCCAACTTTTGACAATAGTGAATAATACTGCTAAGAACATTGGTGTGCACATATCTGTTCGTGTCCCTGCTTTCATTTCTTCTGTGTATATATCCAGCAGGGGGATTGCTAGATCATATGGCAGTTCTATATTTAGCTTTCTGAGGAACCGCCAACCTATCCTCCACAATGGCTGCAACATTTTACAATCCCACAATCAGTGGATAAGGCTTACCATCCTTCCACATTCTATCCAACACTGTAGTCCTCTTTTTATTAACAGTTGCTAGTCTAATGGGTGTAAGATAATATCTCATTGTTGCTTTGATATGCATTTCCTTAATAGCTAGTGATATTGAGCATATTTTCATGTCATTTTTAGCCATGTGTATTTATTCTTCAGAGAAGTGTCTATGGAAAACACTTGCCCATTTTTTCAATGGGTTATTTGTTTTTCATTTTTGAAGTGAAGAATTAATTTATATATACTGGATATTAGGCCCATATCAGGTATATGGTTACCAAATATTTTTTAGGCATTTAGCAGGCTGCCTTTTCAATTTCTTGATAAACTCATCAATGTGCAAAATTTTTTATATTTCAGGAGTTTCCATTTATCAATTTCTTTTCTTTTGTTGCTCATGCTTTCAGTGTAATGTTCATGAAAACATTTCCTAATACAAGATAATGTAGATGTTTCCCTACATTATCTTTTAAGATCTTTACATTCTTGGCTCTTATATTTAGATCTTTAATCCATCTTGAGCTATTTTTGCATAAGGTGTGGGATGGTTTTCCTCTCTCATTCTTTTGGATAAGTATATCCAGTTTTCCAAGCACCATTTGTTGAAGAGACCATTTTCTCTTAGTAGAATGGGCTTGGTGGCATAGTCGAATATGAGTTGACTGTGTATGTGGGAATGTATATCAGAACTCTCAATTCCGTTCAATTGGTCATTATGTCTATCCTTGTAACAACACCATGTGGTTTTGACCACTGTAGCTTTGCAATATGTTTTTTTATTTTTATTTTTTTTAATTTTATATATATTTATATTTTAAAGGGTGCTTAGATTACCTAAGTATGACACAGAAATTACAGGGATTCCCATGTTCCCCACCTCCCACAACATCTCACACAAACATTCTTCATCAGTGTGGCTCATCACCCTCAATGGATATAGACATCCTGGGGCCTGACCACCAAACATAGACCACAGTTCACATCGTAGATCACAGTCTCTCCCACACAGTTCTGAATAGTGGCCTACATCCGTTGCCACAACAGTACTCAGAACAAGCCCCAAGTCCCAAAAATGCCCCTGTATTTCAACTGCACTTCCCCTCCCTGTCCCAAAAGTGTCCAGTAGCCATCAACTCCACCTCACTGCTATAATTTCCTCCATTGTTAGACTCACAACATGTGCACAACAAAATACCATCAAGTCCACTCTAGTCCATAGTTCTTCCCCCAATCCGGAGGGGACTGGGATGGTGATGTCCACTCCACCTCCAAGCGAAAGAGGGCTTATATCCAATGGATATAGTGGGTGGGATGACCCTGCCTGCAGATGCAGGCCCTCTGCATTTCCTGGGATGTCCATTGCCCATCCTTGTCTCCTCGCCAGGTGACTTGGATGAGTCCATTGAGCTGTAGGGTAGGAGTTGCAGCTCCACTAAGATTCCATGCACACCTGGCACATAGGTAGGCCAGAGGCTCCAGTCTCTGGAAGTATACCTAAAAACTTCAGCATCACATATATGTTTGAATAGAAGGGACTGATGAACCATGTGCAGGGAGGACTTATTTGAGTCCAATTCTGTCACTCTCAGGAGCACAGATTCCAAAATAGAGCCCACTGATAAGGTATCAGTCTCTGGGTCTATCCCCACTTATATAGGACCTGGGTGTCTCCAGAGCTCTCAGGAGCCCCTCTGTATGGGGAGATAGGCACTTATATGTTCTATGAGCTCCTACTGAGGTGTGCGTAAGAGGTACTTCTGGGATGACCTCCCGACTCTCTTTGAAGTCTCTTAGCCACTTGAACTCATATGTCTTTACCTTTTCCCCCTTCTATTCAAGGTCTTTTTCCAGTTGTGTTGCCAGTTGGCACTTGGTATTAATCCCTCGTTGCCAGGGAGGCTCATCCCCGGGAGTCATGTCCCATGTTGGGGGGAAGGTAATGCAATCATATGCTGAGTTTGGCTAAGAGAGAGGCCACATTTGAGCAACGAGGAGGCTCCCAGGTGGCAACCCTTAGGCACCCCACAACTGCAGGCTAAGTCTCAGTAACAAGAGCAAAGACCACAAGGGTAGTCATCAATAAAAATAACACATCAGTGGGTCATCCTCTTTTGACAGACACTGTCCCTGCACTCAGAGGACTATTGCTGCTCCCTTGGAGACTGTGGCAGAGCTCTCCAGGCTGGGAATTCAGATTCCCTCATTTATTGTGTGATTGTCCACCCATCATGACCATGCCCCATCTTTTGATCTTTTAAACGATTTTGTATACCTTACATGTAAATTCAGACGAACTAATTCCCATGAAACCCCCCTCCCAGACATCACCCACCAATAATCCCCTGCAGTACCCATTGTAACCTTTCTGTGATCCAAATCCTCCATGAACATGTAGTCCATAAATAATCAAATACACTTACTAGGAAAAATAAACAAGTATGATAAGCTTACATGCAAGAGACAAACATAAGGAAACTCAGGGGAAAAAAAAGAAAAGAGAAGGAAAAAAAACAAATAAACAAAAAACAAAACAATATAAAATATAATTAGCAGATTGGGACATTCAAAAAATGGGCAAAAAGGCAAAGAAAATGCCTTTTAAAAATATACATATATATATATATATTCATTTTTTTTTCCTTTCTCTTTTTTTTTCTTTCCTTCCTTTTATCTCTTGCTGCTCGTGCTTTGGCTGTGAAGTTCATGAAACCATTTCCTATTACAAGGTCCTGTAGATGCTTCCCTACATTATCTATCTTCCAAGGTCTTTATGATTTTGGTTCTTATATTTAGATCGTTGTTCCATCTTGAGTTGATTTTTGTATAAGGTGCGAGATGGTATTCTTCTCTCATTCTTTGGATATGGATATCCAATTCTCCAAGCACCACTTGTTAAAGAGGCCATGCTCTCCCAAATGAGTGGGCTTTGTGGCCTTGTCAAATATCAGATGACTGTATATGTGAGGATCTATATCAGAACTCTCAATTCGGTTTCATTGGTCAGTAGGTCTATCCTTGTGCCAATACCACGCAGTTTTGATCACTGTAGCTTGGTAGTATGTTTTAAAGTCAGGTAGTGTGATACCTCCAACTTCATTTTTCTTTTTCAATATATCTTTGGCAAATCGGGGCCTCTTGCCTCTCCAAATATATTTTGTGTTTAGTTTTTCCAGTTCCTTAAAAAATATAGTGTTGACTTTTATTGGGATTGCATTAAATCTGTAGATTAGTTTGGGTAGGATAGACATATTAAGGATATTTATTCTTTCTATCCATGAACAGGGAATATTTTTTCATTTATTTAAGTCTTCTTTGATTTCCTTTAACAGTGTTGTGTAGTTTTCTGTATATATGTCCTTTACATCTTTAGTTATATTTATTCCTAGATATTTGATTCTTTTATTTACTATTGTAAATGGTATTTTTTCCCTGATTTTCTCCTCAGTTTGCTCGTTATTGGTGTACAGAAATGCTACTGATTTTTGAATGTTGATCTTATAGCCTGCAACATTAATGAAGTCCTTTATAAGTTCTAGAAGCCTTGTTGTAGATTTCTCAGGGCTTTCTATGTATAGGATCATGTCATCTGCAAATAATGAAATTTTTACTTCTTCTTTTCCAATCTGGATGCCTTTTATGTCCTTTTCTTTTCTCAGTGTTGTGCAAGCACTTCTAATACAATGTTAAGTAGGCGTGGTGATAGTGGGCATCCTTGTCTTGTTCCCGATCTCAGAGGGAAGGATTTTAGGATTTCACCATTGAAAATGATGTTAGCTTTGGGTTTTTCATATATACCCTTATCATTTCCAGAAAGTTTCCATCTATTCCTATCTTTTGTAGTGTTTTTTTTTTGAGGAAATAGTGCTGTATTTTGTCAAATGCTTTTTCTGCATCCATAGAGATGATCATGTGATTTTTTTCTTTCAACCTGTTTATGTGGTGTATTACATTGATTGATTTTCTTATATTGAACCATCCTTGCATACCCTGGATGAAACCCACTTGGTCATGGTGTATAATCCTTTTGATATATTGTTGGATGTGATTAGCAAGTATTTTGTTGAGGATTTTAGCATCTAGGCTCATTAGAGAAATTGGTCTGTAATTTTCCTTTCTTGTGGTATCTTCATTTGGTTTTGGTATTAGGGTAATGTTGGTGTCATAGAATGAGTTAGGCAATATTCCTTCTACTTCTATTTTTTGGAAGAGCTTAAGTAGAATTTGTGTTAGCTCTTTCCAGAATGTTTGGTAGAATTCACCTGTGAAGCCGTCTGGTCCTGGACTCTTCTTAGTTGGAAGATTTTTAATGACTGAGTCTATCTCTTTACTTGTAATTGGACTGTTGAGTTCATCTATTTCTTCCTTCATCGATGTAGGCTCTTTGTGGGTTCCTAGAAACTTGTCCATTTCCTCTAAATTTTCATTCTTGTTGGCATATAATTTTTCAAAGTATCCTCTTATGATACTCTTTATTTCTGTGGGGTCAGTAGTGATATCACCTTGCTCATTCCTTATTTTATGTATT
Source organism: Tolypeutes matacus (assembly GCA_026826555.1). Taxonomy (NCBI): domain Eukaryota; kingdom Metazoa; phylum Chordata; class Mammalia; order Cingulata; family Chlamyphoridae; genus Tolypeutes; species Tolypeutes matacus. The sequence goes on along the minus strand of JAKSZT010053956.1, from coordinate 384,728 downwards.
TGCATGTGTTCTTTCTTTTTCTTTGTTAGTCTGGCTAAGGGCTTGTCAATTTTGTTGATATTCTAGAAAGAACCAGCTTTTGGTTTTGTTTATTGTTTCCAGTGCTTTCTTATTCTTTATTTCATTTAGTTCTGCTCTAATCTTTGTTAATTCCTGGTTTCTACATCCTTTAGGTTTAGTTTGTTGTTGTTTTTCCAATTCCTCCAAGTGTGCAGTTAGTTCTTCAATTTTAGCCCTTTCTTCTTTTTTAGTATATGAATTTATGGCTATGAAGTTCCCTCTCAGGACTGCTTTCGCTGCATCCCATAGGTTTTGATATGTTGTGTTGTCATTTTCATTAGTTTCAAGGTAGTTACTGATTTCTTTTGAAATTTCCTCTTTGACCCACTGTTTGTCTAAGAGTGTGTTGTTTAATTTCCATATCCTTGTGCCTAACCTGTTTCTCTGGCCCTTAGTGATTTCCAACTTCATTCCGTTGTGGTCAGAGAAATTACTTTGTATAATCTCAATCTTTCTGAATTCATTGAGTGTTGTTTTGTGGCCTAGCATGTGGTCTATTTTGGAGTATGTTCCATGTGCACTGGAGAAGAAGGTAAATCCCGCTGTATTTGGGTGTAGTGTTCTGTATATGTCTATTAAGTCCAAATCTTCTAATGTATTGTTGAGTATTTTAGTTTCTTTATTGATTCTCTGCCCAGATGTACTGTCTAATGATGATAGGTGTGTGTTGAAGTCCCCTGCTATAATTGTAGAGGCATTTATTTCTCCTCTTAGTTTTTCCAGAGTTTGCCGCACGTATTTTGAGGCACCCCGATTAGGTGCATAAATGTTGATGATTGTTCTCTCTTCTTGAGAGATTACTCCTTTTACTAATATATAATGTCCATGTTTGTCTCTTACAATACTTTTGCATTTAAAGTCTATTTTGTCTAATATTAGAATAGCTACTCCTGCCCATTTTTGGCTATTGTTAGCTTGTAAAATGGTTTTCCAGCCATTCACTTTCAGCCTCCTTGAATCCCTGGGTCGAAGGTGGGTTTCTTGTAGACAACATATAGATGGATCATATTTTCTTATCCATTCTGCCAATCTGTGTCTTTTGATTGGTGAATTTAATCCATTAACATTCAGTGTTATTACTCATAATGAATTTCTTACTTTAGCCATTTTTTCTTTGGGTTAATGTATGTCATATGTTGTTTTGTTTCTCTTTTTGACTTTTCAGTTTTTTTTAAACTCTCCTCCAACTCTCTCTCCTTTGTTTTTTCCTTTCAACTTTTAGAGATTCTTTTAGTATTTCTTGAAGTGCTGGTTTCTTATTGGCATATTGTCTTAATTGCTGTTTACCTGTGAATATTTTGAACTCTATCATTTTTGAATGCCAATTTTGCTGGATAGAGAATTTGTGGCTGGAAGTTTTTTTCTTTTAGTGTTTTGACTATGTCATACCACTGTCTTCTTGCCTCCATGGTTTCAGCTGAGAAATCAGCACTTAATCTTATTGTGCTTCCCTTGTATGTGATGGCTCTCTTTTCTCTTGCTGCCTTGAGTATTTTCTCTTTGTCTTGAGCATTGGACATTTTGACAAGTATATGTCTTGGAATTGGCTTGTTGGGATTTATACTATTTGGGGTGCGCTGTGCTTCCTGGATCTGCACATCCATCTCTCTCAATAGAGTTGGGAAGTTCTCAGCCATTCTTTCCTTCAACACTCCTTCTGTTCCCTTTCCCTTCTCTTCTCCTTCTGGGATGCCCATAATGCATATGATTGTGAGTCTTGCATTATCGGTTAATTCCGAGACCATACTGGATTTTTTCTATCTTTTTGTCTATCTTTTCTACAATCTCTTTGATTTCAACTGTGTTGTCTTCCATATCCCTAATTCTTTCCTCTGCCTGTTCAATTCTGCTGCCATGTGAGTCCAGCGTCTTTTTCATTTCTTGACTTGTGTCTTTGTTCGCCATCATATCCATTACCTTTTTAGGTGTGTTAGCTATTTCTTCAGTATGTTCTCCCAGTGTCTTCTTTATATCCTTAATCTCTTCCTTCAGTTATTTAAGTTGGTCCATGATATTTGTTCGGATAGCTTTGATTAGTTGTTCGATGTACTGCATTGCCTCCTGGTTTTTATTTTGTGCACTGGACTGTTCCATGTTTTCCAGTTTTTCAGAGTCATTTGTATTTTTCTGTTGCCCTCTGGTCATCATATTATCTTGATGGGTTTGTTCAGTTGATTAGCTTTTCTCTATGCTCTAGAATTTTATTTAGCTGTTGGTTCTACGTGTGAGTTAAGTTTTCTCTTTGGCAGTTTTTCTTCTTATTTTATTTCCTTGCTTTTTTCTATGTTCCGAATCTCTACCGTTCTGTCCACGCCGTTGATCCGTGCAGATAGATGTCCCCAGCTTCTCACTCCACGCGTGCACAACACAGACCCCCGGGCAGGACCCTGTCCACAATCGGCCTTGCTCTGGGAGCTTGCAGTGTGTGCCCTCCTACACAAACGCCATCTTTGCTATCCTCCTGTAATATGTTTTAAAGTCAATTTGTGTGATTCTTCTGATTTCATTTTTCTTTTTCAATATGTCATTGGGTATTTTTGGCCTCTTGCCATTCCAAAGAAATTTCATAGTTAATTTTTCCATTTCAATAATAAATACTATGATAAATTTATTGGGATTGTATTTAATCTGTAAATCAATTTGGATGGATAAACATCTTAATGATGTTTAGTCTTCCTATTAATGAACAGGAAATATTCTTCCATTTATTTAAGCCTTCTTTGATGTTTTAAACAGTGTTGTGTAGTTTTGTGCACACAAATCATTTACATTTTTAGTTAAATTTATTCCTTGGAATTTGATTCTTTTAGTTGCTATTGTAAATGGGATTTATTTCTTGATTTTCTCTTCATATTGCTCATTATTGGTCTACAGAAAAGCTACTGATTTTCATACATTGATCTTACAACCTGTGGCTTTACTGAACTCATATATAAGCTCTAGATGATTTTTTGTAGATTTCTCTGGTCTTTCTATATAATATATTTGATCATGTCACTTGCAAATAATGAAATTTTTACTTCTTCCTTTCAATTTGGATGAGTTTTGCATATTTTTCTTGTCTAAGATCTCAATCAAGTACTTCTTTTTTTGTTTGTTGATTTATTATTATTATTATTATTTTGTTGTGGGTAAAAATCAAAATTTTTGCAAATGAACCAGTATTTGTAAATGATATATAAATATATATGCATATATGTGCATTTACTTACATAAATGTTATATATATATATATATATATATATATATATATATATAAAAGGATGCTTAGATTACATAAATATTACACAAAATTTATAGGGATTCCCATGTTCCCCACCTCCCACACCTCCCATAACATCTCACATAAACATCTTTCATTAGTGTGGCACATCACCTGCAATATATATACACATCCTCAGGCTTTGCACTAAGCATGAACCATAGTTCACATTGTAGACCACACTCTCTCCCACACAGTTCTGCATGGTATATGCTGATGTAAAATGGCCTATATCTGTCATTGTAATGTCACTCAGAATAATTCCCAAGTCCTGAAAAAGCACCTGTATTACAACTGCTTTTCCCCTCCCTGCCCCGAAAGCATCTAGTGGCCACTGGCTCCATCTCACTGTTATAATTTCTTCCATTGCTTGACTCACAATATGTCTACAACAGAATACCATTAAGTCCACTCTAGTCCCTAGCTCTTCCCCCAGTCCTGAGGAGTCTGGGATGGTGATGTTCACTCCACCTCCAAGTGAGAGAGGGCTTATATCCCATGGATACAGTGGATGGGATTATCCTGCCTGCAGCTGCAGGCTCTCTCCATTCCCTGGGATGGCTATTGTCCATCATCATCTCCTCACCAGGTGAGTTGGGTGAGTCCATTGAGCTGTAGAGTAAGAGTTGCAGCTCCACCGAGATTACAGGCACAGCTGGCACATGGGCAGGCCAAAGGCTCCAGTCTCTGGAAGTACACCTATGAGCTCCAGTATCACATATAGGTTTGAATAGAAGGGACTGATGGACCATTTGCACAGAGGACTTATTTGAGTCCAACTCTGTCACTCTCAGGATCACAGATTCCAAAGTAAAGTCCACTGATTAGGCATCAATCTCTAGATCTATTCCCCCTTATATAGGACCTGGGTGTCTCCAGAGCCCTCAGGAGCCCCTTTGAGTGGGGTGATATCCACCTTGGTGATCTATGAGATCCTACTGAGGTATATGTAAGAGTTACCTCTGGGATGACCTCCTGACTCTCTTTGAAGTTTCTTAGCCACATGAACTCATTTGTCTTTACATTTTCCCCCTTTTATTCAAGGTCTTTTTCCAGTCGTACTGTCAGTTGGCACTTGGTATTAATTCCTTGTTGCCAGGGAGGCTCATCCCTGGTAGTCATGTCCCATGCTGGGGGGAAAGTAATGCATTCATGTATTGAGTTTGGCTTAGAGAGAGGCCACATTTGCACAACAAGGAGGATCTCAGGTGGCAATCCTTAGGCATCCCATAACAGTAGGCTAAGTTTCAATTACAAGAGCAAGGACTCATAAGCCTAGTCATCAATAATAAGAACCTATCAGTGGACCATCCTCTTTTGCCAGACACTGCCCCTGCCCTCAGGGGACTGTGCTGCTCCCTTGGAGAATGTGGCAGAGCTCTCCAGGCTGGGAATTCAGTATTCCCTCATTTATTGAGTGATTGTCTACCCACAGTAACCATGCCCCGCCCCTTGATCGTCTGAACAATTTTATATATCTTTCATGTATATTCAGATGAACTTCCTCCCATGAATCCCCCATCCCAGACACTCCCCACCAATGATCTTATGCAGTCCCCATTGTAACCCTTCTGTGATCTAAACTTTCTTTGAAAATGAAGCCCATATAATAATCAAATACAATTAATAGGAAAATGAAATAATAATGATAAGTTTAAATGAAAGAGATAAAATACATGGAAACTCAGAAAAATAAAACTGAAAATAAAATATAATTAACGGATTGATATGTAATTTGTTTGATGTATTGTTGAATATGATAAGCAAGTATTTTGTTTAGGATGTTACCATCTAGGTTCAATAGGGAGATTGCTCTATAGTTTTCTTTCTTGTGATGTCTTTGTTTGGCTTTGGTATTAGGGTGATATTGGCATAATAGAATGAGTTAGGCAATGTTCCCTCCACTTATACTTTTTGTAAGAGTTTAAGCAGGGTTGGTGTTAGTACTTCCTGGAATAATTTGTAGAATCCTCCTGTGAAGCCATCTGGTCATGGGCTCTTCTTAGTTGTGAGGCTCTTGATGACAAATTCTGTCTCATTGTTAGTGTTTGGTCTGTTGAGTTCATCAATTTCTTCTTTCACCAATGTAGGCTCCTTGGGTGTTTCTAGAAATTTGTCCAAGTTTGAGTTACTAGTTAAAAAAAATAATAATAAAACGCATACTCACTTTTATATAGGAGCTTGGGTAAAATCAAGGTCGATTTTTCAGCTGCTCTCACATTTATTTTATAACATAGTATAAAGAAACCTATGGTTTATCTGATCATTATTATTAATCTACAGTCTTCTCATCAACTTAGAGTTCAATAGGTTTATTGTTATTTATCTCTCTGTGAACATAAAATGCCTGAAATGTAAGTGAAGTTAAGGAAATATATTTAGACATATCACAACTATTATTTCTTTGCAAGAGTTTACAAGCAGATCAATCAATGGAATACCATGTTTATTTACTGAAGAGTTTTTCAGAGAAAATGAGCACATAGCACTTGAGTCTTACAGTCAGGTAAGAAGTACCACTAGAACCCTTTCTGTATTTTTTCCCTTTAATGTGTTGTCACTGAGGTATACACAAAAGCTCTTCTTGTTCTCATAAACAAACAATAATCTTTGGATGCCAAAATTCTGTGTGTGTTTTTGTGTTGTTGTTGTTGTTTTTCATTGTTTTTTTTTTTTTTTTTTTTTTTTTAGAGAGGACTTACATGCTGTCTACTTTATTTCAGCTCCAGGTATCTTTGCAATAATTAAACAAATTGCTGAACCTCTCATTTTTCCACAACCACTTTGAGGAAAAGTAGTTTGACCCTATTCCCGTAATTAAACATATGTAACTGTACAACCAGTCAATTCCAATCTTAGTTATTCCACAGAAATGCACATATTTTCATAAAAACAAAGGTAAATTTGTTCATTATAATAATATTCTAAGAACCAAAAAACAGAAACTTCAAATAGCCCTGAAGAGTAGAATGGATAAATAAATTATGGGATATATATGCATATGGATAAAGATGTAGACAATTGATAGATATAGACACAAATATAGATGCAATAATATAATATAGTATAATATAATATAATATTATGTATTATAATATAATGAAAAACTCCTCAAATATAGAAAAGAATACTCTCCTGTGGAAATCTTTAAGAAAGACAAAATTGCAAATGTATTAACATGAATGAATCTCACATAAAAAAATGAGACAATTAAGCCAGAGACAAATGATGACTTATTTATAAATGTGGATTTATTAGTTATAATAACAATTCCATTGAGGGGGTAGTTATTAGAAGGAGACATGAAGGCCACCTGAGTTGTTGTTCATATGCTTTTTGAGCCCTGAATCTCAGCATTGTTGCAGTCAACACCTACTATTCAATTCATTAGACTCACCCAGGACAACTAACAAAATTATAACGATGGATAACCCCCAACCCAAGAAACAGAGTGTATCTACCTCTGCAAGCAAAACATTTCCTTCCATCTTCCCCATAATATCTAAGCCCTCTCTCAATCTGAAGCATCTTTGGCATTGTCATCCCTAAATCCTCAAGGTGGAGGAATGAACAAACACAAAAAGCAACCATGGACAAAATAAACTTATTATTATATTAATAACAGAATAACATACAACATTGATATAAAGATAGTGGCTGCCAGAGGCTCTAAGATGAGGGAGAGGGAATAGCAGTTGGAATATTCAGTATTTTTAGGACTTTTAAAATAAGGATAAACTGCAAGGTAAACTATTGACCTTTGTTAGTAGCAATGCTTCAATATTTATTCACCAATTGTAACAAATGCAACACATTAATGTAAGATTTTATTAATAGGGGAAGAGGTGGGAGAGGGAGGGGATAGATTATATGGGAATCTCCTAAACTTGGATATAATTTTTCTGTAATCTACTACCTCTTTTAAAAACTAAAACTTATTATTGAAAACACACACACACACAACTTATTCTCTTAAACAGGAAACAAGAAAAAATTCTCTTGGAGAATAATGTTAGGATGAAAGAACATCATGGAGATATTGGCAATTTAGGAAGCCAATGAAACATGGTATCACTTTAAATTTTGTAGATAGTGGGAAATGAGAATCTCTGGAGAAGGAAAACTGAATATAAATAGGGCAGACATGGTAAAAAATGTGTCCTGAAGAACAAAAATCTAGTATTTAAATTTGCCTGGATTATAGAGCAAAGTAAACAGAATGAAATTACTTATCTCTTGCCATTTAAGAAAGTCAAAGATATTTTAATGACAAAAAAATTTTCAATGAATGTCATTGAAAGCATCAATAATCAAAAATGTATTTGTGGATCCTTAGCCTGCTGTAACGTACACTAGGCATAAGTGTATAATAGTGAAAACTTCAGTTTGCCAAACATAGAGTCCTGGGTTCATTCTCATAAACTCTGTTACTTTTTTACAGGTTTTCAAATTTTTCTTTATGCTCACACAGTGTCATTTTTATATCCTTTATCTCTTCCATCATATTTTCCCTTGTTACTTTAAATTTATTAAGGAGGTTTGTGTGGACACGATTTATTAGTTTTTTTTTTTTTTAAATCCCTAGTCTCAACTAGATTCTTGGTTTGTTACTTTGATTGGACCATATCTCCCTGTTGTTGTTTTTTTTTTTTTTTTTTTTTTTTTTTGTATGAGTGGTTATCTTTTGGTGATACCTAGGCATCTATTTATATTGAGGCTTTGCTCTGTCGATCTTGATTACAGGTCTCATTTCATAGCTCTTCTTTGATTTTTAGTTTAATTTTTTTCCAAAACTTTAATTTTCCCCTGTTTAATCTGTCAAAACTAAGGCTGAGAGCCACTAATGGAGCTCAAACAGTTTTCATGTGCCTGGGAAGAATTAGGAGAAACCACCTTCTTTTCCTTCATTTTCCCAGCTGGCCAGCAAATGGTGCTCCTTGGAAACACTTCCATATTGATTAACTCTTCAATTTCCATTTGCTCTTCTGAACTAGTTAGTTGTGGTAGTTATTCACAAAAGAGAAACCACATTCAGCTCTCTGTCATACCCTCCCTTTTTCTGGGGAAGAATGTGTTCTTTCCCTTCTTCACTGGCTGCTCAGCCACAGATTTTACGAAGGATGTTCACCTCAGTACTGGGAGATTCTCGGTATCAAGTTAAGATTTTACCTTTGATCTCTCTGTCTTTCCATTCCAGTAGCTCACAGAAGATGTGTGAGGCATATTCCTGGCCTGCAGGTGTCCCCAAAATGACTCCCTCAGATTACCTCTATGCCTTATAACCTATTTTTCAAGAGATCTGTACCCTGTCTATGCAACTCCAATGCCATCATTGATCATCCTCATCAGCATTTCTTTCTTCTTCATTAACAAGGAGACCTTAAGCATATCATTTAACCAATCTGTGCTCATTTGTGTATCTTTCTGAACACTTGAGGAACAACTGAGTTTGCTTGTAGGATTATGTCAGATAAAAGTGCTTGGACAGAATTTTTTTGACTGATGCTTCTGTAACTTCTTAACCTGCTTTTTGTCTGTTATTTTTTTTAATTTGAAATGAAGTTTATTTTTAAAAGTACTTTAAAAATCAATAAACAAAAAGACAACTACAACCCATAGAAAGAAGAGGCTGAAATTCCTGAAGAGTTTGACTAATCTCATTACTTGAGTTATCACATTATAATATTCAAAATGTTCAGTTTAAGAAAATATGAGACATGTAAAACAAAAGAAAGTATCATCCATTTGCAGGAAAGAAGAAATTATCAGAAACTGCTCATGAGAAATCATAAACATTGGACATACTAGACATCCAGCAAACTGGAAGCTAGTTAAAATGAAATTATCCAGTGTGAGAAGCAAAAACAATAAAAAAGAATGAAGAAAAATGAACAGACATTAAGAATTATGTAGAACACTACAGTGAATATGCACATATTCATAATTCCAATGTCAGGTGCAGAAGAGAGGGAAAGTGACACAATTAATATTTGAAAAGAAATTGTTGAAAACTTCCCAAATATCATGAAATACATGGATCTAATCATCCTAGATGTTTAAAAAATTCAAAGTAGTATTAAGACAAAAAGACTGAATCATTACATCTTAAAATTAAACTGTGAAATCTAGTAACAGAAAATCATGAAAGCAGCAAGAAAAGTGACTTAGCATATACATGGTATCCTCAAAAACATAAGAACTGATTTTTATCAAAAAAAAAAAAAATGGTGGTGAGAGGACTGTGGCATGACATATTTAAAATACTGAAAGGAAAGAAAAACAATATCAAATAATAATCCCATATCTGAAAAAATTCCTTCAAAAATGATGTAGAAATTAAGCCATTCCCAGAAAAAGAAAAGCTGAGAGATTCAATTAGACATGCCATAAAAGAAATGGCAAAGGGTGAACTTAGGGTGGAAATGAAAGGATACAGTAGAGTAACACCAAGTCATACAAAAAAATAAGACATAATAACAAAGGTTACTGCATAGGTAAATATAAAATCCAGTATTAATGTATTTTTGACATGTACCTCTTCTTTATTATAGATAATTAAAAGACAAATGCAGAAAATAACATTTATAAATCTATAGTAGTGGGATCACATGTATAAAGAAGTAAATTGGACAATATCAACATAAAGTGGAGGTGAAGAGGCTATATAGGAGCAGAATTCCTGTATGCAATTGACCCTGAGGTTTATTAATTCAAACTGAATTGTTATAAGTTGAAGATGTTAATTGTAATCGTTGGGGAAATGACTAGGAGAAGAAATAAAACAGGTACAGAAAAGGATATTAGAGGGTAGTCAAAATATTATGCCACAAAATAAGTCAATTAATCTGAAAAGAAGGTAGTTTTGGAGAAAGAGAGGGGAAAAGTGATCTAAGATGTATGTATAATAAAATGGCAACATAACAGAAATAATTCTTTCTTTATTAACTTCTTCCCCAAGAATAGGGCTGGCCATGGCAGATCAGTGATCATGGCTTCTGATTAATGAATTCAGATCTCTTTGAGACTAGTTCTGAGGGCAGTTCAACACACCACAGATGAAAGCTGCAGCAGAGATTTAAGATGCTATACTTCCTCAGGGGTGAGGGAGAAGTTTGTTGAAGGCTGCATTTGTTGGCAAGGCCAAGAGTTCAGATATTGGGGAGCCATGAAGGAGCTCTTGGTACCCACATGATCCCCTCCACAGGGCACTTTGGAATTGTTCTGAGCCCCTTATGTAGATTCCAGGCCCTGTTTCATCTGGGAAAGCCCATCTTGGGAAGTGTTCTCCTGTGTGCTGTTATTCCCAGAATTTGCCCTCCAGACAAAATCAGCTTGAGACCAGGAAAGAAAGTATAAGGAACTATAGAGGCAGTGCCTGAGACAAAGACTTACAAGCTTCAAACACCCAGAGAGGGAGACCTGTCTCCTGAGAAACAAATGGCAACTGAAATCCTTTAAACAGGGGAAATCCAAAACAACTGACAAGCAAAGCCCAGGACAAGATGGAGGCCCAGAAATACAGGGAAAAGTCTGCAGAGTGAATTTGCCTTAGGCAATCCAGAATTCCTGATAGGCAAGCTGAAGTGCAAGAATATCTCTTTCTTATCACCAGCTGGTTACAAAATCATGAAAAAGGCATCTCAGGGAATAAATCTAAGCACTAACATTAAAGAAGATATCTATGGACTAAAGTTAACAGTAATACTGTCATATTCTTGCATGAATACTCTGTTAATAACAGGGGATATGAAAAAAATATGTCAAATGTATGCTATGGATTATAGTTAGTGATAGTAGTCTGATGACATTACCTAATAATCTGTAATAAATGCTCCACATGCTGTAGTTTGTTCCCAGGAAGAAGTGGCCATCTGCACACAGGCCCCGTGGATGGTTCATGATGATTTCATATTGGAGTGGGTGGCAGATGGCAACGTAGTGGTCTTAGGACATCACTTTGAGGAGAGCTACTTCTGTAGAGGCAAAGACAAATAAGAAAAATACCTGTGAAATACACCCCAGGAATGAGATGGTATTGTGGTTTTTCAGGGAGTTAGTGATGGATTTAGGGACAGTGACAGAAATGAGGCAAAGATCCAGAAAGGACAAGTTCTTCAGGAAGTAGTACCTGGGGGTGTGTAGCTGGTGATCTTTGGTGGTGAGAGTGATGATGAGAAGATTTCCTAGTAGGGCTGCCAGGTAAATTGCCAAAAACAGTACAACCCGTAAAATCTGAATTTCCTGAACTTCAGAAAACCCCGTGAGGAAGAATGTCATCTCAGAGGTGAAGTTGTCCATTTCTCTGGATATTTAATAAATTACCCTAAAAAATAAAGTGAAGCAGAACGCTTCATGCAAATAATGACTCCCAGGAGAAAATTTCAATGAAACCTTTATTACTGGCCGGGGTGCACTCCCTAGTGAGAGTCACACCTAACATCCGGTGACTGTAGTTTTCATAGAACTCCTTCCCGTGTGACCAATTCTTTTTCGCGCATGCCAAAAGCAGGATTGGTTCAATCATTATACATATTTCTATAGCAACCAAAAACAGGATTGTTTTAATCATACATATTTCTATAGCAAAGCAAGCAAGCAATGTTCCAAAAGCTGATGTTTGCTGTTAGCCTTTCAGCAGGGAGGGGGAGTGGTTGATCTTTGGGGCATGATGTACTGATTCTTTTCAGACCTGGATGGGCACCTGGTTTCCACCCACAATTGTTAGAGGATTTTGCTACTGGGAATTTCCTGGTACTGTTTTACCTTATTCTCAAAAGTAAGCAAGTTGAGACTGCAGTGAGGTTAGTTACTGTTTTTCTAATTTGTGCAAATCCCCTTTCTTCAAGTAGCCATTATATCTATCAGAAAGTTTGAGACTACATGAGAATAACCACACAAAACTTTCACTGGGGTAATATAACCCTGATTTTCCACATTAGATAGGAGAATGTAAAGGGATATCAATGCCAAATCTTCAACCCTGAAATTCTATTTAGATTAATGCTTAATTAATTAAATTTTGTGATATGTACTCAGAAGTGGCATTGAGTTTGGAGCAAGGTACAAATTTCAGCTCAACCATTCACTAGCTTTCTGAACAGGGATAAATCATTTAAGTATCACTTTACTCAATTTATATTGTGAGCTTTCTCACTGGACCATTATTCTGATTCAATTAAATAATGTAGATAAAAATGCCTAGAATATTTCTTGGACAGAATGAACCAAAAAACAATATTTATTCTACTTATTACATCTTTCTTCCTTATGCCAGTAAATGAAAAAATTGTGAATATTTGAAATTAGGGAAAAAAAATTCCAAGTCCTGTCTAATGCACTGTGTTAACTTTTCTTTTTATTGTTTTTGAGCTATTTTACAATTCTGGAAGTTGTAGAAAACAGTTATTAATGCAAATAATTATTTTCCAAGGAAATGGAAATTGTGTTTGGTGTAATGCACATGATTATTATTTTCTACGTGATAATATTTTAGATCATTTTGAAAATTCATTCTGTCATTCTTTAGCTGCCCTTATATGTGTGGTAATTTGATTTCTCTTCTGAATAATTTCTAATATCTTCTGGTTCCCTCATTAATTAATGAATTAAAGAAAATTGTTTGCATGGTTTTTTATATTTGCATGAGAGCTGTAATCTTATCCTTTTGAAAATTATCATTTGATAACTAATATAGAGTAATCTGTCATATTTAGAGTCAAACCTTATGAAAGGACCTAAGCTATCTCATATAAATGCATTTAGGTAATTTATCACACGCATAGACAACAGAAATCTACCATATGTTCTTTGTCTTTTTGTTCTATTTTGTTTGATAAAGAAATTGACTATAATTTTAGTAGTCATTCCAATGTAGATCTGAATTATTTGAATCATGCAGCAAAATATTTACATCCATTTCTAATGCATTAGAAGTTTTTGCTTTCTCAGTGGGTTTTCCAGTATTGCTGCTGTGACCTTTAGGGGGCTGGTGCAGTAAATCACAGCTATTTAGCCAAATCTCCTACTTAGTTACCTGAGTAACAAATTCTCTGTAATCTTAGCTGCATGGCCAGATTTCCTTTTGTTTCTGGTGTTCTTCCAGCTGCCCTTAGCCTTCCCCATCTTCCCTGTTGTCACTCAGTGGGTTGCCCCATCATTTAAATGGCTGAGAATAGTACATGGTCCCTGTATTTCTCCAACAGACTGTTTGCACTCTTTTCTATTCCTTCCCTCTTGTCTCAGAGGAAGAGTGGCTCCTTCCTACATTTAATCATATAACTAACTGAAATTTCAAAAATATGCAGAGCCTATATCACCTTAGGCTTTAGCTACCTCAAGTATCCAATGAGTTGTCTCAAATTGGTGTGTAGTGCAGTATTATCTATTTGTAACACATGTGGGGATTATTTAATAAAGCTCATTTAATTTTCATATTCTTAAGTGTGACAGTCTATGCAGTATCCTATTAGGAATGGGATTTGCCAGTATTTCAGTGTCCTAATCTATTTATCATTCAATGAATGCATGAGTTTTCCCAAAGCATATTATTGATTTTTGATCTAATTTTTTTTTCTTGTTCTTGGTAATGTCTCAGCATCTGAGATTTTGCTTTCTAATTTTCCCCTCTCTTTCCTACACTTTGAATAATAACATTTATGTAATCACACATAAGTTCAGCAAAAATGTTTGTGGTGATTATTTAGAACTGTGTAGGCTCTATGGGAGAAATACTGAAAGCTAGTATACTACAAGAAATCATTGCATATAATCATACAATAACAAAAATAAAAAGCAATGTAGTGAGTAGAAAGCACAGATTTAGAAAATATGTAGCATCCAGCTTTCCAATGTCTATTTTATTTGAGGTAATATCTTACTTAGCTCTTATGCTTCCACCCCCCCCAAAAAAAAAAAAAACATTTTCATATAATCTGCACTTTTCTGTGTATCACTCTAATTTCTGCCACCATATAATTCATATCCTCTGAAAGGGTGTTTGATGCCTTCCATCTTCCAATTCTAATCTCTCCATAAACTCTCTCATACTTTCTGTCATGAAGTCTGCCAAACATCAAACAAACAAAAAACGAAGTATATATTGTATACTAGATTGTATAGATCTATTATCCAAGGTCAATGTGAGACTTCCCTGTGAAGACTCCTTGGAATTTAAACAAATGACTGCTTTTTTTGTAATTAGGATCTTCTCTTAGGCCCCCAAATCCCTAAACCAGTGGTTCTCAAAGTGAGTTACAAGGCCCAGCAGCATCAGCAGCATCTGGGAACTTGTTAGAAAAGCAGATTCTTGCATAGGAACTCATAGCTAAAGAAGCAGAAGCTATAGAGTGAACCTAATTGAGATGCATTTTGATGATTCCTCCATGTGATTCTTATGCACACTAGGGTTTTAAAAACCACCGCCTTAGAATATTCTGTTCCATATGTAATTATTCATAAAGTGTCTTTGATTTACTGGCAGCTTTTTGCACTTTATCTCTTAAAGTCAGGGTCAACCAAAATTATTTTTGGTTTCCTTCTGTTCTAGATCTAAATGCTCTTTTGGAGATTTCAGCATCAAAATTAGTTCTTAGCAATTAGAAATCAAATTCCAAGTTTTTTCTTTAAAGATCCTGCATTTCCATGTTACAGATTTTTTAAAAAATGCCCTTCTACTCTATTGCTTATTTAAAAGTATAATAAGCATATGAATTGATGTTTATTAGACCAAATTTGGACAACCAATACATTCTTCAGGAGTACTAAGAGAATTGAGGTGGATTTGATGTAAAAATGTAGCAAAAGTAAAAATTAACCCTTGAAAAATGGGCACTAGTTTTGATGTGAAAAATGGAAGAGGTCATTTAAGCCTGTAAACATAGTAGGAAAAAAGAAAAACCTCAGGAGCCTGAAAGGTATAGAGGTAGAACATTCTTGGAAAGGCTCAAAACAGTGGTCTGGGTAAGAAGGATGGGAGAGTTGAGGGGCAAGACAATGGCCTCAGAGGTTTAGTTTTCACCTATCCAGATTGAGAGCAAAGGATGCTTTAGTATCTAAAGGTGGAAGGCATAATGGAGGTAGAATTTCCTAGATATTAACTGTTCATTGGGAATAAAGTTATTTGTGAGGCAGAAAAAAGGTCAAGATATTATTCTAATAGTATAGCTATTAATTATAAAAGGATGACCTGGAATGAGTGGTCTCAAAATATATTAAAGGGAAAGAGAAAATAGCTTATGGAAGATAAAGAGAATGGATCATGGATTTAATGTATTATAATGTATTAATGAATGAATGAAAATGTAATAAATGTTAGAGTAAAATTCTAGATAAATAGGCATGGTTATAAATTTTCCCAATATTGGTTCCAAACTGGGAGGAAGGTAGCATGTGCTTGTCTGTGCAGCCTCTCACCTCTTCCCCTTTCTCACCATGGCTCACCTTTTCCAGGCTGACCCATGTCCTAGACACCAACTTTATAGTCCTTCTGCTAATTAGGGCTTCAAAGAGGTGTCCTCCAAGTCTGTAAGAGAGTTTTCTGACCTCAGAGAGGATGAACAACATTTTAGTTCTCAAAATAACTTGTTTATGCAGTCTTTATATTTAATCATGAAATGTAATTAAAACATTATGGGGAGTGGATGAAGCTCAGTGGTTGAGCACCTGCTTCCCATGTATGAGGTCCTGGGTTCAAAACCAGTACCTAAAAAAAAAAAAAAAAAACCCAAAAACATAAACTTAAAACACCATTGTGACTGTATTTAACAAAGTTCTTGCATCATTGATAGACAGTCTGTTAGATCTCATTTATAGGAAAGAAAAAAAGTTATCCTTTGGCCTGTTAAACCCCAGCAGATTTTCCATGGGGTGACTCACCCAGGCTTTGATGTCTGAGCTCAGAATAGAACGATATTTGCCTCTCATCACTTTCTTGGAGCTGCCACTGGCAGGAAGACTCCATGCTGTGTTTGTGAAAACAATGGCGAAACAATAGCCCATCTTTGACCAACCCAATATAAGAAAAGTTCATTATTATATGGATTTATATAACCTGTTAAAGCAAATCACAGTCAAAATGAGAGTTGTTTTTGCTTCTTATATGTTGATAAGCCTCTGAAAGTTTTTTAGGCATGCAGATAATTTTGCTTTTGAGCCATTGACTTCTTGTGTTTTAAATAATCAAAGGGATATATACATGGACCAAGTCTAGCAAAGCTTTTTTAACATGAGGATGTGTCCAGTATTTATCCAGTATACCAAAATCCCCACTTTAATCCTTCCAAGTACAACATATGGTTATTTTATTTACTTTAGAATAAGAGAAGCTGAGAAGGAATATACTTTGGTGGTATGATTGAAGTCAGGAAAAAGTCACAACTTGAGAAATATGCTAATGAGAAAGTGACAGATCTGACTAATTACTGTGTAAAAGTCACATTCTGTGATATTCCCATGCATTCTTTAATATAATTTACCACTATGCTCAAAACCACTCATGATATTCCCATTATGCAGAGGTATCTGACCTGTAAAGAGCACAGGTTATTTCAGCCTTATATTTGGGGCCAACATTCCTTTGCAATGTGATGGGAGATATATAATGCCTCATTGTTTTGATGTACATATATATAATTGTGAGAGAGGCTAAATTTTAAAAAACTTATGAGACATTGTTTTAATTTTATATGACAAACTTTCATAGTTTTTCAATAATTTCATTGAGGATATTGTTCCTAAGTATTAAGAAATTTTCACTGTCTCATACTTCCCATATATAAAAAGGTTATGTTTTTACTTTATTTGTGATACTATATTATCCATAAAATTTTATTGACCTTAAACAAATATAATATCCCTTTGACATATGGCTCTGGCTTTCTAGTCTCGCTTGGAAAGATGTGTTTTTCCTTTACTACATTTTTGGGTCATACTATCTAAAACAAAGATATAACTTTCTAATTCTTCCAAACACCCAGGCTTTGTCTAAAAATCACTCAGGAACATTTTTTTTTCCATAGCAGCACTGTACAATTTTTCTTAGACACTTTTCAAAAGGATTTAAGAGGAAGCAGATATGGCTCGAGCAGTTCAACTCCCACCTCCCCCATGGGAGGTGTCAGGTTCAGGTCACAGGACCTCCTGAAAAAAATGAACAAGCAAAAGAAACACAGACAATGATGTGGCTCAGTGGTTGAGTACTGGCTTCCCACATATGAAGTCCCAGGTTCCATCCCTTGTCCCGGGTACCTCAAAAAAATAAAAATAAAAAGGGATTTAAGTATTCATTTGATCTAGATTGGATGCATTCTTCCATTGTATTTAGAGAGTAGTAGCCTAATTAAATATCAAGGACAACTACTTTGTGTACTTTAATTAAGAATCAACTATTGATTTATGCTATTGCTTCAATAGATTACTTTTAGTTTTCCAGGTATGCACTAATAATCATGTAAGAAAAAGACAATATTGCTCCTTCCTTTCAAATTTCAAACATTATATTTCATATTTCTAATTTTACTAACAGAATAACTCTGAATAACTATACTCTTTTATATCTCTTTTTATTGGAAATATATTTCATTTCCACCTTTTACCTTATGCACATTTTGATTAAAGGTAAATATATTGCAAAAATATTAATTTAACTGATGAAATATATTAATTGATTTTCAGTCATGAAAATCAATTTCATCCTTAGAATGAAACAGTTTTTCATAGTTTATCTGTTTTGGCATAACAGTTAATATTGCTTTTACATTGTATGTTTCCCTGATATCCAGAAATATAATATGTAGTTTCATAGTTTTTTTCTTAGCATTTTGTAAATTATAATATAAATTTATATATGTGTGTGTTTCTGTGTATATGAATATATATATTCATATATATATATATAACTGAATAAAAACAGGAGAAAATAACTGTAGGTCCCCTACTCATATGATCCCTTTAAATAAATCAAGCATATGTTTAAAGCAAAAAAAAAAAAAAAAAAAAAAACCACACACACACAAAAAAACAGAAAATTTCCAAATGAAAAGAAAAATCCTGCTGTTAGCCTGCTGTCTCTCTCCTCCAAAGTACAGATAAAGGCTACATGCTCAGTTATAAATGCCAGATAATATACTCAGTGATAAAGAACCACTTATTGTATTATTCCACTTATGCTGCATGTCCAGAATAGGCAAATTCATAGAGACAGAATATGGATTAGTGTTTGCCAGGGATTGGGAGGATGGGGTTTCAGGAGTGACTGGTAATGGGCATGGAATTTCTTTGGGGTGTGGTGAAAACTTTCTAATATTAGAAAGTGCTCATGATTGAACAAATCTCTAAATGTACTAAAACCCACTGAACTGCAAACTTTCAAAAGCTTAATTGCATGGTATATAAATTTTTATCTCAATAAAGTTGTTAAATTAAAACAAAAAGAAAGTTACCACCATCCAGCAGGTCTTGCACATAATTCTGGACTGTTTTCTTGCCCAGCAACTAAATAAAGTCAGTTTTTGTTGTTTTCAATAATAAAACTTACTCTATTTTTAAGTATTTATTTATCCATCCTCCTACTAATGAACATTTAAGCTTATTTCTCTTGCTATCACTATATTTATTCCAACTATTACTGTAAGGAATATGCATTCACATGGTATACAACCTGCATTTAATTATAAGATACATTGGTGGGTGAGTTAAAAACATGAACAATTTGATGTATATTGAAACATTGCCTCATCTAAATATGCTTTCCATTTACATTTATGGATATGACAGAAAAGTATGTAATAAACTTTGTTGTCTTGTTCTATATTAATTTCTCATATACTCCATATATTTTATTTTGTTTTATCTTGTGTGTTTCCAAGCTGACAGCTTGCAATAATTTTTCTCAGATTGTACTTTACCTGCTAGATAAATTTTAACTTGGTTTATATAAAGCTTTTGTTCTTGGTTAATAACTGCTAATGAATACCAACCAGTAATTGTAAAAATAAAAAATACTAGCACATCTAAACATCCATTCTTCTCACCTCTTCATCATCAGTGTTCCTGATTTAGTTATTTGTAAATCCATATTATTTTCCCTCTAATTATTCTAGTAATGCTTACCATATATAATACATTTTCTTAAATATATGAGGAATTTGATTGAAAAATAACACAAAATTCTTATTTACCCCAGTGTTTTTTTTTAAAATTGAGTGCTGCTGTGGTAATTTACCTACTTTCCCGGACTTTTGTTCTGCTTTTGTGTTCTTAGAATTATTTCTTCATTTTATAAATATTGATTTAGCCACCAAAATCTCCCTTTCGTTTCAATAATCTTTATCACATGTTTACAGGAACATAGTGCCCATTTTACACCTGCAGATTCAGGTTTTGATAGTAAGAGAAGTATTTTTTCATTATTGCTATGAATTTATTTTATTTTTTCTATTAGTTCAACTCTCTTCTCAAAAATTTTTTTTTACAATGGCTACTATAGTCTATCTTCCAGTTCTATTAAGTTCTCTCTTATTACCCACATAGGAAGTCTGCATTGACTATAAGCTTATCTGTGAGCTTTGGCCAAAGCTGTGGAATCTGTTAACTAAACCTAAATGGTTGTCAGTCATCACAAGTGCAGAATTGTTTCAGATATTTAATCCTACCTGCTTAGTTTTCTAGTTACAATAGAACTTTCGATTTGTGCTTGATATGGTAGAACCTGGATTGGAGAGAGGGATTTGATGGTGCAGCCTGGCCACATAGATTAAATGTTCCTACATGACCAGATCACTATAAGAGTTGCCAACACCCAAGCAGATTTTGGGCTTATTTAGTACCTCCCAATTTGTATATATTGTTGGTAGCTTGAGAACTGAACTGAGTGTGTGTCCTTTGTGACTCGTGATGGAAGGACAAAAATGTCCATGCCTGATGTTGTGGGACCCTTGCAATGCATATTGTCTCCTTTGCCTGTTGTCAAGCTCTTACCTAAATTTAAACTGCTTGAGTCCTGTGAGTCCTTTCAGCAATCAAACTCTTAAGGTGAATAATGTGTATAAACACATGGTTTTAATAATCCTTATTTTTTCTCAAATCTAACTTCAATGTCCATGCCTGTATTTTCTTCATCATCAATTTTCAATGTCTTACACTCTTTTAATATGTTCATGGTTTTACCTTACAATTATTTCATGATCATTGACAGTATTTCTTTTATATATTCATCTCATCATTGTTCAATATAATCAATCCATTTCACACTGCATTAACTACACTTGCTCTTTCAGTTTGCTTTATACAAGGCAAAACCCAAACCCTGCCTATTCTGGACCCATCCTCCCTGCTGAACAATGGTTTCAGGATAAGGCATGATCTTGCTGGCTGGTTTAACTTAAATTTATTATCTAAGAGTGCAAGTGAGTCATAAATAATGTTGCTTGATCTATTAGACTTGTTTCCTTTTCCCGTCAAATTCCAGCAGCCCTTCCATTGCACTCGGTTTATAAATATGAATGCTATTTTAATTTCAAAGTAAGAGCATACATACAAAGCAAGAGCAGACAAGGTTAACAACTTCACACTATCAAATATACAAAACAAATATATCTATACCCACATATTCTATCTCCCCTCCTAATATCTTGTTTAAATAGGTGAACTTCCCTTGTTTCTACAGAAAGCCAATCTATTCCCAGGATCATAAACTCAAAGACTTTGCTCCTTCAATTATTTTAACTCATCTGTGAACCAAAATTACTTGATCACTCTCACTAGCCTATCCATATCTTAAAAATAAAGCACTGTATTTCTCCAAATATGTCTGTATTAATCTTCACTAATTTGTAGAAAACTTCTCAAATGGATTGTCTTTTCTTATGAAACAATGCTCTCTCCTGTACACTCTTGCAAATCCATTTACTCTAACATATTGTACACATAGTGTACACTGGAAGATATATGGATCTTTACTAAAAACAAAAATAAATGTGATTGTGAATTTTGTCCATTCTGGGGGTTCCTTGCAGGACTTAGATGAAGATTGGCATTCATTTCACCCATCTCAAGATAGAGCAGCTTTACAAATGGCATTTGATAAAAGCACTTGAAGACAAACTCTACCTGCAGTAAGCAACACAAAATGGGTCAAGCAGCACGGAAACCCAAAAGCGAGGACAGGACAAGGCTGAGGAGTAAGATTCTTATTGGAGTCAGGATCTCCTAGAGCTAACATGAAGCCTGGGTTATTCAAGGTTCTTGGGCATGCCCAGTGTTGGAAACATGACCCTAAGATTGCACTTCTGGCTGATATTTAATATTCACAGAAGGAGGTGAAGGTCAAGCCAGAGTAAGGGCCAGCCAGGCTTTATGTGAAGGAGTGCTTCAGCTCACAGCCAATCTGCAAAGAAATGAAGAGGTTTTTTTCATTATTATTTTTTTCAGTTCTTGGCATTGAAGGAAATATCTGTCAGATCCCTGGCTGACTGTTGAGATAAGGAAGCAGAGACCTCAGAGACAGCACATGACAATGAATACAGTTTTTCAAAAAATAGTTAGAAATGTCACAATACAGACAACTGCAGCCACTTGTAGTACATGCAAATATATTTAAGACAAAATAGAAATACTCATAACAATGCATGCATCATTTCTGCAGCTAGACACAAGGTCAAATAGGTATTTATAAATAACTCTTTTTTTCACAGCTCATTCCATATTCCTTTTGCCCTCAAAATACACCTCATTTGGATATGGTTCTTTGTCTCATGGGGTAATCTAAATAGTCAAAGTTTTTTGATGTTTGTTTATCCTTCCTTTATTTTGCTTTTTAATTAGAGAAGTTGGTTCACAGATAAGTCGTGAATGAATACAGAGTTACCATATACCATCCTATTTTTAACAGCTTGCATTAGTTTGCTACATTTTTTTCACTTCATGAAAGGTCATCAGCTACAAGTTTTCATGGTTTGCATGTTGCAGACCTATGTTTGCTTATTTTAGTTTTATTCTACTGACGTATATACAACCTAAACTTTCTTCTTTTTAACAGTACTGACATATACAATTAAGTGTTAATTAATTATGTTCATCATCACCATCCATTACCAAAATTTATGATTAAACCAATTAGAAACTCTGTACAATTTGAGCATTAACGCCTCATTCCCTAGCTCATCCTATCCCCTGGTGACCAATATTCTACATTCTGACTCTATGAGTTTACTTACTTTAATTATTTAATAAAAGTGCGATTATACAATACATGTCTTTGTGCGGCTGGTTTATTTCACTCAACATGCTGTCTTTAAGGTTCATCCAGTTATCGCATGTATCAGAATTTCATTTCTTTTTATACCTGAAAACATTCCATTGTATGTATAAACTCGTTATTTTTCTTTTTATGTTTTTTTCTTTAAAATATTTAAAAGTCCAGATTTTTTAAAAAAATTACATAGCCCAAGGTGCGCTCAGGCGCTGGCGGCCTGCGGGGGAGGCCGAGAGTCAGCTACCAAGCCGCTCCTGTACCGCCGCCGCTCCCCACCATCCCTTTCCTTCCCCCCACTCCGCCCCCTCCCCTCTCCCCTTACCTGGGCACTCGCCGCCCGCCAGTAGGGGGAGGTCGTGCTCCCCGAGCTCCTCCCTTGACCTTCCGGTAGTCCGGGAGCACCCTTACACCGTTCTACTGCGGCAGCGGGTCCCCTCCGGGCTCCTTGGCCGTGGAGCATCTCCCCTTGGCCCGGGCCTGAGCGACCGGCGGCTCTGTCTGGCAGCCGCGGAGCTGGAGGCTGCTTAGGGGATCGTCCACGCCGGGGTAGGCGGGGATCGAGGCGGACGCCAGCGAGGCCAGGCTCAGAAGGCGCGACTTCTCCAGGACATCCCCAGGGGCGGACAAGTCAAGAACACCCCTCTGCGTGCCCAGTCCTCTCCTGTGTGGGTTGGGGGGAGGGGTCACTTTAGCCCCCTGGGTTCCTGCATAATTCCTGACAGAACCATGATCAACACTGGTGACTGCACCCACCCCTTCCCCTTCCTTAAAATCAATGGAGAACCAACTTTGAAGCTGTGCCATGGAGGCCTGCGCGCAGTAGCGCCATGGGTACCCGATGTGAATCTCAGCCAAGAAAACCCTGCTGCAGGAACATCGCGGGGGCCTGCAACCAGACCCCACTCCTCTTGTGGAACCAAGCTGGCCGCGTATCACAGGCAGCGCTGCGGCTTCTCGGCTTTTCGGAGGCCGCTGTTGTGAGTGATAAGCCTTGGGGCTCCCTGTGGACCTTTTGGCCTCAAGACAACGTGGTTTCTGGACGCTGAGACCAGGAGGTCCGGGGCAGAAGATGAGGCCCACAAAGATAGGGTTCTTCTGGGTGTAGGAGGGGCCTGGACAATCAGTAAAGCTGGCCACAGAGAATGAGTTAGGGAGTGCCCCTCCTCTAGAATACTGTCTTTGCAAGAGTTTGAGAAGGGTTGGTGTTAATTCTTCCTTAAATGTTTGATAGAATTCAGCAGTGAAGGCATCTGGTCCTAGGCATTCTTTGGTGGAAGTTTTTGGCTATAGAATCCATCTCTGTACTTGTTAAAAGCTTGCTGTGGTTTTCTCTTTCTCTTTGTGTATTTCTAGAAAATTTTCCATTTCATTTGGATTATCTAATTAGTGTGTACGGTTGTTCATAGTATTTGCTTATAATCCTTTTTATTTCTGTAAGATCAGTACTGACATCACCATTTTCATTTTTGATTTTAGTTGTGTCTATTCTTTTTTCCATTGTGAGTCCAGATAGTTTTGTTAATTTTGATATTTAAAAATAACCAACTTTTTGTATTGTTTATTCTCAATTGTTTTTTTCCCTATTTTATTTTCTCTTTTCTAATCTTCCTTCCTTCTGATAACTTTGGGTATACTTTGCTCTTCTTTTTCTAGTTCAACATTTCAAGCGAGGTTCTTAATTTGATATCTTTCCTTTTTACTCTAGGCATTCACAGCCAAAAATTTCTGTCTGAGTATAGCCTTCGCTGCATCGGGTAAGTTATGGTACGTTGTGTCTTGGTTTTCATTCATCTCTAAGTATTTTCTGATTTCCCTTCTAAAGAAGAAATTACTACATGTTGTTTACCCATTCATTTATTGTTGGACACTTGTATTGCTTTTGGCATTTGTGAATAATGCTGGTGTGAACATCGGTGTGAAAATATCTCTTGAAGTCCTTGCTTTCAAAACTTTTGTGTCTATACCTAGAAGTGGGATTGCTAGGGAAATTGATAATCGTTGTTTCTAAAAGCCTTTTTAAAAGAATATATCAGCTCCCTACTTCCATTTTATTTTTTGTAAAGTGCTGGGGAGCACCATGGACGTGTCTAAAACTAATGTTGCTGGTAGAATTAATTTGATACAAACTTGCTAATATTTGTGAGGTTTCTTTAGCAAAGTCTAATAAAAATAGTATGTCATTTTATTCATTATTTCTTTTCATCACTTAGAGGTTTTAGACTCATTAAATGAGATTTCAGGACATGAGTACATTGCTCATCTTTGTAAGACAAAAATAAATACAAAGTCCTTAGCTAGAAAGAAAGATTTCTTTGAATCCTGTTCTTTAATTGAACTGGCACAAAAAACCTGTCCAAATCAATGACAAAATGCTGAATCCAGATATTTTGTATATATAATGGAAATAGAAGTATATTACATGACATATACTGTTTTGTATCCATCATGTCCTTATTATTACAATATTTGGTCCTTTAATAATGAGTTTTGTTCACACTGGAATAAAATTTAAAGAAATTTAGAGTTGATTTATATTCATAACCCTTGTAGTTTAGGCATGACAATATTGTTTTCATTTTTATCACTTCAGATTTTCTGAGCAACTGTATTTATTTATCCAGAAAATTTTCACACATTTAAATCACTAAGATCAATTTGAGAAATAAACAAAATTGTTTTAATACTTATCCTTTTGTGTTATGATAAACATGTAGGCTGTGCCAAGAGAAATAAAATTCCACTTAATAATTCCTATATTAAAGAAAAGTAGCTAGTTCTTGATGGGACATCACATTCAACCCTGGAACATTTTTAAATACTTCACTTAAAGTGATTTATAGATTCAATGCAATCCCAATAAAAATTCCAACAATTTTCTTTGCTGAAATGCAAAACCCAATCATCAAATTTGTATTGAAGGGTAAGGTTCCTCAATAGTCAAAACCATCTTGGAAAAGAAAAATGAAGTTGATTGACTCGCACTTCCCAATCTTAAAAATTGTAACACAGCCATAGTAATCAAAACAGCATGGTATTGGCATAAAGAGAGATGTGCAGACCACTGAAATTGAGTTGAGAGTTCATATGTCAACCCTCATATTTATAGTCAGCTGATGGTCCACTCAATGGGGATACAATAGTTTCTCAAAAAAATGGTCTTGGTAAAACTCGATGTCCATGTACAAATGAATGGAGGTGGTTCCCTACTTCTCACCATATACAGCAACCAAATCAAAATGGAACAAAGACCTAAATATAAGAACCAGAATTATATATCTCTTAGAAGAAAACACAGGGAAGCAACTTCAGGATCTTGTGTTAGGCAATAGTTTATTCACTTCTATACTCAAAGCACAAGCAAAAATTAGGAAAGGAATAAAGATAAATGGGACCTCCCCAAGCTTCAAAACTTTTGCACCTCACAAGATTTTACCCTGAAAGGAAAAGACAACCTACACAATGGGAGGAAATATTTGGAAACCACATTTTGGGTAAGGGTTTAAAATCTTGGATATGTAAAGAAATTCCACAATTTAACAATAAAAAGACACATGAGCACATTGAAATAATGGGCAAATGACTTGAACAGACATTTTTCCAGGGAAGATATACAGATGTCCAAATAGCAGATGAAAAGATGCTCAGCAATCTTAGCCATTAGGGAAATACAAATCAAAACAATGTTAGTCTTATAATCCTTGAGCATGAATGTCCTTCCATTTTTTATTTAGGTCTCTTGATTTTTGTAGCAGTGCTTTGTAATCTTCTGTAGACAAGTCCTTTAAATTCTTGGTTCAATTTGTTCCTAGATATTAAATCCATTAGTTGCTATGGTGAATGGACTTTTTCTTGGTTTCTTCTTCTGATTATTAATTAGTAGTATATATAAACACTCCTGGATTTTGAGTTTTGATTTTGTACCCTGCCACTTAGCTGATTTCATTTTTAGTTTCAGTAGCTTTTTTTGTGGATTTTCTGTGTATTGGATTTTGTCATCTGCAAATAGGGAAAGTGTTATTTTTTCCTTTTCAATTTTGATGACATTTTTTTGTTTGTTTGTTTTTATTTGCCTAATTTCTCTGGCTAAACTTCCAGGACAGTGTTGAATAACAGTGATGGCAGTGTGCATCATCTTGTTCCTGATCTTAGAGGGAAAGCTTTTATTCTTTCACCATAGAGTATGTTGTTAGCTGTGGGATTTCGTAGATGTCTTTTAACATGTAGAGGAAGTCTCCTTCTATTCCTTTTTATTATGTGTTTTTTTTTTGTTTGTTTTTTTTTTTTAGTTTACAATTTAGATGATACAGTTCAATAATTTTGATGATATTTGAGCCATATTATGTGTTTTTATCAAAAAGAGGTGCTGGATTTTGTCAAATGCCTTTTCTGCATCAATTGAGACAATCCTGTTTTTTTTTCCTTTGTTGTTTTAATGTGGTTTATTACATTTATTGATTACCTTATGTGAAACCACCCTTACATACTTGTGATGAGTCAAATTTGATCACAATGTGTAATTCTTTTTTTGTGCTGTTGGATTCAGTTTGCTAATATTTTGAGTATTTTTGCAGTTATTTTCTTAAGGTGTATTGATCTGTAGTTTTATTTTGGTATCTTTATCTGGTATTGGTATGAAGAATGTAAATGTATGCACAGTAAAAATATAATGTGTTATGTAATATTAATATATAGTATATAAAGAATAACCACGGGGAATATGAGTGCATGCTTTGGCCTCATAGAATGAGTTAGAGAGTGTTCCCTCCTATTCATTTTTTTTTTTTTTGGAAGACTTTGAGCAGGATATGTATTCTTATTGGACTGTTTGATAAAATTCCCCTTTGAAGCCACCAGCTCCTGGACTTTTCTGTGTTGGGAGAATTAACAAAGAAAGAAATGAGATGAGTTTCTTTACCTTCTTTACCTAACTTATATCTCCTTAACTTTCTTTACCTAATATTTCATCAATACTGTGAGGACTAAATTTGTTAGAGAATCTCCTTATAATCTAAAGAGCTCTGGTTGCTCTTCTTTGTAGATTAGATATTACTGTGGGAACTTCTGCCATGAACTTGGATACTTCATACCAATGGGAGTGACCACATCCTGTGTTGGCAGGAGCCAATTGGGGGCATTTATCACCAAATAAAAAATGGGCTTATCTACCATAATGGAGGGTAGAGTCAAAGTGGAAGTCAGAATAGTCTGTCTCGCAGAGACCTATGGCATTGACTTGTTGATCACAGGGAACCTAGAAGTAAAATAGTTAGGCCATATAATAATTTCTTATTTGATCTATGTAAGCATAAGTGTTCTAATTCAAGTAAATAAAAGTCTGGCTTGAATCACACACACAAAAAGTCATGACCCCTCAGTCAATTTCCATATTTGACAAAGTTTACAGACCCAAAATCCTTTGAATGAAGGATTTATATAATTTATCTTCCACCCTTCCTATAGGCACTTATGGCTTTTTACCAGGGTGTCTGTGCATTGGGGAAATGGAAATGCTCAGACATTTTGGGTATTAATAAACACTGGCTCTGAATTGACTTTAAATCTTGAAGATCCAAAATATTACTAGAGTCCAACAGTCACGGTAGGAGCTGATGGACATGAGGTGATCATTAGAATTTTAGATCAGGTCTGTCACAAAGTAGGTCCAGTGGGTCCCTGTGCCCATTCGTTGTGTATCCCCAATTCCAGAATGTGTAATTGGAGTAGGCATACTCAGCAATTGGCAGAATCTCCACATTGACTCCCTAATCTGTGGAGTGTGAGCTATTATTGTAGGAAGGCCTCTAACAAGCAACATATTAAACCAAAGTAATACCACATTCCTGGGGGGGATTGCAGATGGCAGTGTTCCCATGAAGGACTTGATGGATGCAAGGGTGGTGATTCCCACCGCATTCCCATTCAACTCCCCTACTTGACCTGCACAGAAAACAAAGGGCTCTTGAAGGATTACAGTGGAATATCATAAACTTAATCAGGTGGTGACTTCAATCACAGTTGCTATTCCAGGTGTGATAGCATTGCTTGAGACAATCAAGACATTCCTAGGTACCTTGGTATGAAGATTTTGAGCTGGCAAATGGCTTTTCTTAATACCTATTAATAAAGACCAATAGAAACAGTTTTATTTCAGCTGTCAAGGCCAGCAGTTTACTTCCATCATCTACCTTAGAGGTATATTAACTCTCAAGCCCCATGTTATAATGTAGTCTGCAAGGACCTTCATCCTCTTTCCCTTCCACAAAACTCCAAAGGGTTCATTATATTGATAACATTGTGCTCACTGAACCTAGTGAGCAAGAAGTACCAATTATTCTATACTTGTTGTTAAGTCATTTGTGGGTTAGAGAAAAATCTAACAGAAAATCAGGGCCCTTCCACCTTAGTGAAATTTATAGGCATCCAATAATATGAGACATGCAAAGATGTCCTTTCTAAGGTGAAGTTTGATCTGACTGCACCTACAACTACTTGGTGAGCTGCAGAAATGAGGTGTTTAATGATATTGAGCATTTTTCCTTCTTTTGTTATGAATATGTTTTTATATATATATAAAGCAAATGTCTTTATTTTATTCCTTCTCTTATCCCCTTGCCATATAACCTAAGTTTTAATAACTTTATGTCATGGTATTTAAGTTGAAGCATATCAAGGATAAGTTTGAATATCACCCAAGGACTTGTATCTTCTTCTGGAGAAATGGTGAGTATGCTTTTGGTTGTACACAAGACAATTGAATTAGGTTAGGCAAAAGTATAACTGCTACTGTGTTTATGTAGAGATTAAGTACAGAATATGGTGGATGTATGGAGGGGTAGCAAGAAGACATCAGATGGACTGTGATGGATAATTTCATGCATCAGCTTGTCTAGGTTACAGTGTCCATTTTTTGAAGCAAGCACTGACCTGCTTGTAACTCTTAGTGTAGTTCTTAGATTTAAATCATTTTTCAGTTTATTGTATCTAGGGCTGATTACATATACAACCAACAAAGGAAATTACCTCCACCAATGAAAGGAATCTCCTCATCCAATCACTTGGATGCCTTAAAGCAAGAACTGAGAATTTCAGAAGTCAGAAAGAAAACCTTTTATCTCTACTTCATTACGCCCACTTCTGGTGAGTTCAACAGGCCCTTCACTGAGTTTTCAACATGTGGTCTGCCCTATGCAATTTATACATGCCAATTCCCAGGGTTGGGTGAACAAATTCATATAATAAATATCTTAATATTTACATATATAATATACCATATTGTCTCTGTTTCTGTGGAGAACCTTAATTAATATACCAAGTAAGTATGAAGATAGTGGGATGAAATTTTAAAAGTATTTTATTTTTAAAAATGCAGCCCATAATTCCCTATCCAGTGATATAATATTTTAAAGTTGGAGGAGTACTTAACCCATTATCAGGCAAACTAAACCTGAGAGAGTTCATCACCAACAGAACTGCTCATCAGTAAATATTAAAATAAGTTTTTCTTGGAGCGGGAAAATGATATAGGCCAGAAAATTGCATTACCAAAAGTAAAGGAACAGTGTCATAGAAGGCATAAATGTAGGTAAAATACAATATTTTATTCTTTACTAATTGATATAAAATAATTTTTTGTTTAAATTTATAATAGTAACAATGAATAATGACTATAGCTTATGGATAAATGAAATAATGACAGCAATTTCACAAGCAGTGGGAAGGAGGAATTCTGCTACATGGCCATGTGCATGGTGGTTTCTTCTACTTTCTCCACTGGGTTCCATTGACTTCCAGCTTTTGGCTGTTTCACATTTCTTCTTTCTCCATCTGAATATTAAAACAAAACATGTCCAATATATATGTGAATAATATGCTGAAAACTACAAAACACTGTTGAAATAAATTAAATACCATGTAAATTAATGGAGAGTCTCACCATGTTCATGAATTGGGAGTCTCACCATAGTAAATGGCCAATACTTCCCAAATTGATACAAGAAGCAGAATGATCCCTGTTAAATATCCACTAGATTTTCTGCATGTGTAGAGAATATTATTCCAAAATTTATGTGATTTATCAAGGAGCAAAATTTCTCTACCTCAATGGGCATGTGAAATCCAAAAAAATAAAATAAAATAAAAATGTATCTGCTTACAAAATACAGTGGTGAAACAGGCATAGTAAAACATTCCCTTTCCTAAAGGGAAAAATTGGAGGGAAAAAGAGTTCACAGCTACCAATAAATCAGAAAAAACAGCAGGGCAAATTCCTTTAGATTTCAAGGTCTCGGAATAATCCTCTGTGGCTCAATGCTCTGTCCTCCTCACCTATCAGGGGTGGGTTCCCCACTCTTCCAGCCTGAGATGGTCCCTTTGGCCCAGACTCCAGCAGCCATGACTCTGTACTTTAAATCACTGTTCCTTCATTTCTTCCTCTCTCTCTCTCTCAGTCCTAGTGGTCAGTGTATCTACTGGTCTACAATTCTCAAAAACTTTTCAGTCTCTGCAATTTATGGGAGTTCAAGTTATCAGACAAGAGTGTTCCCCACAGGTCTTTCCTGGATAATAGTATCTTTGTTCCTGGCTTCTCCTGAGATGCTTTGCTGAATCCATGAATCACACAGTTAATCTTTTTATAAAATTGTTGCCTCTTCACACCTTCAACTCAACCTCTCTGAAGCACGTGATATGAATAGGCTGTGAATATTCCAAATCATCAAATGCTGGTTCATATTTGGTTAGAAGTTCTTTATTTAACTAATCTGTTTGCTCTCACAACTTACTACAAGCAGCATGAAAAAAACAGGGCACTCCATATTTTACTTGGAAATCACCTCAGCTAAATATCCATATCCATACTTTATAATTTCTGCTTTCCACCCAGCAAAACATAATTCAGCCATGCTGTCCTCCACTTAATAACAAGGATAGCCTTTCTTCCAATGTTCAACAACATGTTTCTAGTTTCCATAAAAAGCCTCACCAGAAGCTCCTTTAACATTAATATTTTAGCAATAATATGTTTATTATGATCTATGTATTCTCTTAGATGATAAAAACTTTCTCTTACTCCTCACTTCCTTCTGAGCCCTCAACAGGCATTGTAAGGCATTCAAGGATTTTACCATCAAGCACCTCAAAACTTCCACTTCCCACCAAATCTATG
This sequence comes from Tolypeutes matacus, assembly GCA_026826555.1. Taxonomy (NCBI): domain Eukaryota; kingdom Metazoa; phylum Chordata; class Mammalia; order Cingulata; family Chlamyphoridae; genus Tolypeutes; species Tolypeutes matacus. The sequence continues at coordinate 352,994 of JAKSZT010053956.1, read as the reverse complement.
TTAGTTACCTGGGGCTCCCATTAAGGTATTTCACAAAGTTGGGGCTTAAAACAACAAACTATATTGTCTCACAGCGATGGAGGCTAGACATCCAAAATCAGGCTGTTAACAGGGCCATGCTCCCTCAGAAACCTTACCGCTTCCTAACTTCAGATCGCTTTCAGTCAACCTTTGTTGTTCCTTGGCTTGAAGTTGCAGCACTTTAATCTCTGTCTTCATGATCACATGGATATCTTCTCTCTGCCTGTGTCTGAGTGCAAATTCCCTCTCCTTATAAGGACAACAGTCCTACTAGATTAGTATCCTCCCTGTTTCAGTTCGGCATCAACTTCATCACATTTTCAAAGACCCTATTTCAAATATAATTACATTCACAGAACTTGAAGTGGGTTAGCAATTGAACATATGTTTTGGGGACACAACTCAACCCATCACCTAATCAATGATAAAAAAAAATTTTGGTTCAATGCAAGCAGGGAGTAAAGGCAAAGAAACATTTGTAAACAGACTGGCTAAGTGTTGAACATGTGCCCCAATGATTGCAAATCAGCAAAGACAGAGTAATTGTTTCCTTTCTTACCATGAAAAGAAAACTTGAAGTTAATGGACTCACACTTTCTAAATACAAAACTTACTATGAGGTACAGTAATCAAAATAGAAGGAAAGATATAAGTACAAGCCAATGGGATAGAATTGAGAGTCCAGAAATCAACATATGCATATGTGGTCAACTTATTTTCAACAAAGTTACTAACAATGTCCAATGGGAAAAGAATTTTCTTTTAAGAAATGCTGCTGGAACACTTGGATATCCACATTTAAGGAAGGAAGTTGGATTTTTCTAGACATGTAATCTCATCATAAACAAAATTTCCCTCAAATGAATCAAAGATATAAATAAAAGCTAAAACAAAATATCTGTTAGAAGAGAAAGCAATTTGCTTTTCTTACACAATTTTTGAGCATGCATCTAGCTCTGGGCATTTGTGCTTCTTTCCACATTTCCTATAATACAAGGAAGCTTCCAAAAATCCTTATTACCTTAGCTTTTCTCTCCAAGCTTTATGATTATTCATCATTTCCCCCTAACTGTAATAGTTTGTCCCATTCAGCAGTGACTTGTTCACTTGTCTGTCAATGTTTCTGAGGGATGCCCTCTGTTTAGCCACTTTTCCACACTATAATATATATGAGTTAGGCAAGACAAAGACAAGCATCTTGCCTGTGACCTTTGGGGAACCCCCAGATAGCTCAAAACAGACAAGCACAATTCTTTGGTAGCACAGCTCACTCTGCTCTCTCAAACTGTTAAGACAGTGAAAATTTGGGATGTCATCTTCAAGACCACTGCCACACTGGGGAGATGAATAGGGTGAGGCTAACTTAAAATGCCACAATGATGCAAATATTCTCACTGCCCTGATTTTGTGATAATCAGGGTAGGCTAAACATTTGCTAGATTAGAAACCAAGCGTGAGTCCCCAGACATAGTTTTTCTCCCTAGGTCTGGTTTTTAGAATGCTGGTGATAAACTAAGGCTGATTTATTATATGACCATCCTGTATGGGAAAAGACTAACTTTAAGTATCTTTATTCAGCCTTAAGAGATATAGCAGGGGGACAGGTATGGCTCAAATGGTAGGGCGTCCATCTCCCATATGGAGGGATCTGGGTCCAATCCCTGGGACCTCCCAGTAAAAATAAAAAATATATAGAAGGCACGTGGGCCACTAGGCCCCGTGCATGGGTGAACCCCCCCAGGGCCCGTGCGCAGGTGAACCATCATGCCCTGCGCATGGGTGTGCCTCCAGGCCGTACAAGCATGTGTGCCAGCTGACCCTGCGCATGGGTACACCACCAGGCCCTGTGAGTGGGTGAGCCATCAGGTGCCGTGAGCCACAGAGCAAGACAATGATGTAACAGGAGAGTGACATGAGGGAGAGCTAAGGTGAGATGCACAGGAAAACCAGGAACTAAGGTGGCACAGGTAGTAGGATGCCTCTCTCCCACATTGGAGGTTCTGAAGATTGAATCCCAGTGAAGACAGGAGGAGAAGAGAAGAGAGGGCAGGAAAGGGACATGGAGAGTTGCCCAGTGAATGGACACCAAAACAGCTGTAACAGCGGGGGGTGGGGGTAAAAATGGATAAAAGTAAATAAATAGATAAATAAATCCTTAAAAATATATATATATTGGGGAGTAAGATACAGGCTATAGTTAGTAGTAATACTTTGACAATGCTTTCATAATTTGTTAACAAATGTTTCACAACAATGCAAAGTATTTGTGGTGGGTTGATGTGTGGGATCCCTGTATGATGTTATGCATGTTGGTTTTGTAAGTTCACAATGTTTACTGAACACTTACAGTTTATGTATGAATGATATACTTCGATAAATTGTTTAAAAAATAAATAAAAATAAAAAATAGTAAAAACAATGCCACAATGATCTTATAATATTTACGTGAGATATATATATATATATATGTAATTGTGAGCTTACAAAACAATTATGCTTAATGTACAGAATTCCCAAACATCACCCCTCCACTAACACCTTATTTTGTGGAATGTTTGTTACAGATTATGAAAGAACATGATCAGACTATTACCCTAATTATGACCCATAGGATACACTTGGTATATTTTCCCATATACCACCTTTTATTAACACTATGTATTAGTATTGCATATTTGTGGCTCCATCCCCACACCCCCAAAAGGACAAGAGTGGGGTGTGGTTCCCCCAGATTTTCTGGAGAATTGCAAGTGCTTTCAGCACACATGGATCATATTGTTGAACACATCTCTGGCTCCATTTTCACCTTGGCAGAGTAGGAGGAGGAAGAGTGTGTCCTCAGCCTCTATGAGCAATAGCAATCACTTGTGGCCTGCACAGACTAAGTTGGTGGGCAAACCTGTGGATACATCTCTGCCTCTAATGGAATAGGAGGAGGGTAGTGTTTATTCAACCTCACTGGGCAACTGCAAGTGCTTTCAGCCCACAAGGACTATATTTTTGGGCTCTCCTGTTGTTCCATCCCTGGCCCTGACAAGGCAGAAGGGACAGTGACCCTCAGCCCCTCCAGGCAACTGCAGCAGCTTTCAGCCTGTATGGACTAGACTGTTGGACACATCTCTGATTCTGTCCCCACCATGACAGGGCAGGAGAGAGAGTGCACCCTCAGCCTCTCTGGGTAACTGTAAGTGACCTTTTTAAAAAATATTTGCTTGGATGATTTAAATTTTTGACTATTTTCTTGATTTCCATTAAAGTTGATTCTGACAGGTTTAGCTCATCCTTCCAGTGTTTCTGAGGAGGAACAGGCTTTTGGAGGACCCTAATCTGCCTTTTTTTAATTGATGTCTCCCTAACCTAGTTCCTAATCAGGTTTTTGACTTATGATTCAATCCCTTTTCTTGCTGTGGTTCTATTCATATTTTCTATTTATTTATTTTTATTTTTCATTTGTAAAGAAGCTTTAGATTACATAAATGTAACATCAGAAATATGGGGGGATTTCCATATACCCCCTCCCCTCCCCCTCCAACAGTCTCCAACATTAAGATCTTTCTTCAGTATGATACATTTGTTACAATTGATGAACATATATTGAAGCTTTGCCACTAACCATGGACTACAGTTGAATCTTTTCTGTTTCTTTTTGAATCAGTTTTGGAAGCTTGTGTGTCACTAGGAATTTTCCTATTTCATATTGGATTTCTATTTTGTTAGTATACTATTATTTGTTGTCTTCTCTGATAATCCTCATTATTTCTGTAGGGTTAGTTATCTCCCATTCATTTCTGACTTTAGAAATTAGAGTCCTCTATCTTATTTTCATGGTCATTCTAGCTAAAAACATCACCATTATTTTTTTATATTTCCAAAAATTGAGTGTTTGAATTTGATTCTCTCTGTTGTTTCACTGATCCCTTTTTTCTCCTTATCCAGGCCACTTTTTATCATTTCCTTTCTTCTGCTAATTTGGAATGAGTTTTCTCTCTTTTTGCTAGTACTGAAGAATGTGAAGTTCGGATATTTATTTGAAATTAACCTCTGAGCTCTTCTTTTGTTTCATCCCATTTGTTTTAGTATCTTTTGTTTTTGTTTTTGTTTTCCTTCATCTCCAAGTTTGCTTTAATCTTCTTTATGGATTCTTATTTTGTGAAATCATTGTTAAACAGTGTTTTTTTTTTTTTTTTTTTTTTTTTTTTAATCTTGCCATCTATTTGTGAATAGAATTTTATATGGAATATTTCTTGAAGAGGCACCCCAGGGGAACAAGAGATATGGGCAGATTTGAACCTTAGCTGAGGCATGGTCTAAATTCTAGTTGAACCTGGTCCAAAAGCATGTTTGGGCAGCCAGAATAAATAAGCAGTAAACTTGAAGATAGGATAACTGAAAATTATCCAGTCTGAAAGAAAGAAAGAAAAAAAAAAAACAAGAAAAAACAAACAGAGTCTAAGGGACGTGTGGAAGACCATCAAGTTTACTAAGGTATGCATTAATGGAATCCCAGAAGAAGGCATGAAAATATTTGAGGAAATAATGGCTGAAACCTTCCCAAATTTGGAAAAAAAAAAAAAGGTTCATGAGTATATGCATAAGGTAAGACATCAACACTAATAGACATTATATGAATCAGCCAAAGGGGTGCTGATGCAATGTACCAGAAATCTGTTGGTTTTTATAAAGGATATTTACTTAGGGTAGAAGCTTACATTCACACGGCCTAAAAAGTCCAGCTCAAGTACCATAAGGGATACTTTCTCACCAAACTCTGTTGCCACATGTTGATGCAAGATGGGGGCTGATGTATGTGAGGGTTCAGCCTTCCTTCTTCCTCTTAAGGCTCTGTGGTCCCACCTTCTTCCAGTCTCAGCTGTAGGCTGGCATAAGGCTTGGCACTCTCCCCAGGGCTCATTTCTTTCTGGGCTTAAATGCTCTGGTCTCTTCACAAGGTCAGCTGTAGACTATCAGGCTCATCTCTCTTCCTGGGGTCTCTGCCATGTCTAATGATCTGTCTTTCTTCCTCTGTGTTCTTATTCTCAACGTATTTGCTTCCCTGCTTTTGAGCATTCATTTATATAGACAACAAAGGTGGGGGGGGCAGGGACTCAAACTGAGTTACCCTTATGAAATGGTCTTATAAAAGCCATAATCTTGATTTAATAAAGTAAAAGTGAAACCTCTGAATCTAATACAATCTAATACACCCAAAGGAGCAGACCAGTATACAAACACAATATCTATTTTTTTGAGTTCATAAACAATACCAAATGGTCACAGACATTGAAATAACATTGTCATATGTCAAAGAAAACAGATAGTACAATAAGCAATAATAGAAAATAAACTTGCTCAGATCCAGGCCACACTTACAGTGAATATAACAATAAATTGAGGAACATGATTTTTTTTTTGTTTCCTAGACATATAAAGGTTATGTTTAATTCTACTGCATTAAGTGCATTATAGCATTATATCATAAAAGTTAATGTACATACCTTAATTAAAAATATTTTATTGCTGATAGTGTGATCCAATATGATGTCAGAGTAGCTCAGGTAGAGCATGGCTCCTTTGCAAAATAAGGGAGGAGGCATAGAATTATTCTGAGAGAGCCATTTGGGACCTGCACGCATCACCTGGGAAGGACTGAGGACAAAGAGATGGAGAGTCCAAAGGGAACACCATGAGTTGATATCCCCATGGCTGGGTTTTCCATTCATCCACCCCTCATCCCAAGGCAAACAGTCTTGGTAAAATCTGAGGCTGAGTGGCCAACAGAGAGGGACAAGTACAGGTTCATCCCTGGCAAGAGGGAGGATGTAACAGAGGGCTGAATGTGGTTTTTCTTCAATTAATGTAGCTACCATAACTTGTTGGTTCAGAAGAGCTAGTGGAAATTGAAGGATTCATCTCCATGGAAGGTTTTGCCAAGGAGCACCATCTGCTGGCCAGCTGGGCAAGTGAAAAAGACAGGCTTGGTAGACAAGGTCAGGCCCCACTAGTGGCTCCTAGCCCCTGTTTTGATTACTCAAGCAGGACAGTATTAAAGTTTTAGGAAAAAATTGAACTAAAAATCAAAGAAGAGCTGTGAAATATAACCAGTAGCCAATAGAGAAAAATTGATAACAGAGCCATGTCAACAACATAAGCAGATGCCTAGGTATCAACAAAAGATAACCCATACAAATAAATAGGAAGATATGGCCCAGCCAAAGGAACAAACCAAGACTACAGATGAGATATAGGATTTAAGACAACTAATAAATGATGTTCACACAAGCTTCCTTAATTTAAGTAGATGAAGGAAAATATGACTAAAAAGATAAAGAATATTAAGATGACACTGTGAGAGCATAAAGAACAATTTGAAAGCCTGCAAAAAAGTAACTAAGCTTTTGACAATGGTGAATAATGTGGCTATGAACATCGGTGTGCAGATGTCTGTTCGTGTCACAATGATAGAATATATAAAATTACAAAGCTTGACCTTAAGGGTATTGTGGAAAATTATGAAGCTATTTTATGAGTACAGAAGTCGTCATGTATTTTTTCAACTTATTCCATCATTGACTATGTATGACCATCATTAATATGTTTAATTTTCTGGTTCATGTAATATTCTCCAAATAAATATCTATTAACATCAAAAAAAAAAAAAGTAACTAAGCATATGGGAACGAAAGACACAATGGAGGAGGGTAAAAATACATTGGAGGCATGTAACAGTGGATTTGATATGTTAGAAAAATGAGTAAGTGAATTTGAAGACAGAACATTTGAACTTGAAAAGATAAAAGACAGAAAAGAATGCAAAAAGTTTAACATGGTCTCAGGGTTGAATAACGCAAAATGCAGAAAAATATGTGTTATAAATTTCCCAGATCTAAAACAGAAAGGAAAAGGGATAGAAAGAATATATGAGGAAAAACTGACTGAAAATATTCTAACCCTTATGGGAGACATTAATATAAATGTTCAAGAAGAACAATGTATGCCAAAAAGAATAAATCCAAATAGATCAATCCAAGATATCTGCTATACAGAGTGTCAAAGACCAGAGATAAAAAAGAGGATTTTGAAAGCACAAGGGAAAAAAAAAAGTATACTTACAAGATAGCCACAATAAGGTTAAATTATGGTATCTCATCAGTAACTGTGGTGGCAAGAAGGCAGCGGTACAATATATTTAAGGTACTGAAAGATAAACTGCCAGACAAGAAATCTTTATATGGCAAAACTATCCTTCAGAAATGAAGACAAGTTTAAAATCTTTACAGACAAACAAAAACAGAGTATATTACCAAGAGACCAAATCTACAAGAGATTTTCAAGGGTGTGTTAGAGCCTGAAAGGAGAAGACAAGGGCAAGAGCCCTGGAGAAGAGCGTAGAAATGAAGACCATAAGAGAAACTGAAAGAATTGAAAATACAGACAATAGTGAGATATGACAACAAAAAGCCAATGGATAAAATGGATGAAATAAGTAATGCATTTACCATAGTAACCCTGAACATTAATGGGTTGAACTCTCCAATTAAAAGACATAGAGTGATAGAATGGATTTTTTTTAAAGTCATCTATTTGTTGTATACAAGAGATGCACCTTAGATGTAAGGACACATAAGGTTGAAAGTGAAAGGGTGTAAAAATATATTCCACGGAAATAGCAGTTTAAAAAAGAGGATGTAGTAGTACCAGTATTAGATAAAATAGATTTTAAATGCAAAACTCTTATGATATGAAGAAGGTTACTATATATTAATATATATAATATAATGAACAATTCACCAAGAGGAAATAAGAATAATAAATATATATGCACCTAAATAGGTGCCCCAAAATACATGAGGTACACACTGGCAAAACTGATGGGAGAAATAGATGACTCTACAATAATAGCTGGAGACATCAACAGTCCACTATCAGCATTAGATAGAACATCTGGACAGAGCATAGATAAGAAAACTGAGAGCTTGAATGATACGAAAATTTACCTAGATATAATAGATATTTATAGAACATTACATCCCCCAAAAGCAGTATATACATTCTTCTCAAGTGTTCATGGATCTTTTTCCAGGAATAGACCGCATGCTGGGAGATGGGTCAGATCTCAATAAATTTAAGAACAATGAAATTATACTAAACCCTTTCTCTGATCATAATGGAATAAACTTGGAATTTAATAATTGGTGGAAAAAGGGGATTTTCACATATATATGCAGATTAAACAAAAACACTTATTAACCAGTGAGTCAAAGAAGAGATTGCAAGAGAAATCAGTCAATACCTTAAAACACATGAAAATGAGAACACAACATAACAAAACTTATGGGATAAAGCTAAGGCAGTGCTAAGAGGGAAATTTGTAGCCCTTGATGCTTACATTAAAAAAGAAGAAAGAGCTAAAATCAAAGACCTAACTGCACATATGCAGGAACAAGTAAAAGAACAGCAAACCAGTCAAAAAGCAGAACAAAAGAAATAATAAAGATTATAGTAGAAATAAATGAAATGGAGATTAAGTAAAACAGTAGAGAAAATAAACAGAACTAAAGTTAGTTCTTTGTGAAGATCAATAAAATTGATAAACCCTTAAATAGATTAACAAAGAAAAAAGAATATTCATATAATTAAAACACAAATGAGTAGAGTGGCATTACTACTACTCCCACAGAAATAAAAGAGATCGGAAGAGGATACTATGAACAAATGTGTGCTGAATGCATTTCTGGAAACACGAACAAACCACACTGATGTGCAACAAACCAATCACAAGTAAAGAGATTGAAAAAGTCATCAAAAACCTCCACAAAATGAAAAGTTCAGGACCAAATGGCTTCACAGGTTAATTCTCCCTATCATTTAAAGAAAATCTAATATCAATCTTGCTCAAACTCTTTCAAAAAATTAAACAGGAAAGAAGACTACCAAAATCATTCTAAGATGCTGTCATCACCCTAATACCAAAGCCAAATAAAGATATACTGAAAAAAAGAAAATCACAGGCCAATTTCTTTAATGAATATATATGAAAAAATCTTCAACAAAATACTTGGTAACCGAATCCCAAAACACATGAAAAAAATTATACATCTCAATCAAATGAGCATTATATGAGGAATACAAGGGGAGTTCAACAGAAGAAAATTAATCAGTGTAATACACATTGATAAATTGGAGAAGAAAAATCATATGGTCATTCTATAGATGGAGAATGTGCATTTGATGAAATAATACATTCCTTCTTGATAAAAACACTCTGGAAGATAGAAATAGAAGGAAACTTTCTCAGTATATATACTGTATATATGAAAAACCAACACCTAACATTGTACTCAATGGAAAAACTGACAGCGTTTCCACTGAGATTGGAAACAAGACACAGATGCCCACTCTCTTCAGTGTTATTCAGTATGGTACTAAAAGTTCTAGCTAGAGCAATTAGACTTGATAAAGAAATAAAAGGCACCCAAATAGAAAAGGAAGAAGTAAAACATTCACTATTCACTGATGATATGATCCTATACTTACAAAATCCCAAAAAATCCACAAAAAAACTTAGAACTTATAGATCATTTCAGCAAAGTTGTAGGACACAAAAGTAATACACAATAATGAATAACATTTCTATTCATTATTAATGTACAATTTGAAGAGAAAGAAAAAATTCCATTAACAATAGTGACTAAAAGAACAAATATTTAAGAATAAATTTAACCAAGACATAAAGGACCTGCATTCAGAAAACTATAAAACATTGCCAAAAAAGACCAACGATGATCCTTCGTACATGACAAGTTGCATCTCTCTTGATGCTTGCTTTTCTTTTTTTTTTTCACTTTATTTTGTACATTTAATAATTGAAAATATAAACAATTAAAAACTAAAAAGTAAACACAGATGAATAAATATATACATTTCTCAATTAAATGTACTGGATACATATAAAATCTTTTTGAATCAAACAATATGTTACACAGTATATTTGGTTCATAGTAACGCATTCATAGTATTTGTCCTTTTGTGTCTGGCTTGCTTAGCTCAACATAATGTCCTCCAGGTTCATCCATGTTGTCATATGCTTTACGACTTCATTTCTTCTTACATCTGCATAATATTCCATCATGTGAATAGACCACAGATTGTTTATCCATTCATCTGTTGATGGACACCTGGGTTGTTTCCAACTTTTGACAATGGTGAATAATGTTGCTATGAACACCGGTGTGCAGATGTCTGTTCGTGTCACTGCTCTCAGTTCTTTTGGGTATATACCCAGTAGTGGTATTACCGGGTCACGTGGCAAGTTTATATTCAACTTCTTTAGGAACTGCCAAACAGTCCTCCATAGTGGCTGTTCCATTCTGCATTCCCACCAACAGTGAACAAGTGTTGCTATCTCTCCACATCCTCTCCAACACTTGTAGTTCTCTGTCTTTTTAATAATGGCCATTCTGATAGCTGTGAAATGATATGTCATTGTAGTTTTGATTTGCATTTCCTTAATCATAAGTGATGTTGAGCATTTCTTCATGTGTTTTTCTTTTGCCATTTGTATTTCTTCTTTGGAGAAACTGTCTATTCAAGTCTTTCACCCATTTTTTTAATTGGGTCGTTTATCTTTTTATTGCTGAGTTGTAATACCTCTTTATATATCCTGGATATTAAACCCTTATCAGATATGTGATTTCCAAATACTTTTTCCCATTGAGTTGGCTGGCTTTTCACCCTTTTGACAAAGTCCTGTGAGGTGCAAAAGTGTTTAATTTTGAGGAGGTCCCATTTATCTATCTTTTCTTTTGTTGCACATGCTTTGGGTGTAAGGTCCAAGAAACCACCACCTACTGCAAGGTCTTGAAGATGTTTCCCTATGTTTTCTTCTAGTAGTTTATGGTCCTGGCTTTTATATTTAGACCTTTGATCCATTTTGAGTTGATTCTTGTATATGGGTGAGATAGGGGTCCTCTTTCCTTCTTTTGGTTATAGACATCCAATTCTCCCAACACCATTTGTTGAAGAGACTTTTTTTTCCCCATTAGTGTGGGCTTGGTAGGTTTGTCAAAAACCAGTTGACTGTATAGGTGAGGGTTTATTTCTGGGTTCTCAATTCTATTCCACTGATTGATGTGTCTATCTTTATGCCAGTACCATGCTGTTTTGACCACTGTACCTTTGTAATATGTGTGAAGGTCAGGCAGTGAAATTCCTCCCATGTTGCCCTTCTTTTTCAGAATGCTTTTGGCTATTTGGGTGCACTTACTCCTCCAAATGAATTTGGCAATTGCCTTCTCTAACTCTGTAAAGTAAGCTTTTGGGATTTTGATTGGTATTGCATTGAATCTATAAATCAGTTTGGGTAAGATTGACATCTTCCCTCCCTTCCCTCCATTTTTGAAGAATAAGTTTTATAATTAAATGACATGATATTAAGGGCTTGACATGTTGGTCTGTTTTCTTTTATTAGGCATTTCCCCTCAAATTGAAAACCTAGTAGAACTCCCCAGGATGGGAGTTTAATATTTTTTTGTTTAGTGTTTGGGTCTCCATGCACTGAGATAACATCCTATGAGAGGATAAACACTTTTATATTCCATAAAAGCATGCCCCAGGAATGCCCTATCCTACATATCTCCCACCCTTGATGCACTGCACCAGTAGCCCTCCTCTGCCATATTAGTGAAAAGAACATTCCAATCATTGTAATTTCAACCACAGACATAAAAATCCCCAAAATTTACCTGTTCCTTCCTTGACCTCCCTCCATTTCCATGGATAGTCCAACCCTATTCCCCCACCCTACTCACCCTCACATTCTAGCACCATTGACCCCACTCATCCCTGCACAACTATCACCCACATCCACTGCCAAACCACCCTCTTTCCCCTCATCATAGTTTTCACCCATATTAAGCATCAGCTCAACATACTCTACTTCCTATCTGTCTCCTGACAAGCTATCTTCCAGACTCTAGCTCTGTGAGTCTGCTCAATGTGTTTAGTTCATATCAGTGAGGCCATGTCATATTTGTCCTTTAGTTACTGACTTCACTCATCATAAGGTCTTCGAGAGACAGCCAGGTTGTCCCATTTGTCAGTACTTCACTCCTTCTTACAGCTGAGTAATATTCCATTGTATGTAGACACCACAATTTACTTATCCATTCATCTGTTGAGTAATACTTGGGTTGCTTCCAACTTTTGGCAATCATGAGTAATGCTGCTATGAACATTGGTGTGCATATATCTGTTTGTGACCCTGCTTTCAATTCTTCAGTGTATATCCCAAGTAATGGGATTGCTGAATCATATGGCAGTTCTACAGTTAGCTTCCAGAGGAATTGCCAAAATAACAGCCACAATGGCTACACCATTCTATGTTCCCACCAACAGTGCATGAGAGTTCCCTCTCCTCCACATCCTCTCCAACACTTGTAGTTCTCTGGTTTTGAATAGCTACCAGTCTAATAGGTGTAAGATGACATCTCATTGTAGTTTTGTTTTGCATTTCCGTAATAGCTACTGATGTTGAGCATCTATTCATGTGCTTTTTAGCCATTTGTATTTCTTATTTGTAAAACTGCCTATTCAAATCTATTGCCATTTTTTAAATGGGTTATTTGTCTTTTTATTTTTGAGATGTAGGATTTCTTTATATATGCTAGATATTAGGCCCTTATTGGACAAATTGTTACCAAATATTTTTTTCCATTGAGTAGGCTGCCTTTTCAATTTTTGGCAAATTTCTATGAAGTGCAATAGATTTTAATTTTTGTAGAAGTCCCATTTATCCATTTTTTCTTTCATTGCTTGTGCTTTAGCTGTAAAATTTCTGAAACCATTTCCAACTACAAGACCTTGTAGATGCTTCCCTACATTATTCTCCTGGAGATTTATGGTCTTGGCTCTTATAGTTAGATCTTTGATCCATCTTGAGTTAATTTTTGTATGAGTTGGTGATTCTCTCTCTTTCTTTTGATATGGATATCTAGTTCTCTAAGCCTCATTTGTTGAAGAGGCCATTCTCTCCCAGTTAAATGGGCTTGGTGGCCTTTTCTAATATTAGTTGAACATATATGTGAGAACATATATCAGAATTCTCAATATTGTTCCATTGGTCATTATGTCTATCCTTATGTCAATACCATGCAGTTTTGATCACTGTAGCTTTCTAGTATGTTTTAAAGTCAGGTAGTATGATTCCTCTGATTTCATTTTTCTTAATATGTCTTTGGTTATTCGGGGTCCCTTGCCATTCCAAATAAATTTCATAGTTAGCTTTACCAATTCAGTAAAAAATGATGTGGTAATTTTTATTGGGATTTCATTAAATCTCTAGATCAGTTTGAGTAGGATCGACATCTTAATGATGTTTAATCTTCCTATCCATGAGCAGGAATATTCTTCCATTTATTTAGGTCTTCTGTGATTTCATTTAACAATGTTGTGTAGTTTTCTGTGAACAAGACCCTTACATCTTTAGTTAAGTTTATTACTATGTGTTTGATTCTTTTAGTTGCTATTGTAAATGGACTTTTAAAAAATTTCCTCCACAGATTGCTCATTATTGGTGTATGGAAATGCTACTGATTTTTCTGAATTGATCTTTTTTTTAATGTTTAACTTTTTAAACTTTTTTTTAACAGAAATTTTACGTTACAGAAAAGTTGCATCAAAAATATAGGGGAATCCCATACACCCCACTGCCTCCCATTCACATTTTCCCCTATTAATAACATCTTACATGAGTATGGTACATTTGTTACAATTGATGAAAATATTGAAGCATTGCTACAAACCATGGTCAATAATTTACATGATAGTTTATACTTTGTACCATGCAATTTCATAGGTTTTGACAAAATATACAATGGCCTGTATCTGTCACTGCAAAATCATGAAAAACAATTCCAATATCCTAAAAGTGTCCTAAGTTCCACTTATTCTTCCCTATCCCTCCCCTCAGAATATATGGTAACCATTGTCCTTATATCATTGTTAAAATTTCTTCCATTACTATAATAAAAATAATTCTACTTTGGCCCATGGTTGTATTCCCCACTTAATGTTTTCTTTTCCTTTTCATTTTTTCCTTTGTAAAAAATAGATTACATAAATATTACAGAGAATATATAGGGGATTCCCATATGCTCCCCTCCCTACACCTCCCACATTTTCCCACATTAGTAACATCTTTCATTAGTCTGGTACATTCATTGCAATTGATAAATACATTTTGGAGCATTGCCACTAAGCATAGATTATAGTTTACATTGTAGTTTATACTCTCTTCCACTGAATTCTTTAGGTTATGGCAAGATATATAATGGCTTGTATCTTTCATTATAATGTCATTCAGGATGATTTCCAAGTCCCCCAAAATGCCCCCATGTTACACCTGTTTTTCACTTGCCCTATACTTAGAACCTCCAGTGACCACTGCCTCCATATCAATGATATTTTTTCCATTGCTAGAATCACAAAAAGTCTATAGTAGAACACTAGTAAGTTGACTTTAATCCATAGTTCATTCCCCAACCCTGAGGATTCTGGGATAATGATGCCCACTCCACCTTTAATGGAGGGGGCGGCTTTGATCCCATGTGGCCTTTGCATGGGACTGTCTTGCTTGAAGTTGTAGACACTCTTTGGTACTTGGTATGTTGGTTAAACTCCATTTCCTCCTTGTTAGTTGTCCTGGGTGAGTCCTATGGACTGGAGAGTAGGTGTTGCAACGTTGTTGAGATTCAGGGTACAGATGACACATGGACAGCCCAAAGATTTAAGTCTCTTGGAAGCACACCTACCAACTTTAATAATAAGCATAAGTTCAAATAGAAGGACAGAAGAGCCATGTGTAGGGAAACCAAAACTGGGTCCAACTCTGTCACACTGGGGAGCATAAATTCCAAAGTAGGGCCCACTGGCAAGGGACCAAACTCCTGAGATATCTGCCCTGACTATAGTGTCTGGATGTCTCCAGAGCTCTCTGGAGCCCCGTTTTTTGGGGTACTATCTACTTTGGCTGTCAATGAAATCCTGCTGAGACTTGCATAAGTATTACCTCTGGAATTACTTCCCTACTCTCTTTGAAGTCTCATAGCCATATACATTCATTTCTCTTTACCTTTTCCCCCTTTTGGTCAAGGTCTTTTTTTTCCGAGCTGCATTTCCTGTTGATACTTGGTAGCAATCCCTCAGAGCCAGGGAGGCTCATCCCCAGGAGTCATGTCCCATACTGGGAGGACGTTATTGCATTTATATGCTGAGTTTGGCTTAGAGAGAGGCCACATTTGAGCAACAAGGAGGCTCCCAGTAGGTAACTCTTAGGCACCCTACAATACTCTGCTAAGTTTCAATTTCAAGATCAATGGCTCATAAGAATAGTCATCAATATCAAGGCCCCATCAATGGAACATCTTTCTTCAGTAGTAATTGCCCGTGTACTTGGAAGATTGTTAGTGTTCCATTAGAGAATGTGGCAAAGCTTGCCAGGATTAGTATTTGATATTCTTTTGGTTATTGTGTGAATCTCCACCCACTGTGACAATGCCTCGTGAACATTTGAACACATTTATATGCCTTATATGTATGCCAGGTGAACTTCCTCCCATGTATCCCCTATCACAGACACCCCACAACAATGATCCTCCCCTGCCACAGGATGGTTCAACATAAGAAAATCAATCAATATTGATTCAAAAAAAAATTACATGTATCCATTACATTTAATTGAGAAATGTATATATTTATTCATCTGTGTTTACTTTTTAGTTTTTAATTGTTTATATTTTCAATTATTAAATGTACAACATAAAATTAAAAAATAATAATAAAAATATATATAGAAAAATATTATATACCACATAAACAGATAAAAAGAAAAAAAAATCACATGATAATCTCTATAGATGGAGAAAAAGCATTTGACAAAATACAGCATCCTTTACTGATAAAAAAAACACTAAAAAAGATAGGAATGAAGGAAACTCCTCAACATAATAAACGTATTGATGAAAAACCTACAGCTAACATCGTATAAAATGGTGAAATCCTAAAAGCTTTCCCTCTATGATCAAGAACAAGGCAAAGATGCCCACTATTACCACTCCTATTTAACACTGTGTTAGAAGTACTTGCTTGAGCACTTAGGCAAGAATACGATATAAAAGACATCCACATTGGAAAGGAAGAAGTGAAAATTTCATTATTTGCAGACGACATGATCCTATACATAGAAACCCCAGAGAAATCTACAACAATGCTTCCAGAACTAATAAATGAGTTCGGTAAAGTTGAGGGTTATAAGATCAGTGTGCATAAATCAGTAACATTTCTGTATACAAATAATGAGCAATGTAAGGATGAAATCAAGAAAAAAGTACCATTGACAATAGCAACTAAAAGAATCAAATACCTAGGAATAAATTTAAAGATGTAAATGACTTATATTCAGAAAACTACACATGACTTAAAGAAAATCAAGAAAGACTTAAATAAAGGGAAGAATATTCCCTGTTCATGGATGGGAAGACAAAACATCATTAAGATATCCTACCCAAACTGATCTACAGATTTAATGCAATCCCAATAAAAACAACCACAGCATTTTATACTGAATTGGAAAAACTAACTATGAAATTTACTTGGAAGGGCAACAGGCCCAGAATAGCCAAAGACATATTGAAAAAGAAAAATGAAATCGGAGGAATCACACTATGTGACTTTAAAGCATACTACAAAGCTACAGTGGTCAAAACTGCATGCTATTAGCACAAGGATAGAAATACTGACTAATGGAACTGAATTGAAAGTTCTGATATAGTTCCTCACATATACAGTCAACTGGTATTTGTCAAGGCCTCCAAGCCTGCTCAACTGCTCAAAAAGTGGTGCTTGGAGAACTGGATATCCATATCCAAATGAATGAGAGAGGAACACCATCTCACACCTTAACTCAAGATGGAGCAAAGATCTAAATATAAGAGCCAAGACCATAAAGACCTTGGAAGATAATGTAGGGAATCATCTACAGGAACTTGTAATAAGAAATGTTTTCATGAACTTCACACCCAAAGCATGAACAGTGAAGGGAAAAATAGATAAATGAGACCTCATCAAAATTAAAAATTTTTTGCACCTCAAAGGCATTTGGCAAGAAAGTGAAAAGGCAGCCTACCCAATAGGAGAAAATATTTGGTAACCATATATCTGATAGGAGCCTAATATCCGGCATATATGAAGAAATCCTACACTTTGAAAATAAAAAGACAACCCATTTAAAAAATGGGCAAATGATTTGAATAGACACTTCTCCAAAGAAGAAGTACAAATGGCTAAAAAGCACATGAAAAGATGCTCAACATCAATAGCTATTAGGGAAATGCAAACTAAAACTACAATGAGATATCATTTTACACCATTAGACTGGCAGCTACTAAAAAAAACAGAGGACTACAAGTTTGGTGAATATGTGAAAGAACAGGAACCCTCATCCACTGCTGGTGGGAATGTAGAATGGTACAGTCATTGTGGAGGACAGTTTGGGGGTTCCTCAAAAAACTAACTATAGATCTGCCAAATGATCCAGGAATTCCACTGCTGGGTATATACCCAGAAGAATTGCAGGCATAGACACGAACAGATATATGCACACCAATGTTCATAGCACTATTATTCACTATTGCCAAAAGCTGGAATCAACCCAAATGCCCACCAGCAGATGAATAGATAAACAAAATGTGGTATATACTTACAATGGAATATTACTCAGCTGTAAGAAAGAATACAGTGCTAACACACAGGATAACATGGG
The DNA here is from genome assembly GCA_026826555.1 of Tolypeutes matacus. Taxonomy (NCBI): domain Eukaryota; kingdom Metazoa; phylum Chordata; class Mammalia; order Cingulata; family Chlamyphoridae; genus Tolypeutes; species Tolypeutes matacus. Next base: position 335,158 of record JAKSZT010053956.1, on the reverse strand, counting down.
TGAATCTTGACGTCTTTATGTTGAGTGAAGCAAGCCAGGCATTGAAGGACAAATATTACATAACTTCACTGATATGAATTAAGCAAATCGAGCAGACTCATTGAGCTAGAGTCTGGAAGATAGGTTTACAGGAAATAGAAAGGGAGAAGAAGGTTGTGAGCCAACACCCTTACGGGTGAAATCTGTGATAATATGGAAGTGTGTTGTGCAGTGAAGGGATAGGACAGAGGTGTAGTGATACTCTTGGGTTGGACAGTGCAGGATTGACATGAGGATAGGGTGGGCAGGGTGAGCTGGACAGCCCATGGAACTGGGAAAAGGGTTGTGGGAGGGAGCAAGTGAACACAGGGTATTTTCAGGTATGTGATTGAAACTGAAATGTTAGTAGAGCTTTTTTGGCAATATGACAAGGAATGGTTACTCATTTAGGGTGTTTGATTGGGGGGGCATTTGGGATTGGATGCACCAGGGGCAGGCTTCTAGGGAGTGGGCGAGTGATCATTTTGTCATAGTGTGTTGTATCAGTGGGTGGAGACCCACATAATAAAAGGGAAGGTGTTGGACTCTCAACCTGGGGCGGTCTGCTGTGTTCTCAAGCAGAGGGGTGGGAGTCTCTTGAGAGCATGAGTGGTGCCTAATAGGGGAGGACAGACCAGTGTGTTAAGCCCTCAGTGTTGTTGCAAGTAACTGTGAATCTTGTCCTTCAAGGAGTGAGGCCTGGTGGTTGCTGTGGGCCCCAAGGGGAGGGGGAGGGAGGAATAGAATAGATGGAACATGGGATATTTTGGGGGTTATGGAAGTGTTCTACATGATCTTGAAATGATGGATACAGACCATGTTAAATTTCATCAATTTATAAAAGTATATGGTCTAAAATGTAAACTATAATGTAAATCATTGACCATCGTTAGTAGCTGTGTTTCAATATTTGTAGATCAGTTGTTACAAATGTATAATCCACATATAAAAAGGTTATTAATATGCATTGATCTTATATCCTGCCACTTTACTATACTCATTTATAAGCTCTAGAAACTTTGTTGTAGATTTCTCATGGCTTTCTATGTGTTGGATCATGTCATTTGCAAATAGTGAAATTTTTACTCCTTCCTTTCCAATTTGGATCCCTTTTATATCTTTTTCTTGTCTAAGTGCTTGAGGAACTACTTCTAACACAACGTTAAATAAGAGCAGTGACACTGGACATCATTGTCTTTTTCCAGCTCTTAGAGCAAAAGCGTTTAGCATTTCATCATTGAATATTATGTTAGCTGTGAGTTTTTCATATATACTCTTTAACATATTGAGGAAGTTTCCTTCTATTCCTATCTTTGAAATGTTTTTATGAGGAAGGATGCTGGATTTTGTTGAATTCTTTGTGTTTCTCGATTGAGATGAACGCATGATTTTTTCCTTTTGATCTGTTAATGTGGTGTATTACATTGATTCTCTTATGTTGAACCATCCTTGAATAGCAGGGATGAAACCCATTTGGTCATGGAGCATAATTTGTTTGATGTGTTGTTGAAGTTGTTGAATACAATTAGCAGGTATTTTGTTGAGGATTTCAGCATCTAGGTTCATTAGAGAGATTAGTCTATAATTTTCCTTTCTTGTGACATCTTTTTGTGGCTTTAGTATTACTGTGATGTTGGCATCATAGATTGAGTTAGGCAATGTTCCCTCCAGTTCTATTTTTTGGAAGCATTTAAGCAGGATTGGTGTTAATTCTTTCTAGGATGTTTGGTAGAATTAATCTGTGAAGCCATCTGGACCTGGGTTCTTCTTGGTTAGGAGGTTTTTGGTGATTAATTCAGTCTTTTTAAGTGTGATTCGTTTATCGAATTCATTAATTTCTTCTTTTAATCAATGTAGGCTGCTTATGTGTTTCCAGGAATTTGTCCATTTCATCTAAATTATCCATCTTGTTGGCATACAATTTTTCAAAGTATCCTCTTTTGGTACTCTTTATTTCTTTGGGGTCAGTGGTGATATCTCCTTCCTTGTTTCTTATTTTATGTATTTGCAACTTTTCTCTTTTTTCTTTGTTAGTCTATCTAAGGTTTTGTCAATTTTATTAATCTTCTCAAAGAACCAGGTGTTAGTTTTATTTACTTTTTCTAATCCTTTCTTATCTTCAATTTCATTTAGCTCTGCTCTAATCTTTGTTATTTCTTTCTGTCTACTGGCTTTGGGATTAGTTTGTTGTTCTTTTTCTAATTCCTCAGGTGTACAGTTAGGTGTTTGATTTTAGCTCTTTTTTCTTTTTAATATAGGCATTTTTGGCTATACATTTCCCTCTCACCACTGCTTTTGGTGCATCCCATATGTTTTGATATGTTGTGTTGTAATTTTTCATTTGTTTCAAGGTAATTACTTATTCCTTTTGCACTTTCCTTCTTAACTGTCTTAGAGTGTGTTGTTTAACTTCCGTGTCTTTGTGCCTCATCTGGTTTTCTGCTCCTTACTGATTTCCAGCTTCATTCCATTGTGGTCAGAGAAATTACTTCATATAGTTTTAATCTTTCTGAATTCGTTGAGATTGTTCTGTGGCCAAGTATGTGGTCTATCCTGGAGAATGATCCATGTGCACTCGAGAAGAAAGTATATCCTGCTGTATTTGGGTGTGATGTTCTGTATATATCTACTATTAGGTCTAGATCCTCTAATGTATTATTCAAAGTCTCTGTTTCTTTATTGACCCTCTGTTGAGATGTTCTGTCTATGGTGATAATGGTGTATAAAATCCCCTATTATAATTGTAGAAACATTTATTTTTCCATTTAGTTTATCCAGTGTTTGCCTCATGTATTTTGTGGCACCGTAGTTACATGCATAAATGTTTATGATTGTTCTTTCTTCCTGATAGATTGCCCCCTTTATTAATATATAGGGTCCTTCTTTGTCTCTTACAACAGTTTTACATTTAAAGTCTATTTTGGTCAATATTAGTATAGCTACTCTTGCCATTTTTTAGTTATTGTTTGCATGTAAAATTGTTTTCCAACTATTCACTTTCAACCTCTTTGTGTCCCTGGTTCTAAGGTGGGTTTCTTGTAGACAGGATATAGATGGGTCATGTTTCCTTATCCATTCTGCCATTCAGTGTTTCTTGATTGGAATGTTTAATCCATTAACATTCAATATTACTACTGTCAAGGAATTACTTATATTAGCCTTATTTTCTTTAGGTTTATGTACATCAAATGTTTTTATTTCTCTTTTTGTCTTTTTAGTTGTTCTTACACTCTCCTCAAACCTACTCTCTCTTTTGTTTTTTCCTTTCAACTCCCTTAATATTTCTTGAAGGGCAGGTTTTTTGTTGACATGCTATTTTAATTTCTGTTTATTTGTGACTATTTTGAACTCTCCATCATATTTGAATGCCAGCTTTGGTGGATATAGAATTGTTGGCTGGAAATTTTTTTTCTTTTAGCACCTTAAATATGTAATAGCACTGCCTTCTTACCTCCATGGTTTCAGATGAGAAATCAGCACTTAATATTATTGAGCTTCCCTTTTATATGATGGATCTTTTTTCTCTTCCTGCTCTCAGTATTCTCTCTTTGTCTTGAGCAGTGGACAATATGACTAGTATGTGTCTTGGAGTAGGTCTTTAAGATTTATACTGTTTGGTGTGCGCTGTGCACTGCACTTCCTGGACATGTACATGCATGTCCCTCTAAAGAGTTGGGGAAGTTCAGCCATTATTTCCTCCAACGCTCCTTCTGCCCCCTTTCTCTTCTCTTTTCCCTCTGGGATGACTATAATGTGTGTATTTCTGCATTTCATCTTGTCATTCAAATACCTAAGTTCCTGCCAGATTTTTTCTATCTTTTTATCTATCTGTTCTACTATCTGTTTGATTTCTGATGTACTGACTTTGACATTACTAATTATTTCCTCTCTTTGTTCAAATACGCTGTTATGTGTTTCCAGTGTATTTTTGAATTCTTGGATTGTGCCATTCATCACCATCATATATCCATTTTCTTTTAATGTGTGTTTATAATTTCTAAAGCATGTTCCCTTGGTGCCTTATTAATATACTTTATCATCTTCTTCACTTCATTAAGTTGATTCATGATATTTGTTTGGACATCACAGATTAGTTGTTCCACATTCTGCATTTCCTCCTGGTTCTTTTTGTTCATTAGACTGGGCCATGTCTTCCTATTTCTTAGTATGGCTTGTAATTTTTTTGGTGTCTAGAAATCTGTTTATCTTGATGGGCTTATTTGGGTGGTTAGCTTCTCTTTTGACTCTATGGTTTGTGTGTGTGTGTGTGTGTGTGTTGTAAGGTTCCTTTTTGACAATTGGTTCCTCTTATTCTATATATTCCCAGTAGTCTTTGTTCCCTTGAAAAAAAATATTAGGACCAGAGAAAAGGAAAGAGATAAAAAAGAGAAAAAGAATAATAGTAATAATTTAAAAAGGTAAAAAAGGAACCGTACAAGAACTAGGAAAACAAGTAATATGAGTAAAAGATTTTAAAAAGTACATAGGAATAAGAATAAAAAATGTGGAATAGAAAAAAAGAAAGAGGAACAAAATAGAGAAGAAAAACTAGAATGAATTAAAAGGCCAGAGTGATGAGAAAGAGGAAAAGAGAAATAGAAGAAAAAAGAGAAAAAATAATGAAAGACAAATAACATGAACAGAAGATTTAAAAATGAAGGAAAAAGCTTCTACAGCATTCCCAAGGCTGCGGGGGGGCGGGCCGGAACAGGCATGCCTCAGCTACCCGCCCACCTGATATACCTTCGGAAAGTTGAGCTCTGGCCGGCTCAGGTCGCCAACTTTCTTTCCAGGACCCCTCAGTTGAGCTGGAGGCGGGCGGGAAGACCAGGGCAGAGACCTGCGGAGGGGCGGACGGCCCGAGGGCAGAGCGGCTTGTCCCAGAGCCGATTTCCCCTTCCCCTAGACCCCGGCCCAGACTTTCTGGACTGTCCGAGGACACTTGTCCGACGGTTCCCGGACCGCGCGGGGAGGAGGAGCCGCGGCCGCCTACAGTACAGCTAAAGAATGTGGACAGACCCATGGAGTGAATTGCAATATTATGTGACACATGGAACCCTTTAATAGCAAAATCCGTGGAAATGAAAATGAACCTAGTTAACTGAAGGAAAGATCATCAACTCTAGACACACGATTTTGGAAGTTGACATCTGTGATTTTCGAGCATTTCCAATTATTGCAGAAATTTTTTCCACTCCTCTGATAGAGTAAAGTGAACAAATACAACCTTACATTAGGCTACTTAAGAGAGTAATCACAGGCTGTTCCAGTTTGAAGGATGCAGGAGAAGACAGAGAATAGAAAATTGAAAACTGAAGAGCCATTTCAAGGTTTCTGAAGTTGACAATGAAATTTGAAGAAATTACATTTCTAAAGGGATACTTGAAAGTTAGCAACTTCTTACCAAATTTTCAAAAATATTAAATATGACCAGAAGCATGCATGATTGTATTTCAAAACCATCGTTGGTCACAGGTGGTGAAAATCTTAGAGAAGCATGATCCCTTGAAGAACACCCAGACAAAATATGGATCCATCCCTCCAGATGAGGCCAGTGCTGTGCAGAATTATGTAGAACACATGGCTCTTTTTGCTGATTGAAGAGCAAGCCAAGGATGCTGCAATGGGGCCAGTTCTGGAATTTGTGGTCTCTGTAAACATCATGGAGAAACTCTTCCTTTGGAACTTGAGGTGGGAATTTACTGATGAGACTAAAATTGAGCAGCTAAAGATGTCTGAGATGTTGGCCACCCAATCACACCAGCCTCTGATGCACCACAAGCCCATTTGAAGCCCCTGATGATGTTGCTGAGCCCTTGTTCTGGAACAACCACCCCTGCTGTGGAGGGGAAGCTGGTTGTCCTGCTCAATCAGTTCTGTTCCATCCTTGCCAAAGATCCATCCATTCTGGAACTCTTTTTCCACACTAGTGAGGACCAAGGGGCTGCCAACTTCCTCATCTTCTCTCTTCTGATTCCCTTCATTCACCGGGAAGGGGCAGTAGACCAGCAGGTCCGGGATGTTTTGCTTTTCATCATGTCTGTCTCTGCTAAGAATAGCATGGTGGCTCACCACATTGTGCAGAACACCTACTTCTGCCCAGTACTTGCAGCTTGGCTCAGTGGTCTCTAATCTTCCGAGCCATAAAGCTAGAAGAGAAAGGAGAGGAGTGGATTGCCCTCTGAAAGACAACTGGCTCCTGTTGTCTTCCCCCATCCAGTTAATGAATTCCCTGGAGTTTTGCAATGTAGTTGTACAGGTGGATCCCCCTTTATTCGCAATTAGCTTGTCAATTACATTTACAATGGATTCTTGGTACCTGTCTTGGCTCCTGCTCTCCATAAGGTGACTATGGAGGAAGTCATGACCACATGAGTTCCACCTATGGAGAAAGTTATGACCACAACTGAATATTTGGGCCTTTTCCTGTGTAGCATTTCTGAGCCAGAACTGCTTGAGATCTTCCTGCATTTTATTCTGCTACACCAGCATGAGAATATCCATATTTTGGACACTCTCACAAGCCAAATCAACACCCCATTTTGGTTTTATGTGGTGTTCCTGGCATTGTTTAGAACCCTCATTTGTTTACATTGTGAAGATGTGATGGTACAACTCATTCTACGATATTTGATCTCCTGCAATCATATGATGCTGAGTCAAAGATGGGCTGTGAAGGAGAGAGACTGTTACTCTGTTTCTGCAGCCAAGCTGCTCACCCTGACCCCCATCTGCTGCTCTGGTGGGATCACTCTGGCGTTTGGGAACCAAGAGAGAGATTATATTCTCTGGTCAAAGTGTACACATCATAGTTCAGGGCTCATGGAGCAGCTGCTCCCCGAGGTGTTCTTCCCATCGGCCTGCATTGTGGAGTATGGCAAAGCCCTGGACATCAGCTACCTGCAGTACCTCTGGGAGGCTCAAACCAACATCCTCCGCTGCATGAGGGACTGCCACATCTGGTCCACCCTGTATGATGGAGAGTCTCCAGAACCTGGGACATTTCTCCAGAGTCTGACAGAGGAGAGCAGTATGAATTCAGCCTACCCTGTGTTCAGTCTCTAGCAGCAATTACTCAGTAAAATGGGCTCTCAGCTGGCTCCAAGAAAGGAAAAGAGCCAGACAGAGCTGGAATGGGATGACAGCTATGACACTGGCATCTCCTCAGGGGCTGATGTAAACTCCCCTGGACCCAAAGAGGATCTGGAGAACTCAGTCCCTTCAGGGCCAATTGATCCCCCCAAACACATCCAAGAGATGAAGAAAAGTGCCATTCTGCTCTTCAAAGGCTCCTATATTGAAGAGTTGGACTTTCAGGATGATGAGATGATGTACAGGTTGTGTGCTGAAAAGAACTCTGAGGATGCTAGAAATTCACAGCAGGAAACTGCAAGATCAACAGCTGAAGCCCAGAGTGAAGTTCAGACCCCCCTAATGAACAATGGCTCCCTTCCCAATCTTCAGCCAGAAACATATTCAGAGGAGGAATATAGTAGAGGCATGTCAGAGCTGTTTCAGATTGTGTCCAAGGAACCAAAACAGGAGAGTGAAATTGAGGTAGCCCCAGAATCAAACTCAGTGTTAACCCCCATCTCTGAGGGAAAGCACAAGTCAAACCCAGTGAGCGAAGACTTCATTGCCTAGTATAACCATATCATTAAAAAACTGGATTCTGGCAATGAAGGCTTAATAGAATTGAATTTCCCCATGCCTGATCCCTTGTTTCCTACAAAAGAAGAAGAAGGTAAAGAAGAAAAGAGCAAAGAAGAAACAAAGGAGGAGGAAGAGGAGGGAAAGAAGGAGCTGGAACATGATGAGGATGATGACTTTGACTCTTTTATAGCAGAAACTCCTACTGTAGAGACTGTGCCTTCCCCATTTGGGGCAAGAGATGAGACTGCCTTTGCCAGTCACCATCAAGTGAGGACTCAGAGCACCCCATTCACAGGCCCACCCCGTTCACAGCTTTGGTCCTGTCAAAGCTGGAGAACATGCTGGAGAACTCTTTGCATGTTAATTTGCTACTTATTGGGATCATTACTCAGCTAGCCTGCTATCCACAGCTGCTCCTGTGCGCTTTTCTGCTTAACATCAACAAGGTCTTCCAGCCAAGTATATGCTCTCTCTATCAGGTCCTTGCATCTGTTAAAAACACAATTGAACAGTTTGCATCTGTTGAGAGAGATTTCCCAGGACTCCTCATACAAGTCCAGCAATACTTGCTCATCCGAGTCACTAACTAATGATCCCATTCATGATGCTTCCTGGACTGGAAGTGGCAAGAACCTTTTGGTGGAAGGTCTTCCAAGGGTGCTTCAGCCCTTTCTGACCAACAGAACCAAGGTATTTGGGGCACCCCCAAATCTGCCCCTGCCAGTGAGGAACACCATGCTGGCAGCTGCCCTCTTCTTGGAGTTTCTGAAGGAACTGGCTGCCTTTGCCGAGGAACACTCCATTCTGTGCTACAAGATCCTGGGTGACTTTGAGGACTCCTGTTGTTAGCCTTTTTTTCTTTTTGTTTTTTTGAAGAGAGGTTCTTGTTTTATAAGATTTTAGTGTTTTGACTGAATGTTAAATGCAAAGCTGCTTATAAAAATTTCTACTTTGATATTTCCTGATAATACTTGATTTGGGGAGGGGGGTGTATTTTCTTTATATCTCCTCTTTCTATAGCCAGGTCTTTCCATCTTATGTTATACAGAAGCTAAGTCTCATAAGCTGACTGCTGTTCCTTTCACAGGTTTTTCTTTGCTCGGCTTTTCTTCTTTTTGGTCATTCATCTTACAACTCAGATTGTACTGATATTGGGGCTCAGTGATTTCTGGAAGTGCCCATGTCAGAAGGCTGGCTCTTCAAGAGCCCATGAAAGTGCACATCTGCAACTTAAACAACTACTGTTGCCTTCTGCATTTTGAGTTCCATTTTATAAAAAGGAATACTAAAGATGGATATCCCAGCCCCCTCTTGCCTTCATCACACAAGTAGATACCACATGCCCCTTTGAATTTTACTTCCAAGACTTGCATTCTGCCCAGTATGTACTGCCTATGGTGCAGGCAAATCTGGTCTCACCTGACTGCCTCAGAAGTCCAACATAGTCCTTGAGAGAATTTGGAACGTGGGAATTTTTCTTATTGCTTAAGAGTTTTCTTTAATCAGTATATCACTACCTAAATATTGAAGACAACTATTTTAGTGAGATTTGCACAAAGAGAAGTATACCTGTGCAGACAGTTACTTTGGCTTTTAGGACTTTGACCAGATGAAGAAAGCTTGGTATTATATACGTATGTGAGAAGAAAACTATAGTTTATCTTTAAAGAGTTTCGTGAACATAAACAGATTAACTTGTGGGAAAAAAATTAAGGAAAGAAATGAAATAAAGTAGGTAGAAAAAACAAGTAAAAGAAAGAGAAAGGAAACAAAAAAGGGGAAAGACAATAAACAAGAAACAAACCCACCACCATTACCACCACTACCACCACCACAACAGAAAATCCAGGAAAGCAGCCTTCTTTCTTAAGCCCCTAATGAGCTTCTCAGGCTGCTAGTGCTCATCAATCAATTACCCCTAAGCCTGCAAGAGAACAGAGAAAATCTGTTTATATGTTCCCTGTCATAAGGTAACAGCTGGGTACTTGATAACCCAGTGCATCACTCTCTGGGTCACTTCTCTAAGGAGACCCAGGAATTGGGCCAGGCACCTTATATATGCAAGGCAGGAATTCCTCCACTGAGCTACTCTGGCTCCACAGCTTAAGTAGGCTTCTGGAAGCTTAGCTGAGTCTTCCTGCCTCCATTCTCTGAGGCAAGTTAGTCTTCTAACAGTTTGCCAAGCTGGGCTGTTTAGGTACCTAACTAGCCTCCTCTCTACCTTTGTTCCCCTCTCTCTCACAGTTTGGCTGGGTGTGGTAGTCTTCCTGATCGGATCCCCCCCTCCCCTGTCCCTGCAGCTGCCTCAGTGCCTTTCAGTTCCCCTCTGAGATTCACAGGGGCCTCAGCTGACCAAACTTACTGGAAAGAAACCACTTTCCACCCTCTGCAGACCCCTCTTCCTCCCAGGAAATGATCCCTCCCACTCAGTTGGTTGCAGTGAGTCATGGGCTTTCCTAGGCTGTTTGCCTTGAAGGGGGATCTATGTGCCATTTCCAGCCACAGGGGTGAGTAACTCACGGTTTTCCTCTGGCTTCGTTATCTGTCTTGTTCCCTCCTGGATGATGCATGGCACTTTCCTGTTCTATATATCTCCAAAGCAGCTTCCTCAGATAGGTTTTTACCCTTTCTCTGTTCTTTTTTGTGAAAGAGCTGGGCTCTCCTTACCTACTTTGGTGCCATTTCCCCAGAAGTCCTACCCTTTCCATTTATCTTTTCTAAAATGTGAAAGTATAAGGAGCCATTGCATATTTTATTGGATTTATGTGATATATAAGATATTTGTTGAGATTCATTTTAGCTTAAATATGTTTATTTCTAAATATTTGTAATTGTAGCACCCTACTTTTCAAAACCAAAAGCTCTTAATTTTCCACAGTTGCTGTAACAAATACCACACATTGGTTTGCTTGCACCAGAAATTTATTTGTTAACAGTTTTGGAGCTGGAAATCCAAATCAGTCTTGACAGGCAATTCTTTCTCCCCAGTGTCTGTAGCATTCCTGTACTGACTTGTGACAATTTTTTGGTTTCTTTGGCTTGCTTCTCTGGTTGAATCAGATGGCAGTCTCTCTCTCTTTGTGTCTTATCCATTGGTTTGCCCTGACTTCTGGCTTGTACTGACTGACCGCATCTGAATTTCTTTTGCTTATATGGACTCCAGTCACATGGATTAAGCTTCTCCTACCACCTGATTCAATTTACCTAATCTGAATAAGATATTCAGAGATCCTGTTCACAAATGTGTTCACAACCTCACTAATAATATATCCAAAGGTTTTATTTACAAATGGGTCCATACATGCAGTAATGAAAATTATGACTTGAACATAACTATCTGGGGGACATGATCCGATAGCCAGAAACAAGCCCCCTTTGAAGTAGAGTGGGCATCACCAGCCCAAAATCCTCAAGTTGAAGAATGAATAAACATAAGATGGAAATGCAACTATGGACTAAAGTAAACATTATTACTCTTGTAATGGAAGAACTTGTAACATTGACAAAAAGACAGGGGTCAACAGAGCTTCTCAGGGGAGGGATAGGGAAGAACAGGTGTAACATTGGAATCTTTTTAGGACATTGGAATTGTTCTGCATGATATTGTAATAACAGATACAGGCCATTGTACATTTTGTCAAAACCTATAAAATTGTATGGTGCAAAGGGTAAACCATAATGTAAACTATAGACCTTGCTGAGTAGCATTGCTACAATATGAGTCCATCAGTTGTAACAAATGTACCACACTAATGAAAGATGTTGTTAATGGGGGAAAGTGTGGTAGAGGGAGGGGGTGGGATATATGAGGATCCCCTATATTTTTGATGTAACATTAATGTAATCTAAAGCTTCTTTAAAAATAAAGAAAAAAAAGACTCTGAACAAAATAGCTGAAAACAATGTTGAATACAATCAAACCAACATAACTAATGTTTGTAGATGATTCCTTACCCTGTCAAACTAAGATTATGTGAATATTTCAATGGGCTATTTTCCCACAATGGGCAACAAATTTGCTTTCTCTTTAATGTTACATAACTAAAAAGAGATATTAGCTAGCACACCTGTTCTGCCTTATTTTCTTCATGAATAACTTAGATTATCAATGTAGGGAGATTATTTGGATTGGGTAAAATTGACAATATAATAGTTTATTATTGGTGGGCACAAAGAGGCGAGAATGATATAGGCCCTTAAAACAGATGCCAGTGACTGGTAAATCTTAATGAGCAATCACTTTTCTTCATAAAATGCCTCTTTACTCAGATGAACCAAATGTATGTCCAGATATATTGAATATATGAATTTCCTGAAGCAAGGAATGAAGTTATTTATTTGTTTGGAGTCTTAACCTCCTGATCAGGATTTTCAGGAGTGCACGCTTATGTTTATGCAGTATACCTAGTTCACAGTGTAGGCTTGTGATGAAATCAAGATTTTTCCATCTCTAAGTACATAATCAATTCTATCTGCACCACACTTTTCCATGTCATCACTGAATATCAAGTTTTCCATCATGGTCATTTCAACTACTTGAAGTATTAAGTTTACACCTATTTTTTGTTGGATGATTGGATGGGAAAGTGGCTGTGTAATAACCTTTAAAAAACTGATTATCACACATTGGACCACTGTGACACAGTCAAATAGTAAGAGTAGTATTAAATATAGTATTCTAATCCTTTATAATCCATGAGTCAAGCATGCCAATCTCAGATCAGAACAAATTTCACATCCCATGCAAAGAAACAGCAGAATTAGATATGTTGTTATTAAGTAAATCACCTAATTTTAAAATTCTAAAATCATAATTCCTAGGCCACATTGTAATAAAAAAGGAACCAAAGAAATTCTGCAGTGATGTATGTAGATGATTTTTTTCCCCTAAGTTTGCCAATGTTCCATCTTAAGAGGGCAAAATTAAATGGAATGTTACTGTTTCAAACCAGCACCTCTCCAAGATCATGTACTTGTTGAATGAGAAGTTATATGGTATTAGTGGCACTATCTCAAATTCTAAACAAAACATATAGGGTTTTTCCTCCTTATCATTATACCATTATTTTTGTAATGTTTGGACTGAAAATGATTTAAGAGAAAAGAAAGTGTTCCAAGGTTCCCTATCTATGGCTAAATTATTGATTATTAAATTGAGGCTCAGTTTTTCTCCTTCTTGAATAAGATAGATATAAATCTTTGTTTTTTCATAGCCACCAGTCTAACAGGGGTAAGATTATATCTCACTTAGTTTTGGTTTGCATTTCCCTAATAACTAATGATGCTGAGCAAAACCGTTTCCTACTGCAAGAGCTCATTGATACTTCCTTACATTATCTTCTAGGAGCTTTATGGTCTTGGTGCTTATATTTAAGCCTTTGATCCATCTTGAGTTAATTTTTGTATAGGGCATTATATAGTGATCCTCTGTCATTCTTTTTGAAATAGATATCCAGTTCTCCAAGCACCATTTGTAGAAGAGGCTATTTGTCCCAGTTTGAAACAGTAACATTCCATTTAATTTTGCCTTCTTAAGGTGGAACATTGGCAAACTTAGGGGAAAAAATCGTCTACCTACATCACTACAGAATTTCATTGCAGGTGCTTAACTCATGTTCATCTAATTTACCCCACCTCTGCTAAAGAAGTAGCTCTATAGCGGCAAAAAGAGAGGTGCCATTAGGGGCTGCCAGGGGTTGTGCATAACAGTAAATTATGGTAAATTAAAATAACACCACTGCAGTATGCAGCAGTCCCAAATATTGCTAGTTTGTTGCAAAAAATTAATATCCAATTATATCACTATCACCTTGTTTTAAAACTTGCTAAAGCTTTCTTTAGTATCTCCTTAAACAAGTCAAACCAGCTTGCATTCCCCTGCCTATTAAAAGGCCAACTGTAAACTAAGTTTAAATTCAACACTGTGAGTCACAGCCCCAGTTCTGATTAAAGTGCTAACAGCAAATCCAGTGCAGGTATTAAGATTACAAGTTAATATGCTACCCCACAGCCCAAATAATAAAATAATAATTTGTCTCAAGCTATGGAAATGAGAGAAAATGAAGTCATTTTGATCATGTTACTAGCCTATATAACCGCACTGGTTAGCAACCTGAAACCCATAAGAAATAAAAGTTTATTCATTGGATGTCTGCTAGTTAAAAGTTTTATTATCATTTATTGTTATATAATCTACTATGATTATGAGCTATATAAAATGCTTAAATACTAATCAAAACTTTAATAATAAAATACATTACATACTTAAGTAGTTTGATAATTTGTAAGTTATACATAAATATATATTATTGAATGCATATGTAAATATCTTCTTTTGAGTTTAAACAATTCTAAAACCAAATGTAGTAGGGAAAAATTTAGTGGATATTATTCACCCAGGGAGTGTTGTGTTCCTTCCTGAAGAGGCTGACCACTCCCTCAGGAATTAACACAGTGCTCACAAGTTTGCATCTATAAATCTAGGTCATTGATCCTGAACACAGTAAAAAAGATAGTCCCTAGTCAGACCAATTAAAGTCCCATCCTAAGAAAAGGTGCTCTACACAAGTGTTCTCAATCAAAACTCTAGTATCAGCTACTAATTCAAAACTTCCCAGGCAAAAGCTAGATGTTGGTGAGTTTATATGTAAAACTGCTCTATTTATCTATCATTCTATATCTCTGTTCAATATTAATTTAATCTTTTAATTGATTATATTATTCTTGTTTCTCACTCTAATTATCAGTATAAACTTATTAAACTAAATATACATATTAGCATTTATCTTGTATCTATCCAGGACTCTAGCAAAAATAAGGCAAGATTATCAGTGTGTCCCCCAGTTTAGTAAACATGTGAATGTGTGTATACATATTATAAAAGATTGAAATATAACAGTTAAACCCCTGTTTATAAACAATCCTTCACTTATTTTATATTCTTTCCATTATTAATAAAAGTTCAATAACTAGAAATCAATAAAAAGTCCTGCCACAAGAAAATGCTCAATAGCTCTAGCTATATACTTGACATTTAAAAAAATTGTGGTAAAAACAGCCTTTCAACAGGTGAAAAACATTTCTCCCCTCATCAGGAGAGCCATCAAATACAAGGTAAGATTCTATACAAGGAAATGTTAAGTAATAGATGGTGGAAAGGACCCAGTAACCTCATGATGTAGGGGAGAGGGTATGTTTGTGTGCTTACTCCAACAGGCCCCCGTGGCTGCCAGCAAAATATATGAAGCTATACAATGAGCTGGAAAGATCACTCATTCAACCCAGTACCACAGATGGAAAAGATAATAATGGATGAACAAAGGAACTCCTGGACACAACCATGTCATAACATTATCCAAACTCAGGGAGTAACTTAGGGAAATCTTAAAAAATTAAGCGTAAAAGATTCATTGATACACTTATTACTTTCATTACTTCAGCCATTATAGCTGCCACTGTCACCACTGTGGCAGTCACCGTAACAGAATCTGCTCAAATTGCTTATGCTTTTAATCAAATTATGACCAATGTCACTGATGAACTTTTAACACAAACTCATATCGATAATATTCTTACCAAACTTGATGCTTTAGAAGCCTCTATCCTCTGGATAGGTAAAAAACAACATGCTCTGCTTGCTTACCAGACAAGATGTGCATGCGAATGGGAAAATGTTAAAATTTGTGCCACCCCTTTGCCTTGGAATAGCTCCCAATATTTCTTGGGAACAAGTTAAAACTCACCTTCTAGGAGCCTTCTCCTCCCATTTACAGGTAGAAGTACTGGCTCTCCAGCAACGCCTGGAACATCAACTATCTCAAATACAACTTCTTGCTCAGCAAAAAGTGTTTCAAATACTTAATGGTAATTTACAGTGGTTAAATCCCTCAAATTGGTTTCATGGCCTAAACGTATGAGTCTGGATAATATCTCTCATCAGAATAATCATACTTCTTGTTTTATTATCAATACTTAGGTTAATCTGCCAGGCCTTTTCTCAAGCTCATCACGCTGAACAGAAAATCATCATCCTGGCCACTGCTTCATCTCTCTAGCCACCCACATCCGGAAATCAAGAACAAAGAAACAAAAGAGCAGGAGACTTGGAGGCCCTTTGGTTAAAACACCTTTGAATTAATTTTTCACCCCAAGGTCTCCTTTCCCTCCTTCTCACCTGCCTACCCATTTACCTGACTCTATGACCCCTTTTTCTTCTTGCCCACAGTTTTTCCAGTTTCCCCCTTTCCCTTTGTTCCTATCATAACCTGGAGGTGTCCTGTACACATCCTACTTGTAATGTTGCCTTGTGTCACTAGCCTGGCATCCCTAGATTAAGCAGGTCTTCTAAGTGCTGGTGTCTAACTGTCTGTCTCCTGCCCAATGCCTTGTGCTGGGCCCTCTCAGAAACCTGGTTTCCCCCAAACCAGTGACCAGAGCTGGGGCCCCACCTATGTGTGAGGAAAACCGAATGCTGGTGCTGGGTGTGGAGGCCATGAGGCATAAACTGTTGAACACTTCACCCTGCTTGGCCCTGGATGGCTGGTATCCTATGATGGGTAAGATTCCTCAAGGAAGGAACAACCTAAGACAGGCACAGTCACAGAGGGGCCATCAGGAGAGAATTTGAGGGCCTACAGAGGTAGGACACTGACCCTCATCCCTTCCAAGGGAGGTCTCCTTCCACCATGGCTATTTAGTTTCCTCTGCATTGCCCAGTTCTGAACCCAGAGAGCAGACAGCGACCTGGCCTTGCTATTACTATCAAAATTTGTTTACCTTGAACTATCGAGAAAGGGACAATTTTTATAAAGGATTGTGTCAGGATACTTTTCCCTCTTCTTTTTCTTCTTATTTAAACAGAAAAGTGGGAGATGTGGGAACCCTCTAATCTTTACATTTAAGAAATAGCTTGGAGACCTGTATCTCTGCCCACACAGAATTCACCTTATAAGTTCCTGCCACAAACAGGAACTTTCCTGCTTATCTCATCTCCCTTATCTCCCACCCTATCTCCTATGTATATCACTTAATGTTTCTGTAATCTTGTTTCCCCTTATTAGCCTGGAATTCTTATAATGTGATTTACAAACCCTATACCTGCCTACTCCCCTGCACCTGCAGCCTGACATTGACTGTTAAAAAATCCTGAATAAAAGGCAAGCTGGGTATCAGCTCAAGAGAAAGTCTTCTTCAGCTGTTCTATCCCTGACCTCTCTCAACCTCCATGTTAAAAGTAATTTCATTGCGCCATCATGGGCTATGCTGGACAGACCCCTGCAAGACTTTGCAGGATGGATTCCTTCACAAGGCCCACCCCTTCCCCCCTTCCAAGTGCTAGGGTAAATGGACTGTTCCCTTGAAACACAGGAATGGATCTGCCCTTTCTACAATCATGAGTGGGTATTCTCTTTTGGCCCAACAGGATCATTTTTGGTTTAGATATCTGTATCCATTTTTTCTCTTTGAAGTCTTTTTACTTTCCATTTAAAAAAAAATACTTTTGTTTACTTTTAAAGAAGCTTTAGATTCCATAAATGATAAATCAAAAATATAGGTGGATTTGCATATACCCCATCTCCTCCTCCTCCCATTCTTTTCCCCATCAACATCTTTCATAAGTATGGTACAGTTGTTATAATTGATGAACACATATTGAAGCATTGATACTAACCATGGTCAATAGTTTACATAATAGTTTACACTTTTTAAGGTTTTGAAAAAATATATAATGACCTGTATTGATTGGTGCAATGTCATTCAGATCAATTCCAATTTCTCCAAAATGCCCCATGTTACACCTATTCTTCCCTCTCTCTCCCCTCAGAACCTCTGATAACCACTAACTTTACATCAGTGTTTCAAGATCTTCCATTGCTAAGATAATAATAAGTCTACTTTAGTCCATAGTTGCAGTCCCTCCTTATGTTTGTACATTCATCAATTTTGAGGATTTTAGGATGGTGATTCCCAATCTGTTTCTGATTGAGAGGTGGCTTAGATCCCTCAGGGCAGATGGATGGAATTGTATTGCTTGCAGTTGTAAATAATCTTTGTTTTTTGAGATGGGTGTTCTTCATCATCATCATTTTGTTAGTGGCCCTGGGAGAGTCTGATTACTGGATAATAAGTGTTGCAACACTGCTGAGATTCAAGGCTTAACCGGCATATGAACAGACTGAAGATTTAAGTCTCTTGTACATATATTTAATGAGTATAGTGATAATTTATAGGTTCAAATAAAGGACAGAAGAGCCATGTATAGGGAAATTATAAATGATTATAACTCCATTACATTTGGAAACATATATGTCAAAATAAAACCCACTTGCAAATATTCTCACTGTACTGGTTTTGTGATAATCAGGTTAGGCTAAACATTCTCTATATTAGAAGGCATGCATGTGTCCCCAGACTTAGTTTTCTCCCTAGGTCTGGTTTTTAAAAAGCTGGTGATAACTTAAGCCTGATTTACTATATGACCATCCTGTATGGGAAATGAGTGTAGCTCTGGGTATCTTTGGTCAACCTTAAGAGATACAGCACCAGGATAGTTGTGGGTCAAATGGTTGGGCATACGTCTCCCATATGGAGGAATCTGAGTCCCAGCTAAAAATTAAAAAAAAGAAAAATATAAAAGACATGCAGGCACTTACCTGCATGTCTTTTATAGGTGGAGCCAGTGGCCACTTGACACTTTTGGGTTAGGGAGGGGATGAGCAGTTGAAATACAGGGGCTTCTTTGGGAGTTGGAGGTTGTCCAGAGTACTGTTGTGGCAATGGATGTAGGCCATTTTAAATCAGCACACACCGCTCAGAACTGAGTGGGAGAGAGTGTGGTCTACAGTGTGAACTGTGGTCTATGGTTGGTGGCAAGGCTCCAGGATGTGTAAGTTCATTGAGGGTGGTGGGCCACACTTGTGGGAGATGTTTGTGTGGGATGTGGTGGGAGGTGTGGGAGGTGGGCAACATGGGAATCCCGGTGGGTTCCATGTAATATTTTGGGTAATCTAAGCACCTCTTAAAATATATGTGTATATATATATATATAAATAACATTTTTGTAAGCAAATACACATATATGCATATATATTTATATATCATTTTGCAAATGTTTGTATGTATTGTGAGAATTTTGATTTTTACCCATAATAAAAAAAAAAAGACATGCAGGCCACTAGGCCCCCTGTGCAGGTATGCCATAAGGCCCCACATGTGGGTGAGCCCCCCTGGCTCTGCACATGGGTGCACCGCCAGGCCCCGTTAGCAGGTGAGATCACCTGTCCCCATGAATGGGTGAACCCCCCAGGCCCTGTGAGTATGTGAGCTCCCCCAGGCCCCATGCATGGGTGTGTCACCAAGCCCCACAAGAGGGTGAGTCCCCCAGGGACCATGTGCAGGTGTGCTGTCAGGCCCCTCACATGGGTGTGCCATCAGGCCCCGTGAATGGGTGAGTCCCCCAGGTCTTGAGAGCAGGTGAGACCCCAGGCCCTACTCCCAGGTGCCCCCTCAGGCCCTACAAGCCATGAAGCAAGATGATGGCATAACGGAGAGTGATACAAGAAAGAGCCAAGGCAAGACACCCTGAAAAACCAGAAACTGAGGTGGCACAGGTGGGATGCCTCTCTCCCCCCATCAGAGGTTCCAAGGATCGAATCCCAGTGAAGATAGGAGGAGAAGGATGAGAAGAGATGGCAGGAAACAGACACAGAGAGTTGCCCAGCAAATGGACAAAAAACAGCAAAAATGGGTGCGGGTGAAAAATGGATAAAAGTAAATAAATAAATAGTTAAAAAATATATAGGGGAGTAAGATATAGACTATACTTAGTAGTAATAATTTGATGATGCTCTTTCATAGTTTGTTAAATGCTTCACAACAATGCAAAGTATTTGTGGTGGGGTGATGTGTGGGAGCCTTTTATGATATTATGCATGTTTGTTTTGTAAGCTCACCATGTTTACTGAACACTTATTGTTTATTTAAAGCAAATAAACTCCACTGACAGGGTGCCAAACTCCTGAGATTGTCTGCCCTGCCTATAGTGTCTAGATGTCTCTAGGTCCCCAGGAGCACCCCTGCTTTAGGCATTGTTTACTGTGGCAATCAATGAGATCCTGATGAGTTGGGCATAATTGTAACCTCTGGTATGAACTCCCATGTCACTTTGAAATCTCTTAACAATAAAAAATCTTTTATATTTAGCATTTCCCTCTTTTGGTCAAGGTCTTTTTCCAAATGCATCACTAGTTTGCACTTGGTAACAATCCCTCAGTGTCTGGGAGGATCATCCCTGGGAGTCATGTCCCAAGTCAGTGGTAAGGTATTGAGTTTATGTGCTGAATTCAGTCTAGAGAGATTGCTTTCAATTTGTCTTTTCTCTTGCTCTTTCAGTCTAGTTTGGTAGTGCTTCTGTTCATACCAATTTTTCAAAAAATTTCAGTATTGTAGGCAGTTCAAGGTGACATTCCATGGAGACTTCTTAAATAAGATGTCCTTACAGAATTTTTTTCTGTTTAATCTTTTTTATTTTATAGGAGCTTTATTGATGTCATTGTGAGATATGGGGGCAGGGGATACATTCTATAATCTGAGGCTTGGGTCTCTATCTTTTACATAACCTGTGCCTTTGGGCTGTTCAATGCACAAGTGTTTCTCAGCTTTGTAACTCCCACACACTAGATGAGACATGAAAGGTGAAGTGGCTGAAAAAATTGGTATTTTTCTTCCCACACATCAAAAGCTATAGCTGAATAGGTTCAGTATTTCTGTTCCCCAAAATGG
Source organism: Tolypeutes matacus (assembly GCA_026826555.1). Lineage (NCBI taxonomy): Eukaryota > Metazoa > Chordata > Mammalia > Cingulata > Chlamyphoridae > Tolypeutes > Tolypeutes matacus. Next base: position 314,707 of record JAKSZT010053956.1, on the reverse strand, counting down.
AATGGTAGAAGTGGCTGGATTTCAATATTTCCCTCCCCTCTTGTCACTTAGACTCTGAAAATAAGTTGAAGACAGTCCTTTTTAAGGATAACAAGTCACTCTAGAAATATAAGAAAATGGTTAGGTTTTCTGTCTCCTACTGGAAATACAAGAAGGAATTTTCCCAAGTCTTCACAGTGGGAACCAGGTATGGCACTTGGAGATAAAACTCAAGAAAGCATTTCCCTACTCCCTGAAGCAGGTTAGCAGAGGTTAAAGAAGAGGGATGGCAAAATACATGAAAATAAATTACCAATAATTATCTAGAATCTACATTGAACAAAATGCTTTTCAGAGCATCCTAAATTGTAGAAATATTTCAGACATATTTTCTTACCTAAAAAGATTCAAGAATATAATTAAACATTATTACATATTTAACACCAGTAAATGTCTGCAGCTAATCCTATTGAGCAGGACTGTATGTGTTTTTTTTGTTTGTTTGTTTTTTTGTTTTTTATGTTTTCACTTAGCAGGTTGACTGTAAAATAGTATTTGAAACTCAGGACCTATCTCCTTGAGGTTTAGTATTTTCTCTTTTTTCTTATAGTTAAGCACAATGCAGAGAGAATTGAGTTTTGGCTTCAAATGCATTTTTGTTTGTTGTAGTTGATATCTATTTTCTAGAATTAATTCCAAAATGAATTTTGGTTGATTATTGTTCATATTTTAAACTAAAGTATGCAACTATCTCCTGCTAATCTTCAAATCTTACAAAAATCCACTCAGGTGTAGCAGAAAAAGTCAACACAGTTTCTGTACTGCAGACAAAGATTTAAACAAATTTAACTGTCAGAAACAATATTAATAGGGAAGCGGCTGTGGCTCAATCAGTAGGGCTCCCGTTTACCATATGGGAGGCCCTGGGTTCGGTTCCCGGGGCCTCCTGGTGAAGGCAAGCCCGCCCGCAAGGCGTGGTTAGCTGACCCGGGGAGCACGGGCAGCAAGGGGGGGATAAATGAATAAATAAATAAAATCTTTAAAAAAAAAAAAAAAAAGAAACAATATTAATACACAATTAAAATTATCAGAGTCCAAAAAAAATTTAAAAGTAGAAGTAAGCATTTAAGAAATATATCATTATTGATAAAATGCAAATTCATATGTATTTTTAATTATACAACTCTAAAATATTACAGTTCAACATTCTTATATATTGTTAGAGGAGTGATACATATATACAATTTTGTCCTTTCTATACATTATTATTTTCTGAATTTCCTGAGGCTGGTATAAGAAGGACCACAAACTGTGTTGCTTACTATCCCAGAAATTTATCGGGTGGCTTAATTCACAGTTCTGGATACTAGAACTCCTTATCAAGGTCTTGCAGAGCCATGCATTTGCTGAGGTCTCTTGGGTTCTGACTGTGGCAATTTATAACACAACTCAATCTCTTCCTCCAATATGTGGTGTTTGTCCAAATATTATCTCCTCATAAAGATTCCTGTCATATTTTCCACACTTTCTATTTTCATCTCATCATTAGTAATGATACATTCAAAACTCCTTGTTCTAAATTTGATCACATTTGTGATATGGGGGGTCAGGACTTGAACATATCTTATTAAGGGGCAAATTTCAATCCATATGAGTTATCAAACTAGAATCATGTATATGTTAACACTCAGTAGTTAAAATTCCTGAATTATTACTCAAGAATTAGTGAAGATTTTACTATAAAGGCACAGTTAACTGAGTGGCTACACGTTTCTAGCTAATAATAACATCGACAAAATGGGACAAATGAGGAGAGAGTTGAATGGATGGAAGCCTCTCCTGGGTGAGGATCAGGGATCTTCCCTTTTCCATCTAATACTTTCATTGTTACATTAAGTCTCATTTTTGCAAGATCTAAAGAATTTATATATGTATGTATGTGGCTAATATGAATTTTAAATATAGTTGAATTGGTTTTCAAACAATTTGAAGTGTTGAAAGTTTTAGACAAGTGAATATTTCCCTAGGAAGACAAATTTGGCATCCCCTGATTTGCCAAAGATTTAAAAATTTAAAAATCCCAGGGAAGGGAACAGGTCATCCTGCCTTGAATATCTGTCTTTTCCTACATCAGTAATTGTGGCTAGGCAGATGAAAAAAATGTTGGCTGGTCCTGTATAACATGTTTATGAATGTCACTATGGGTTAGGAATCTGTTAATGACAAGCTTGCCAAAACTGACATGAGGAAAGGAAAGAGAGGCAGTTTTTAAAGCTGAGGTATAGTTAGGAGAGATACAGCCACAATGGGTCATATTTTCATATATACCTAATTAATGAAGTAGAAGACCCAGATATCCTTTAGGGTAAGTAAAAGATGTATATATGGGTGACAGAAAGAATTGGGATAGTTAATCAACATTACTTTATGTAATTTTGAACTATTGGTACTAGAATTATAATACAGTTTTCTTAAAATTTGGCTATCTGATGAATGTGAGAAAAATGAAAAAAATTACATAAAAGACATGATAGGTGGCATGAAGAAAAGGAATATTGTTTTCAGGAACACATTTTTTTCACACATTTAAAATTCTTTTAGTTCATATTTATTAACTTCTTCTGTATCAGAATTATATATTGAAGGATCTAATCTCCAGAAAATTATTTTTGGGTCAATTATCATGCAATTAATAAGCCATGAGAATTTTGATAAAACATAGCTGCACATATAAACAATAGCAAAAATAGCAAAATGTTATAAAACTTAAAAATAAGTGTTAGATTGTATTACACATGCACATTTGTAATAATTATTCTTTTTATTGATGTGGCAAGGCAATTCTCCCTGACCAGTTAATCCTTTGAAAATTAGTGGCAATTTATTGAATACTAAATACCTTCTGGCAGACAAAGTAGATGGATATTTTAACATAGAAGTTATTTATGTAAAGTTGGCTGAAGATAGAATGTAGGTTGAATTTAAAAGAAACAAAAAAACTGTGAAAAATAATTATAAAGCAAATAATGTGCAGCAATGAGGCATAACAAAATAAAAATACTAAATTTACAGAAATTCATATATAGAACTGAGGATAAAAAATTAACAGAGATAAAATGGATTGGTGATTTTTCAGTAATAATATATGAATATAAATCAGTCAAATATATGTGAAACTATGATGACCAGAACTAATACATGGGTAATATTCATTTTGAGAATCCCAAATAAGAATCTTAAGTCACATATGCAGTTTTTTTTTTTTTTTTTTTTTGCAGTCCATTGTTTTTTATTGAACAGTTTTATTTTGCCTTAGAATAAAAACCTTGCTTTAATATTGTAAGGTGCACTGCAAATAGGCCATACTGCCAGTTGTTACTGGAGCTCCAAATGCCCCAATAAGTGATATCTTTTGTATATCTCTGCAAGGACATGTTTTATAATTGGTTTCATTGTCAATGTCCAGTATTTGGCAGCCACAGTATAGATAATATGGTTTAGTACTATTTGCTTATATGTTAAAAACAAAATTTTTGGAAGACCCACACATGCAGTTTTAATTGTGCATAGCTAAATGGATAAGTATTTATTAAAATTCCAGCAAGCTTTCTTTTATACACACAAAATTATTTTTATTTAAAATTATAATATAAAAGTGGATCTCTTAAATTTTGTTGAAAACCGGAATCACATAAATATCCTTAAATAAACAAATATAATACATGCATAAATCTATTATATTGTCTATATGTACATAAAACTTAAAATTTATTCATTAAATATATATAAAAAATAATGTAATTCTTAGACCCATTATTTTCACTATTGAATATTTAACAGGAAAAATTCCATTGACACTGGATATGCTTTTCATAAGTACACATATATGTGCATGTATATCGATAGGTGCATCTACATATATTTGAATATAAATGATCTTTTAATTTCCTAGGGTGGTCCAACAAACATCATGAAATGGTTAGACTTAAACGATGGAAATTTATTTGCTCATGGTTTTGACACAATGAATATCTCCAAAATTAGAAATCATGAAAGTGGTATATTCTCCATGAAAACTGAAGCAGTCTGTGGCTGTCTGTGATCCTGTACTTAGATTGTCATATGGCAAGCACATGATGACATCTGCTGGTCTCTTCCTTCTCTTTTGGATTACATTGATTTCAGGTTTTGATTGATTTACTGTGGCTTTCACTCTTTGTCTGAATTTCATTGTCTTTCAAAGGACTCCAAGAATAGGATTAACACCCATCCTCACTCTGTTGGTTATACCTTACCTGAAGTAACCCTCACAAATGCTCTTAGTTACAATGGGTTGACTTCCACAGGAATGGATCACATTGAAGAACATGTTCATCTGGGTTGCATACAGTTCCAATCATGAGAGATGCATATACACTTACACATATATACATGAGTACATTTGTATGTGTATATACATAAACAGGAATGGACTTAACAATGAATAATATTTTTAGTAGATTACTAAATTTCACAGTCTAAATTGCTGTCATTAATGGTAACATTGTTAAATAATAGAAGAATATGTGTGCTTCTAACTATTCATTTAAAAGCATAATAACACTTCCAAAATAAAAAGGTGAAAACAAAGGAAAAATGTGTATTTGTGTTCCAAAGTAAAATAATATATTAAGAATTAAATGTTACCTTAAGATTTCCAAAACTTAAATACTGGGCATTTTTTACTAATGTTTATTTTTAAATGATGTTGTAATATTATATTTTTATTTAGGAAATAGAATTGTAAAATTCAGCAGAGGGTCTTTATAGATGAGATTGTGCATTTATTCTCTAGTCTAAAGAAATATGTGCTCTCTATTGCTTGCTAGCACCTGAAAAATTGAGTGTGTTTTAAAAAGAACATTCTGTGTAATATTTCTGTGAAACTTAAATGAAGCTCAGCAGGAGGAAGTGATTTGACTATTATGATTTTACCATCAGTAGGTTGAAGGAATTTGTCCATGAGTTGTCTCCAGAACAGTAACAGTTTTGTTGTAATATGTCGTGTATCTCCATTATACTAATACAGTTCTGTATATGAGATCCAAGCTCACATGTCTTATTCCCAATAGATATCAGTTTTTAAAGGAATTTTACTTTCCCAGAACTTTCCTGAGGGCTAGAGCCACATCTTTGTTTTGGAGACTGTAGATGAGGGGGTTGAGCATGGGAGTGACAATAGTGTAGAAGACAGACTACTTCATCTTGCTCGGTGGTATGATAGGCTTTGGGGAGAAAGTACTTGAAGATGCCTGTTCCATAGAAGAGAGATAGCACAATCATATGGGAGGAACAGGTTGCCAAAGCCTTTCTCATCCCTAAGTTTGAGTCTAATCACAAAACAGTAGAAAGTATTTGCCCATACGTGGCCATAATATAAGATATTGGAATGAGTAAGAACACAACACCACTAACATAAAGTCCATTTTCATACTGAGATGTATCAGCACAAACAAGTTTTAGGAGAGCTGGGATCTCACAAAAGAAATGATGGATTTCTTGGGAGGCACAGTAGGGGAGATTCAGAGTATATATCACATGGACCAAGGCATTGAACAAAGCACCCAACCAGGTACCAGCCACCATGAAGGTACAGACTGTAGGGCGCATGAGAATGGAGTAATGGAGAGGATGGCATATAGCCACATAACAATCATAAGCCATGACTGCCAGGAGAAAGCACTCTGCACCAATAATGGTTGTGAAGAGAATGAGCTGAGTTGCCCAGTAAATAAAGGAAATAGTATTTTTCCCAGACAGGAAATCAGTGACTATCTTGGGGACAAATGTGGAGCTATACAAGAGGTCCATGATGGAAAGTTGGCTGAGAAGGAAGTACATAGGAGTATGGAGTCGAGAGTCTAACCAAATGAGAATCATCATCATAATATTGCCAACAACAGTTATAAGAAACATCAGGAAGATGAGGGAGAATAGGATATTGGGGGCTTGAATGTGTTGAAATAGCCCCAGAAGAACAAAAACAGTTCCAGTGGTCTGATTAGACCATCTCTCCATTCTCTGCTTCCTTATTCATTATCCTGGATAGATTAGAAAAAAATCTTTAGTCCCACCACAGTTTGGTCCACCTTCATTTTATAATGTGCTTACATTATTCTCTTCCTTAGTTGCACAACTGTATATATTAGGAACTTCAAATATTTTCAGCACTAGCTCTACCACACATTTGATCTCATTCCTATTTCAATGTTACTCCATACTGACTTAATATAGTTTATCCTATATTTATCAATTTAGTGCACTATCAGAATTTTAAGGACATACATTTATGGCCTTGAAATTTAGTAATATTAATAAGTAGAATTTGATTTAAAATAAAGAATTCAGACATCATTATATACTCTATGAATCTATCTTCTATTTCTTTACCAATGTACCATTCTATCTTTCTAGATCTATATATCTCTAACACTCAAGCTATCTTTCTATTCCTCTATCTCTATTATTTTCCCTATCTATATATGGATATATCACACACATACTACAAGACATTCTATACTTTTGCTTATTCCTGCTTTGCAAGAGGTAGAGAATGTGTGTCTAAGTAATCTGCTATACACCTATGTGAAATATGATAGTTGTTTTATATATGGCATTGTAAATAACAGTTATATAATGGATTACTTTTCTTATTTTAAAAGGTAAGTTTGTTTTTCAGAGGGATCTAGTAATCGTGCCTATTCTGACAGCATTAAAGTACCAGGACCATAATCACATCTAAATGTATTCAGGTTTACTGTTTCTTTGCATTTTATGTAATGTGGCATTTAAAAGAATAATCTTCTGTAAGTGATCTTTATTGTGAAATTAATTTGGATATGTTTGTCTTTAGTTTTCCTGTAATTTGATAGTATAAAATATAAGACCGTCGAAAAAGGATGAGAAGAAGCCCACTATCAAACAACGTGTCTGATGGTTGAGATTCGGTAATTTGATGCCACGTAATCCAAAGACTGTTGCTGATATAACAAACTAGAAAACAATGGAAGCAAACAAAAGTTGCTATTAGTCATATAATTTTGCCTGAGGGCTTGATAATGTTCATCTCTGCATAATTCTGTATACCTCTATGTAAAGGACAGAAAGAGTAACTTGTACAGATTGCCATTAACCTAATCTGCAGTGGGGATGGGAAGGGGTAGAAAAAAGCTCAATCAGCTCATATTCCATTTTGTTGAAAAAAGCAGGAATGAGGAGATTGGTTAATCTGGGTAATGTGCAGGCCCTACATGGTTCAAGATGTTCCTCAAAAAGTAGTTCATTTTAAAATGCAATATCTATGACAATATTAAAAACTAAATTTCACTCAGCACAGAAGACTAACCTTTTTTTCTGGTAAAGTAGTCATTGGATGTCACAATATACAGTGACTTTCTTATGTTTGGAAGCATGACTATTTATTACGATGCTCTATCTAAGAAATTCCATATAATTGATATTGACCCCTTAGTATGTATGACATGCTGGTGATAAGAATACAGCATTACATTAATTATGTTTATCTCAAGGTGTAAGCCTATATATCCATTACTATTTCTCCAGCAATTATGGATAGAAATAAAAAATCTGATAAGCTGAAATAGTTCAAAACACTATACACTCCTTACACTGTCTTCATTGTAAAGCTCTTCTCTGCTAAAAATATATGAGCTCTGAATTGCATTTCAATAATGTGACTTTTACTTTAAATTTGATATTATACATTCATATTACAGGACTACAGTACACACAATTATAATGTAAATATGTAATATTTTTATAGTAATAATATGTCTGATGTTTATTTCAGTTATTTTTTCCTGCTTGTTAAGAAATACGTGCATATTTAATTTATTGAAACATTTTTTTTCTGTAAGTCAACTCAATTAATGAAAAAAATACTTGATTCAGGATTTATTTAGAATTTTTCATCTACTGTGTCTTTCCCACCAGTATTTGTAAAACTGTATGCCTTTGGTATCAAATAAAGGATGGTAAGAGAAGCAATGATTCAATTAAAAAATCAAAACAACAGTCAAACAACGCAGTTAGGTTCCTGAGAGTGAGTAAATTTGTTGTCTTTATATGTATATAAAAACAGAGAGAGTGAATGAAGTCAGTCATTCTAAATCATTAGTATTTATGTCAATTAGAGAAATGAAGATGCAAACTTAGTAAGATATAAGGAATTTAAAATTGTTAATTATTAAAAACTTTTCTTGATATATATTTAATTGTCTCTTAGTTTGATGTTCTCCCTCGCACAAAATGGTTTTACGGAACCGTTGATAGACTTTTGACAGTCAGTAAGAATATGGTAGAGTAGATTATTTCTGATTGTCTAGTCTTCCTTCTTTACCAACAAGTTACTTTACATATGATGCTCTAAAGAGGTAAGGTTTAAGGAAATGAACATTTTGATCTTGGTAATGGCGCTAAAGTAAAAATCCCTGTGCAAAGAAGTAGATGTAATCATACACTGTAGTTAGATTATTCACATTAACTATAACTTTATAAAGTTCAAGTGATTTTCACAAGTGATATTTCATACAGTGCTCCAAAATTTGGTGAAAAGATTAATTTCATTATCAATATATTGATATGTAATTAGTATTTCTTACTACTTTCTAAAACAAAGTATGCTTTAATCAGAAGAGTAAATTTATTCATTTGAAATAACAAGTAGGATATTAAGTGCTCAAAGGCTCATTGCTTCTCTTAACCTCCTTTATTTGATACCAAAGGCATACCATTTTACAAATACTGTTAGGATACACACAGTACAGAAAAAAATTCTTTAAAAATTCTTTATTTCAACTATTTAACTTGAACTGTTCAATTTTCTACGTTTAATATATCTATGAAACATCCCTTCACTTACGCTCAAATATGTCTCAGAGTTCAAAATATATTTTTGGCTAATGTTTTTCCCATGTAAATATATCAAATAGTTATAAAACATTTTAACTTAATAGTTAACATTCTCAAATTAAAAACTTTTAATTATTTCTAATATGAATCTACAGAGACAAATAAGTATATCAGTGCATTAATAAAATTCTTGAACTGTCTATATTAAAGTTACTCACTGATTATTAATAATATATTTTTGTAATTCAAATATTATTTAAAACAATGTTTCTTCTTGTTAAGAATCTCTGAAGGATTTAAAGTATCAGACACATGGAAAATAAAAATAAACACTGGTATTTAGAAGATGCTAAATTTTGCTAATATTTATACTGATGCAACGATTAGAATTGATAATCATCTAATATTACCTTTAGCAGTATTGTGAAAGCAAGTATGATAATGTCAAATGAACAATGACTCACATAAAAATAACATTATTATCATGGCTAATATGCAATTGATTTTTTTTTTTTGGCTTAAAAGTAAATCCTAGATTACAATTATTAAATTCTAAGGCCTTAAATGTTTTTCCTTAAAATATTATTGAGTGTACTAAATTGATAACTTTCCTTCCATATTTTTCCTCAAGATATTACCATAAATCTATTTATGGAAAAGTAAGTGTTGTATGACAATGTATCCAGAAAGATTCATCAATCAAGGAAATTCCATTTAATTAACAATTGACAAATACTACCTTTTGGTTATAAAACTCCTGCATTATATTAATTATGTTTTTTTGAAGGAGTGTAAGCATATATATCCATTACTATTTCTCCAACAATTATAGACAGAAATAAAAAATAACTGATCAGCAAATATAGTTCAAAACACTGTGGACATCTTTCTTTGGATTAAATTCATGGAAGCTCTCCTAAATATATATGAGTTCTGATATGTATTACAATGATGTAATTATTCACTTCAACATTTGGTTTTATAAATTCATATTAAAGGATGTAATCAACACAATTGAAATATGTAATATGTAATATTTAAAAAATAACAATATGCATGTTTGTTAGAAATTGAGCAATTATTTAATCTACTGAAGCATTCTTTCCAACAAGTCAATGCAATTACATAAGAAATGCTTGATTAAGGATTTTTTGGAATACTTCCTATACTCTCTCCTTCCTACCAGTGTTTGTGAAAATGAATGTCTTAGGTATCAAAGTAAAGGAAGGAAAAAATAAAAATGATTCAATTAAAAAATCAAAACAACATTTAAAAAAGCATTTTGATTCCTGAGAATGAATTAATTTTATTGTCTGTAATTAAAATTTTTATTAGGTATGAATATATATATATATACACACTGAATTGAGTTGGTCATTGTAAATCAGTAATAGCTGTATCAATTAGAGATATGCAGATGTAAACTAAACAAGATATGAGTATTATAAATAGTTAATTATTAAAAGGCTTTCTTACTATATCCTTAATCCTCTCTAAGTGTGATCTTCTTCCCACAAATGATTTTACAGAACCAAGGGGAGACTTTTGACAGTCAAAGAGAATTTTAAAGTTTGGATAAATTCTGATTGGCTATTCTTGCTACTTTAACAGCATATACCTTTATATATGATTCTCTAGAGCTTTTAGGACATATATAAGTTGTTCTTGTTCATGTCACAAAAGTGAAAATCCATATGTAAGGAGGTAGGCATAGTCATATTATATAGTACATAATAGGTAAAAAACATAGGACTAAATTAAAATACAAAGTACTCTTACATAGCTCAAGTGATTTTCACAAATGATATTTCATATACTCTATAATTTGTTGAAAAGATAATTTTTCTTATCAGTAAAATGGTATGAAATTAGGACTTTCAAATACATTTCTTTTAAATGTATGCTTTAATCTCAATAGTCAATTTGAAGAATCATTTGAAGTAACTAACAAGATCTTAGACTATGAAGGGCTAAAAGGTCCGTCCATCATAATCTCAACAAGTTAACTTGGCCTTTTAAAACTTTTATGTATAATAAATTTATAAAATATCTATTCATTTATGCTTTATTACTGAAGGGTAAAAGATCTATTTATGTATGATATGTTTTCTCATGTAAATATATCAAATTGTTATGCAGTCTAAATTTTACTGAAGTCAAAATTTTACATTTAAAATTTTAAAATTTATTTTTATGTTAATCTACAGATGAAATTTATGAATTAGTTAATTAATATTAAATCCATTTGACTGTCCATGTTAAAGGTATTCAATGTTTATGGAATAAT
>JAKSZT010053956.1:241382-265181 GCA_026826555.1 Tolypeutes matacus | reverse complement strand
TTGGTGGAAAAAGGGGATTTTCACATATATATGCAGATTAAACAAAAGCACTTATTAACCAGTGAGTCAAAGAAGAGATTGCAAGAGAAATCAGTCAGTACCTTAAAACACATGAAAATGAGAACACAACATAACAAAACTTATGGGATAAAGCTAAGACAGTGCTAAGAGGGAAATTTGTAGCCCTTGATGCTTACATTAAAAAAGAAGAAAGAGCTAAAATCAAAGACCTAACTGCACATATGCAGGAACAAGTAAAAGAACAGCAAACCAGTCAAAAAGTAAGCAGAACAAAAGAAATAATAGAGATTATAGTAGAAATAAATGAAATGGAGATTAAGTAAAACAATAGAGAAAATAAACAGAACTAAAGTTAGTTCTTTGTGAAGATCAATAAAACTGATAAACCCTTAAATAGGTTAACAAAGAAAAAAGAATATTTATATAATTAAAACACAAATGAGTAGAGTGGCATTACTACTAATCCCACAGAAATAAAAGAGATCAGAAAAGGATACTATGAACAAATGTGTGCTGGATGCATTTCTGGAAACACGAACAAACCACACTGATGTGCAACAAACCAATCACAAGTAAAGGTATTGAAACAGTCATCAAAAACCTCCACTAAATGAAAAGCTCAGGACCAAATGGCTTCACAGGTTAATTCTCCCTATCATTTAAAGAAAATCTATTATCAATCTTGCTCAAACTCTTTCAAAAAATTAAACAGGAAAGAATAATACCAAAATCATTCTAAGATGCTGTCATCACCATAATACCAAAGCCAAATAAAGATATACTGAAAAAAGAAAATCACAGGCCAATTTCTTTAATGAATATATATGAAAAAATCTTCAACAAAATACTTGGTAACCGAATCCCAAAACACATGAAAAAAATTATACATCTCAATCAAATGAGCATTATACGAGGTATACAAGGGGAGTTCAACAGAAGAAAATTAATCAGTGTAATACATATTAATTAATTGGAGAAGAAAAATCATATGGTCATTCTATAGATGTAGAATGTGCATTTGATGAAATAATACATTCCTTCTTGATAAAAACACTCTGGAAGATAGAAATAGAGGGAAACTTTCTCAGTATAATATATTGTATATATGAAAAACCAACACTTAACATTGTACTCAGTGGAAAAAACTGACAGCTTTTCCACTGAGATTGGAAACAAGACACAGATGTCCACTCTCTTCAGTGTTTTTCAGTATGGTACTAGAAGTTCTAGCTAGAGCAATTCGACTTGATAAAGAAATAAAAGGCACCCAAACAGAAAAGGAAGAAGTAAAACATTCACTATTCACTGATGATATGATCCTATACTTAGAAAATCCCAAAAAATCCACAAAAAAACTTTTAGAACTTATAGATCATTTCAGCAAAGTTGTAGGACACAAAAGTGATACACAATAATGAATAACATTTCTATTCATTATTAACGTACAATTTGAGGAGAAAGTTAGAAAAAATTCCATTAACAATAGTGACTAAAAGAAACAAATATTTAAGAATAAATTTAACCAAGACATAAAGGACCTGCATTCAGAAAACTATAAAACATTGCCAAAAAAGACCAACAATGATCCTTTGTACATGACAAGTTGCATCTCTCTTGCTGCTTGCTTTTCTTTTCTTTTATTCACTTTATTTTGTACATTTAATAATTGAAAATATAAACAATTAAAAACTAAAAAGTAAGCACAGATGAATAAATATATACATTTCTTAATTAAATGTACTGGATACATATAAAATCTTTTTGAATCAAACAATATGTTACACAGTATATTTGGTTCATAGTAACACATTCATACAGTATTTGTCCTTTTGTGTCTGGCTTGCTTAGCTCAACATAATGTCCTCCAGGTTCATCCATGTTGTCATATGCTTTACGACTTCATTTCTTCTTACATCTTCATAATATTCCATCGTGTGAATAGACCACAGATTGTTTATCCATTCATGTGTTGATGGACACCTGGGTTGTTTTCAACTTTTGGCAATGATGAATAATGTTGCTATGAACATCGGTGTGCAGATGTCTGTTCGTGTCACTGCTCTCAGTTCTTTTGGGTATATACCCAGTAGTGGTATTGCTGGGTCACGTGGCAAGTTTATATTCAACTTCTTTAGGAACTGCCAAACAGTCCTCCATAGTGGCTGTACCATTCTGCATTCCCACCAACAGTGAACTAGTGTTCCTATCTCTCCACATCCTCTCCAACACTTGTAGTTCTCTGTCTTTTTAATAGTGGCCATTCTGATAGGTGTGAAATGATATCTCATTGTAGTTTTGATTTGCATTTCCCTAATCATGAGTGATGTTGAGCATTTCTTCATGTTTTTTTTTTTTTTTGCCATTTGTATTTCTTCTTTGGAGAAATGTCTATTCAAGTCTTTCACCCATTTTTTAATTGGGTCATTTATCTTTTTATTGTTGAGTTGTAATATCTCTTTATATATCCTGGATATTAAACCCTTATCAGATATGTGATTTCCAAATATTTTTTCCCATTGAGTTGGCTGCCTTTTCACACTTTTGACAAAGTCCTGTGAGGTGCAAAAGTGTTTAATTTTGAGGAGGTCCCATTTATCTATTTTTTCTTTTGTTGCACATGCTTTGGGTGTAAGGTCCAAGAAACCACCACCTCCTACAAGGTCTTGAAGATGTTTCCCTATGTTTTATTCTAGTAGTTTATGGTCCTGGCTTTTATATTTAGACCTTTGATCCATTTTGAGTTGATTCTTGTATATGGGTGAGATAGGGGTCCTCTTTCATTCTTTTGGGTATAGATATCCAGTTCTCTGAACACCATTTGTTGAAGAGACTTTTCTTTTCCCATTAGCGTGGACTTGGAAGGTTTGTCAAAAATCAGTTGACTGTATAGGTGAGAGTTTATTTCTGGGTTCTCAATTCTATTCCACTGATTGATGTGTCTATCTTTATGCCAGTACCATGCTGTTTTGACCACTGTACCTTTGTAAAATATCTGAAGGTCAGGCAGTGAAATTCCTCCCATGTTGCTCTTCTTTTTCAGAATGCTTTTGACTATGTGGGTGCACTTACCCCTCCAAATGAATTTGGCAATTGCCTTCTCTAACGCTGTAAAATAAGCTGTTGGGATTTTGATAGGTATTGCATTGAATCTATAAATCAGTTTGGGTAAGATTGACATCTTCCCTCCCTCCCCTCCATTTTTGAAGAATAAGTTTTATAATTAAATGACATGATATTAAGGGCTTGACATATTGGTCTGTTTTCTTTTATTAGGCATTGCCCCTCAAATTGAAAACCTAGTAGAACTCCCCAGGATGGGAGTTTAATATTTTTTTGTTTAGTGTTTGGGTCTCCATGCACTGAGATAATATCCTATGACAGGATAAACACTTTTATATTCCATAAAAGCATGCCCCAACAATGCCCTATCCTACATATCTCCCACCCTCGATGCACTGCACCAGTAGCCCTCCCTTGCCAAATTAGTGAAAAGAACATTCCAATCATTGTAATTTCAACCACAGACATAAAAATCCCCAGAGTTTACCTGTTCCTTCCTTGACCTCCCTCCATTTCCATGGATAGTCCAACCCTATCCCCCCACCCTACTCACCCTCACATTCTAGCACCATTGACCCCACTCATCCCTGCACCACTATCACCCACCTCCACTGCCAAACCATCCTCTTTCACCTCATCATAGTTTTCACCCATATTAAGCATCAGCTCAGCATATTCTACTTCCTATCTGTCTCCTGACAACCTATCTTCCAGACTCTAGCTCTGTGAGTCTGCTCAATGTGTTTAGTTCATATCAGTGAGGCCATGTCATATTTGTCCTTCAGTTACTGACTTCACTCATCATAAGACTTCACTCATCATAAGGTCTTCAAGAGACAGCCAGGTTGTCCCATTTGTCAGTACTTCACTCCTTCTTACAGCTGAGTAATATTCCATTGTATATAGACACCACAATTTACTTATCAATTCATCTGTTGAAGAATACTTGGGTTGCTTTCAACTTTTGGCAATCATGAATAATGCTGCTATGAACATTGGTGTGCATATATCTGTTTGTGTCCCTGCTTTCAGTTCTTCAGGGTATATCCCCAGCAATGGAATTGCTGAATCATATGGCAGTTCTACAGTTAGCTTCCAGAGGAATCACCAAAATATCAGCCACAATGGCTACACCATTCTATGTTCCCACCAACAGTGCATGAGTGTTCCCTCTCCTCCACATCCTCTCCAACACTTGTAGTTCTCTGGTTTTTTAATAGCTACCAGTCTAATAGGTGTAAGATGACATCTCATTGTAGTTTTGTTTTGCATTTCCATAATAGCTACTGATGTTGAGCTTTCTTGTGCTTTTTAGCCATTTGTATTTCTTATTTTTAAAAGTGCCTATTCAAATCTATTACCATTTTTAAAATGGGTTGTTTGTCTTTTTATTTTTGAGATGTAGGATTTCTTTATATATGCTAGATATTAGGCCCTTATTGGACAAATTGTTACAAAATATTTTTACCATTGAGTAGGCTGCCTTTTCAATTTTTGGCAAACTTCTATGAAGTGCAAAAGATTTTAATTTTTGTAGAAGTCCCATTTATCTATTTTTTCTTTCATTGCTTGTGCTTTAGGTGTAAAATTTCTGAAACCATTTCCAACTACAAGACCTTGTAGATGCTTCCCTACCTCATTCTCCTGGAGATTTATGGTCTTGGCTCTTATAGTTAGATCTTTGATCCATCTTTGGTTAATTTTTGTATGAGTTGGTGATTCTCTCCCTTTCTTTTGGATATGGATATCCAATTCTCTAAGCCTCATTTGTTGAAGAGGCCATTCTCTCCCAGTTAAGTGGGCTTGGTGGCCTTTTCCAATATCAGTTGAACATATATGTGAGAACATATATCAGAATTCTCAGTATTGTTCCATTGGTCAGTATGTCTATCCTTGTGCCAATACCATGCAGTTTTGATCACTGTAGCTTTGTAGTATGTTTTAAAGTCAGGTAGTATGATTCCTTTGATTTCATTTTTCTTAATATGTCTTTAGCTATTCAGGGCCCCTTGCCATTCCAAATAAATTTCATAGTTAGCTTTAACAATTCAGTAAAAAATGATGAGGGAATTTTTATTGGGATTTCATTAAATCTCTAGATCAGTTTGAATAGGATCGACATCTTAATGATGTTTAATCTTCCTATCCATGAGCAGGAATATTCTTCCATTTATTTAGGTCTTCTGTGATTTCATTTAACAATGTTGTTAAGTTTTCTGTGTACAAGACCTTTACATCTTTAGTTAAGTTTATTACTATGTATTTGATTCTTTTAGTTGCTATTGTAAATGGACTTTTAAAAAATTTCCTCCACAGATTGCTCATTATTGATGTATGGAAATGCTACTGGTTTTTCTGAATTGATCTTTTTTTTTTTAAGTTTAACTTTTTAAACTTTATTTTTATAGAAATTTTAGGTTACAGAAAAGTTACATCAAAAATAGAGGGGAATCCCATACACCCCACTGCCTCCCACTCACATTTTCCCCTATTAATAACATATTACATGAGTATGGTACATTTGTTACAATTGATGAAAATATTGAAGCATTGCTACAAACCATGGTCAATAATTTACATGATGGTTTATACTTTGTACCATGCAATTTCATAGGTTTTGTCAAAATATATAATGGCCTGTATCTGTCACTGCAAAATCATGAAGAACAATTCCAATATCCTAAAAGTGTACTAAGTTCCACTTATTCTTCCCTATCCCTCCCCTCAGAATATATGGTAACCATTGTCCTTATATCATTGTTAAAATTTCTTCCATTACTATAATAAAAATAATTCTACTTTGGCCCATGGTTGTATTCCCCACTTAATGTTTTCTTTTCCTTTTCATTTTTTCCTTTGTAAGAAATACTTAGATTACATAAATATTACAGAGAATATATAGGGGATTCCCATATGCTCCCCTCCCTACACCTCCCACATTTTCCCACATTAGTAACATCTTTCATTAGTCTGGTACATTCATTGCAATTGATAAATACATTTTAGAACATTGCCACTAAGCATAGATTATAGTTTACATTGTAGTTTATACTCTCTTCCACTGAATTCTTTAGGTTATGGCAAGATATATAATGGCTTGTATCTTTCATTATAATGTCATTCAGGATGATTCCCAAGTCCTGAAAAATGCCCCTATATTACCCCTGTTTTTCACTCTCCCTGTATTCAGAACCTCCAGTGACCACTGCCTCCACAGCAGTGATATTTCTTCCATTGCTAGAATCACAAAAAGTCTATAGTAGAACACTAGTAAGTTGACTTTAATCCACAGTTCATTCCCCAACCCTGAGGATTCTGGGATAATGATGCTCACTCCACCTTTAATGGAGGGGGTGGCTTTGATCCCATGTGGCCTTTGCATGGGACTCTCTTGCTTGAAGTTGTAGACACTCTTGGGTACTTGGTATGTTGGTTATCCTCCATTTCCTCCTTGTTAGTTGTCCTGGGTGAGTCCTATGGACTGGAGAGTAGGTGTTGCAACATTGTTGAGATTCAGGGCACAGATGACACATGGACAGCCCAAAGATTTAAGTCTCTTGGAAGCACACCTATGAACTTTAGTAATACGCATAAGTTCAAATAGAAGGACAGAAGAGCCATGTGTAGGGAAACCAAAACTGGGTCCAACTCTGTCACACTGGGGAGCATAAATTCCAAAGTAAGGCCCACTGGCAAGGGACCAAACTCCTGAGATATCTGCCCTGACTATAGTGTCTGGATGTCTCCAGAGCTCTCTGGAGCCCCATTTTTTGGGGTACTATCTACTTTGGCTGTCAATGAAATCCTGCTGAGACATGCATAAGTATTACCTCTGGAATGACTTCCCTACTCTCTTTGAAGTCTCATAGCCACATACATTCATTTCTCTTTACCTTTTCCCCCTTTTGGTCAAGGTCTTTTTTTTTCCCAGCTGCATTTCCTGTTGATACTTGGTAGCAGTTCCTCGGTGCCAGGGAGGCTCATCCCCAGGAGTTATGTCCCATACTGGGGAGAAGTTATTGCATTTATATGCTGAGTTTGAGCAACAAGGAGGTTCCCAGTAGGTAACTCTTAGGCACTCTACAATACTCTGCTAAGTATCAATTTCAAGATCAATGGCTCATAAGAATAGTCATCAATATCAAGGCCCCATCAATGGAACATCTTTCTTCAGTAGTCATTGCCCGTGTACTTGGAAGATTGTTACTGTTCCACTAGAGAATGTGGCAAAGCTTGCCAGGATTGGTATTTGATATTCTTTTGGTTATTGTGTGAATCTCCACCCACTGTGGCAATGTCTCATGAACATTTGAACACATTTATATGCCTTATATGTATGCCAGGTGAACTTCCTCCCATGTATCCCTTATCATGGACACCCCACAACAATGATCCTCCCCTGCCACAGGATGGTTCAACATAAGAAAATCAATCAATATTATATACCACATAAACAGATAAAAAGAAAAAAAAATCACATGATAATCTCTATAAATGGAGAAAAAACATTTGACAAAATACAGCATCCTTTACTGATAAAAAACACTAAAAAGATAGGAATGAAGGAAACTCCTCAACATAATAAACGGTATTGATGAAAAACCTACAGCTAACATCGTATAAAATGATGAAATCCTAAAAGCTTTCCCTCTATGATCAAGAACAAGGCAAAGATGCCCACTATTACCACTCCTATTTAACACTGTGTTAGAAGTACTTGCTTGAGCACTTAGGCAAGAAAATGATATAGAAGACATCCACATTGGAAAGGAAGAAGTAAAAATTTCATTATTTGCAGACAACATGATCCTATACATAGAACCCCCTGAGAAATCTACAACAATGCTTCCAGAACTAATAAATGAGTTCAGTAAAGTTGAGGGTTATAAGATCAGTGTGCATAAATTGGTAACATTTCTGTACACAAATAATGAGCAATGTAAGGAGGAAATCAAGAAAAAAATACCATTGACAATAGCAACTAAAAGAATCAAATACCTAGGAATAAATTTAAAGATGTAAATGACTTATATGCAGAAAACTACACAAGACTTAAAGAAAATCAAGGAAGACTTAAATAAGTGGAAGAATATTCCCTGTTCATGGATGGGAAGACAAAATATCATTAAGATATCCTACCCAAACTGATCTACAGATTTAATGCAATCCCAATAAAAACAACCACAGCATTTTATACTGAATTGGAAAAACTAACTATGAAATTTACTTGGAAGGGCAACAGGCCCCAAATAGCCAAAGACATATTGAAAAAGAAAAATGAAATCGGAGGAATCACACTACGTGACTTTAAAGCATACTACAAAGCTACAGTGGTCAAAACTGCATGCTATTGGCACAAGGATAGAAATACTGACTAATGGTACTGAATTGAAAGTTCTGATATAGTTCCTCACATATACAGTCATCTGGTATTCATCAAGGCCTCCAAGCTTGCTGAACTGCTCAAAAAGTGGTGCTTGGAGAACTGGATATCCATATCCAAATGAATGAGAGAGGAACACCATCTCACACCTTAATTCAAGATGGAGCAAAAATCTAAATATAAGAGCCAAGACCATAAAGACCTTGGAAGATAATGTAGGGAATCATCTACAGGAACTTGTAATAAGAAATGATTTCATGAACTTCACACCCAAAGCATGAACAGTGAAGGGAAAAATAGATAAATGAATCCTCATCAAAATTAAAAATTTTTGCACCTCAAAGGTGTTTGGCAAGAAAGTGAAAAGGTAGCTTACCCAATAGGAGAAAATATTTGGTAACCATATATCTGATAGGAGCCTAATATCCGGCATATATGAAAAAATCCTACACTTTGAATATAAAAAGACAACCCATTTAAAAAATGGGCATGTGATTTGAATAGACACTTCTCCAAAGAAGAAATACAAATGGCTAAAAAGCACATGAAAAGATGCTCAACATCATTAGCTATTAGGAAAATGCAAACTAAAACTATAATGAGATATCCTTTTACACCCATTAGACTGGCAGATACTAAAAAACAAACAAACAGAGGACTACAAGTTTGGAGAGTATGTGGAAGAACAGGAACCCTCATCCACTGCTGGTGGGAATGTAGAATGGTGCAGTCATTGTGGAGGACAGTTTGGGGTTTCCTCAAAAAACTAACTATAGATCTGCCATGTGATCCAGGAATTCCACTGCTGGGTATATACCCAGAAGAATTGCAAGCATAGACACGAACAGATGTATGCACACCAATGTTCATAGCACTATTATTCACTATTGCCAAAAGCTGGAATCAACCCAAATGCCCACCAGCAGATGAATGGATAAACAAAATGTGGTATATACTTACAATGGAATATTACAGTGCTAATACATAGGATAATGGGTGAATCTTGATGTCCTTATGTTGAGTGAAGCAAGCCAGGCATTGAAGGACAAATATTACATAACTTCACTGATATGAATTAAGCAAATTGAGCAGACTCGTTGAGCTAGAGTCTGGAAAATAGGTTTACAGGAAATAGAAAGGGAGAAGAAGGTTGTGAGCCAACATCCTTATGGGCGAAATCTGTGATAAGGTGGAAGTGTGTTGTGCAGTGAAGGGATAGGACAGAGGTGTAGTGATACTCTTGGGTTGGACGGTGCAAGTTTGACATGGGGATAGGGTGGGTGGGTGAGCTGGACAGTCCATGGAACTGGGAAAAGGATTGTGGGAGGAAGCAAGTGAACACAGGGTATTTGCAGGTATGTGATTGAAACTGGAATGTTGGGAGAGCTTTTTTGGCAATATGACAAGGAAGGGTTCCTCACTTAGGGTTTTTGATTGGGGGGGCATTTGGGATTGGACGCACCAGGGCCAGGCTTCTGGGGAGTGGGAGAGTGATCATTTTGTCATAGTGTGTTGTATCAGTGGTTGGAGACCCACATAATAAAAGGGAAGTTGTTGGACTCTCATCCTGGGGAGGTCTGCTGTGTTCTCAAGCAAAGGGGTGGGAGTCTCTTGAGAGTATGAGTGTTGCCTAATAGGGGAGGACAGACCAGTGTGTCAAGCCCTCAGTGTTGTTGCAAGTAACTGTGAATCTTATCCTTCAAGGAGTGAAGCCTGGTGGTCGCTGTGGGCCCCAAGGGGAGGGGGATGGAGGAATAGAATAGATGGAACATGGGATATTTTGGGGGTTATGGAAGTGTTCTACATGATCTTGCAATGATGGATACAGGCCATGTTAAATTTCATCTATTTATAAAAGTATATGGTCTAAAATGTAAACTATAATGTAAACCATTGACCATGGTTAGTAGCTGTGTTTCAATATTTGTAGATCAGTTGTTACAAATGTATAATCCACATATAAAAAGGTTATTAATATGCATTGATCTTATATCCTGCCATTTATAAGCTCTAGAAACTTTGTTGTAGATTTTTCATGGCTTTCTATGTGTTGGATCATGTCATTTGCAAATAGTGAAATTTTTACTCCTTCCTTTCCAATTTGGATCCCTTTTATATCTTTTTCTTGTCTAAGTGCTTGAGGAACTACTTCTAACACAACGTTAAATAAGAGCAGTGACACTGGGCATCATTGTCTTTTTCCAGATCTTAGAGCAAAAGCATTTAGCATTTCATAATTGAATATTATGTTAGCTGTGAGTTTTTCATATATACTCTTTAACATATTAAGGAAGTTTCCTTCTATTCCTAATTTTGAAATGTTTTTATGAGGAAGGATGCTGGATTTTGTTGAATTCTTTGTGTTTCTCGATTGAGATGAATGCATGATTTTTTTCTTTTGATCTGTTAATGTCGTGTATTACATTGATTCTCTTATGTTGAACCATCCTTGAATACCAGGGATGAAACCCATTTGGTCATGGAGTATAATTAGTTTGATGTGTTGTTGAATACAATTAGCAAGTATTTGGTTGAGGATTTCAGCATCTAGGGTCATTAGAGAGATTAGTCTATAATTTTCCTTTCTTGTGGTATCTTTTTGTGGCTTTGGTATTACTGTGATGTTGGCATCATAGATTGAGTTAGGCAATGTTCCCTCCAGTTCTATTTTTTGGAAGCATTTAAGCAGGATTGGTGTTAATTCTTTCTAGGATGTTTGGTAGAATTAATCTGTGAAGCCATCTGGACCTGGGCTCTTCTTGGTTAGGAGGTTTTGGGTGATTAATTCAGTCTTTTTATGTGTAATTGGTTTATCGAATTCATTAATTTCTTCTTTTCATCAATGTAGGCTGCTTACGTGTTTCCAGGAATTTGTCCATTTCATCTAAATTATCCATCTTGTTGGCATACAAATTTTCAAAGTATCCTCTTTTAGTACTCTTTATTTCTTTGGGGTCAGTGGTGATATCTCCTTCCTTGTTTCTTATTTTATGTATTTGTAACTTCTCTCTTTTTTTTTTGTTAGTCTATCTAAGGTTTTGTCAATTTTATTAATCTTCTCAAAGAACCAGCTGTTAGTTTTATTTACTTTTTCTAATCCTTTCTTATCTTCAATTTCAATTAGCTCTGCTCTAATCTTTGTTATTTCTTTCTGTCTACTGGCTTTGGGATAAGTTTGTTGTTCTTTTTCTAATCCCTCAGGTGTGCAGTTAGGTGTTTGATTTTAGCTCTTTTTTCTTTTTAATATAGGCATTTTTGGCTATACATTTCCCTCTCACCACTGCTTTTGGTGCATCCCATATGTTTTGATATGTTGTGTTGTCATTTTTCATTTGTTTCAAGGTAATTACTTATTCCTTTTGCACTTTCCTCTTTATTGTCTTAGAGTGTGTTGTTTAACTTCCTTATCTTTGTGCCTAGTCTGTTTTTCTGCTCCTTACTGATTTCCAGCTTCATTCCATTGTGGTCAGAGAAATTACTTCATATAGTTTTAATCTTTCTGAATTCGTTGAGATTGTTCTGTGGCCAAGTATGTGGTCTATCCTGGAGAATGATACATGTGCACTCGAGAAGAATGTATATCCTGCTGTATTTGGGTGTGATGTTCTGTATATAACTACTATTAGGTCTAGATCCTCTAATGTATTATTCAAAGTCTCTGTTTCTTTATTGACCCTCTGTTGAGATGTTCTGTCTATGGTGATAATGGTGTATAAAATCCCCCTTTATAATTGTAGAAACATTTATTTTTCCATTTAGTTTATCCAGTGTTTGCCTCATGTATTTTGTGGCACCCTAGTTATATGCATAAATGTTTATGATTGTTCTTTCTTCCTGATAGATTACCCCCTTTATTAATATATAAGGTCCTTCTTTGTCTCTTACAGCAGTTTTGCATTTAAAGTCTATTTTGGTCAATATTAGTATAGACCAATATAGTATAGATGGGTCATGTTTCCTTATCCATTCTGCCATTCAGTGTCTCTTGATTGGAGAGTTTAATCCATTAACATTCAATATTACTACTGTCAAGGAATTACTTATATTAGCCATATTTTCTTTAAGTTTATGTTCATCAAATGTTTTTATTTCTCTTTTTGTCTTTTTAGTTGTTCTTACACTCTCCTCCAACCTACTCTCTCTTTTGTTTTTTCCTTTCAACCTGCAGAACTCCCTTAATATTTCTTGAAGGACAGGTTTTTTGTTGACATGCTATTTTAATTTCTGTTTATTTGTGACTATTTTGAACTCTCCATCATTTTTGAATGCCAGCTTTGGTGGATATAGGATTGTTGGCTGGAAGTTTTTTTTTTCTTTTAGCACCTTAAATATGTAAAAGCACTGCCTTCTTACCTCCATGGTTTCAGATGAGAAATCAGCACTTAATATTATTGAGCTTCCCTTTTATATGATGGATCTCTTTTCTCTTCCTGCTCTCAGTATTCTCTCTTTGTCTTGATCAGTGGACAATATGACTAGTATGTGTCTTGGAGTAGGTCTTTTAGGATTTATACTGTTTGGTGTGCACTGTACTTCCTGGACATGTATGTCCATGTCCTTCTAAAGAGTTGGGGAAGTTCAGCCATTATTTCCTCCAACGCTCCTTCTGCCCCCTTTCTCTTCTCTTTTCCCTCTGGGATGACTATAATGTGTGTATTTCTGCATTTCATTTTGTCATTCAAATACCTAAGTTCCTGCCAGATTTTTTCTATCTTTTTTATCTATCTGTTCTACTATCTGTTTGATTTCTGATGTATTGTCTTTGACATTACTAATTATTTCCTCTGTTTGTTCAAATACACTGTTATGTGTTTCCAGTGTATTTTTGAATTCTTGGATTGTGCCATTTATCACCATCATATATCCATTTTCTTTTAATGTGTGTTTACAATTTCTTCAGCATGTTCCCTTGGTGCCTTATTAATATCCTTTATCTTTTTCTTCACTTCATTAAGTTGATTCATGATATTTGTTTGGACATCACAGATTAGTTGTTCCACATTCTACATTTCCTCCTGGTTCTTTTTGTTCATTAGACTGGGCCATGTCTTCCTACTTCTTAGGATGGCTTGTAATTTTTTTGGTGTCTAGGAATCTGTTTATCTTGATGGGCTTATTTGGGTGGTTAGCTTCTCTTTCGACTCTATGGTTTGTGTGTGCATGTGTGTGTGTGTGTTCTAAGGTTCCTTTTTGACACTTGGTTCCTCTTATTCTATATACTCCCAGTAGTCTTTGTTCTCTTGAAAAAAAATATTAGGACCAGAAAAAAGAAAAGAGAAAAAAGAGAAAATGAATAATAGTAATAATTTTAAAAGGTAGAAAAGGAACCATACAAGAACTAGGAAAACAAGTAATTTGAGTAAAAGATTTTAAAAAGTACATAGGAATAAGAATAAAAAATTTGGAATAGAAAAAAAGAAAGAGGAACAAAATAGAGAAGAAAAACTAGAATGAATTAAAAGGCCAGAGTGATGAGAAAGAGGAAAAGAGAAATAGAAGAAAAAAGAGAGAAAAAATAATTAAGGCAAAAAAAAAAGTGGTGGAATGAAAGACAAATAACATGAACAGAAGATTGAAAAATGAAGGAAAAAGCTTCTCCAGCTTTCCCAAGGCTGCGGGGGGGGGGGCCGGAACAGGCTTGCCTCAGCTACTCGCCCGCCTGATGCACCTTTGGAAAGTTGAGCTCCGGCCGGCTCAGGTTGCCAACTTTCTTTCCAGGACCCCTCAGTTGAGCTGGAGGTGGGCGGGAAGACCAGGGCAGAGACCTGCGGAGGGGCGGCCGGCCCGAGGGCAGAGCGGCTTGTCCCAGAGCCGGTTTCCCCTTCCCCTAGACCCCGGCCCAGACTTTCTGGACTGTCCGAGGACACTTGTCCGGCGATTCCCGGACCGCGCGGGGAGGAGGAGCCGCGGCCGCCTACAGTACAGCTAAAGAATGTGGACAGACCCATGGAGTGAATTGCAATGTTATGTGACACATGGAACCCTTTAACAGTAAAATCCATGGAAATGAAAATGAACCTAGTTAACTGAAGGAAAGATCATCAACTCTAGACACACGATTTTGGAAGTTGACTTCTGGGATTTTCGAGCATTTCCAATTATTGCAGAAATTTTTTCCACTCCTCTGATAGAGTAAAGTGAACAAATACAACCCTCCATTAGGCTACTTAAAAGAGTAATCACAGGCTGTTCAAGTTTGAAGGATTCAGGAGAAGACAGAGAATATAAAATCAAAACTGAAGAGCCATTTCAAGGTTTCTGAAGGTGACAATGAAATTTGAAGAAATTACATTTCTAATGGGATACTTGAAAGTTAGCAACTTTTTACCAAATTTTCAAGAAAATTAAATATGACCAGAAGCATGCATGATTGTATTTCAAAGCCATTGGTCACAGGTGGTGAAAATCTTAGAGAAGCATGATCCCTTGAAGAACACCCAGGCAAAATATGGATCGGTCCTTCCAGGTGAGGCCAGTGCTCTGCAGAATTATGTAGAACACATGGCTCTTTTTGCTGATTGAAGAGCAAGCCAAGGATGCTGCAATGGGGCGAATTCTGGAGTTTGTGGTCTCTGAGAACATCATGGAGAAACTCTTCCTTTGGAGCTTGAGGCGGGAATTTACTGATGAGACTAAAATTGAGCAGCTAAAGATGTCTGAGATGTTGGTCACCCAATCACACCAGCCTCTGCTGCACCACAAGCCCATTTGAAGCCCCTGATGATGTTGCTGAGCCCTTGTTCTGGAACAACCATCCCTGCTGTGGAGGGGAAGCTGGTTGTCCTGCTCAATCAGTTCTGTTCCATCCTTGCCAAAGATCCATCCATTCTGGAGCTCTTCTTCCACACTAGTGAGGACCAAGGGGCTGCCAACTTCCTCATCTTATCTCTTCTGATTCCCTTCATTCACTGGGAAGGGGCAGTAGACCAGCAGGTCTGGGATATTTTGCTTTTCATCATGTCTCTCTCTGCCGAGAATAGCATGGTGGCTCATCACATTGTGGAGAACCTACTTCTGCCCAGTACTTGCAGCTGGGCTCAGTGGTCTCTAATCTTCCAAGCCACAAAGCTAGAAGAGAAAGGAGAGGAGTGGAATTGCCTTCTGAAAGAACTGGCTCCTGCTGTCTTCCCCCATCCAGTTCATGAGTTACCTGGAGTTTTGCAATGTAGTTGTACAGATGGCTCACCCTTTTATTCACAATTAGCTTGTCAATTACATTTACAATGGATTCTTGGTACCTGTCTTGGCTCCTGCTCTCCATAAGGTGACTATGGAGGAAGTCATGACCACATGACTTCCACCTATGGAGGAAGTCATGACCACAACTGCATATTTGGACCTTTTCCTGCATAGCATTTCTGAGCTAGAACTGCTTGAGATCTTCCTCCATTTTATTCTGCTACACCAGCATGAGAATATCCATATTTTGGACACTCTCACAAGCCAAATCAACACCCCATTTCAGTTTTGTGTGGTGTTCCTGGCATTGTTCAGAACTCTCATTGGTTTACATTGTGAAGATGTGATGTTACAACTCATTCTAAGGTATTTGATCTCCTGCAATCATATGATGCTGAGTCAAAGATGGGCTGTGAAGGAGAGAGACTGTTACTCTGTTTCTGCAGCCAAGCTGCTCGCCCTGACCCCCCATCTGCTGCTCCGGTGGGATCACTCTGGCATTTGGGAACCAAGAGAGAGATTATATTCTCTGGTCAAAGTGTACACATCATAGTTCAGGGCCCATGGAGCAGCTGCTCCCCAAGATGTTCTTCCCATTGGCCTGCATTGTGGAGTATGGCAAAGCCCTGGACATCAGCTACCTGCAGTACCTCTGCAAGGCTCACCACGTCTGGTTCACCCTGTATGATGGAGAGTCTCCAGACCCTGGGA
Organism: Tolypeutes matacus; assembly: GCA_026826555.1. Classification (NCBI taxonomy): domain Eukaryota; kingdom Metazoa; phylum Chordata; class Mammalia; order Cingulata; family Chlamyphoridae; genus Tolypeutes; species Tolypeutes matacus. Next base: position 248,827 of record JAKSZT010053956.1, on the reverse strand, counting down.
CATTTCTCCAGAGTCTGACAGAGGAGAGCAGTATGAATTCTGCCTACCCAGTGTTCAGTCTCTAGCAGCAATTCCTCAGTAAGATGGGCTCTCAGCTGGCTCCAAGAAAGGAGAAGAGCCAGACAGAGCTGGAATGGTATGACAGCTATGACACTGACATCTCCTCAGGGGCTGATGTAAACTCCTCTGGACCCAATGAGGATCCAGAGAACTCAGTCCCTTCAGTGCCAATTGATCCCCCCAAATGCATCTAAGAGATACTTTCAGGATGATGAGATGGTGTACAGGTTGTGTGCTGAAAAGAACTCTGAGGATGCTAGAAATTCACAGCAGGAAACTGCAAGATCAACAGCTGAAGCCCAGAGTGAAGTTCAGACCCCCTTAATGAACAATGGCCCCCTTCCCAATCATCAGCCAGAAACAGATTCGGAGGAGGAATATAGTAGAGGCATGTCAGAGCTGTTTCACATTGTGTCCAAGGAACCAAAACAGGAGAGTGAAATTGAGGTAGCCCCAGAATCAAACTCAGTGTTAACCCCCATCTCTGAGGGAAAGCATAATTCAAACCCAGTAAGTGAAGACTTCATTGCCTAGTATAACCATATCATTAAAGAACTGGATTCTGGCAATGAAGGCTTAATAGAACTGAATTTCCCCACGCCTGATCCCTTGTTTCCTACAAAAGAGGAAGAGGGTAAAGAAAAAAAGAGCAAAGAAGAAACAAAGGAGGAAGAAGAGGAGGGAAAGAAGGAGCTGGAAGATGATGAGGATGATGACTTTAACTCTTTTATAGCAGAAACCCCTACTGTAGAGACTGTGCCTTCCCCATTTGGGGCAAGAGATGAGACTGCCTTTGCCAGTCACCATCAAGTGAGGACTCAGAGCACCTCGTTCACAGGCCCACCCCATTCACAGCTTTGGTCCTTTCAAAGCTGGAGAACATGCTGGAGAACTCTTTGCATGTTAATTTACTACTTATTGGGATCATTACTCAGCTAGCCTGCTATCCCCAGCTGCTTCTGTGTGCTTTTCTGCTTAACACCAACAAGGTCTTCCAGCCAAGTATATGCTCTCTCTATCAGGTCCTTGCATCTGTTAAAAACACAGCTGAACAGTTTGCATCTGTGGAGAGAGATTTCCCAGGACTCCTCATACAAGTCCAGCAATACTTGCTCTTCTGAGTGGACATGTCCAATATGACCTCTGAGTCACTAACTAAAGATCCCATTCATGATGCTTCCTGGACTGGAAGTGGCAAGAACCTTTTGGTGGAAGGTCCTCCAAGGGTGCTTCAGCCCTTCCTGACCAACAGAACCAAAGTATCTGGGGCACCCCCAAACCTGCCCCTGCCAGTGAGGAACACCATTCTGGCAGCTGCCCTCTTCTTGGAGTTTCTGAAGGAACTGGCTGCCTTTGCCCAGGAACACTCCATTCTGTGCTATAAGATCCTGGGTGACTTTGAGGACTCCTGTTGTTAGCCTTTTTTTCTTTTTGTTTTTTTGAAGAGAGGTTCTTGTTTTATAAGATTTTAGTGTTTTGACTGAATGTTAAATGCAAAGCTGCTTATAAAAATTTCTACTTTGATATTTCCTGATAATACTTGATTTGGGGAGGGGAGTGTATTTTCTTTATATCTCCTCTCTCTATAGCCAGGTCTTTCCATCTTATGTTGTATAGAAGCCAAGTCTCATAAGCTGACTGCTGTTCCCTTCGCAGGTTTTTCTTTGCTCAGCTTTTCTTCTTTTTGGTCATTCATCTTACAACTCAGATTGCACTGAGTGAATATTGGGGCTCAGTGATTTCTGGAAGTGCCCATGTCAGAAGGTTGGCTCTTCAAGAGCACATGAAAGTGCACATCTGCAACTTAAACAACTCCTGTTGCCTTCTGCATTTTGACTTCCATTTTATAAAAAGGAAGACTAAAGATGGGTATCCCAGCTCCCTCTTGCCTTCATCACACAAGTACATACCACATGCCCCTTTTAATTTTACTTCCAAGACTTGCATTCTGCCCAGCATGTACTGCCTATGGTGCAGGCAAATCTGGTCTCACCTGATGCCTCAGAAGTCCAACATAGTCCTTGAGAGAATTTGAAATGTGGGAATTTTTCTTATTGCTTAAGAGTTTTCTTTAATCAGTATATCACTACCTAAATATTGAAGACAGCTATTTTAGTGAGATTTGCACAAAAAGAAGTATACCTGTGCAGACAGTTACTTTGGCTTTTAGGACTTTGACCAGATGAAGAATATGTTGGATGATTGGATGGGAAAGTGGCTGTGTAATAACCTTTAAAATCCTGACTATCACACATTGGACCACTGTGACACAGTCAAATAGTAAGAGTAGTATTAAATATAGTATTCTAATCCTTTATAATCCCTGAGTCAAGCATTCCAATCTCAGATCAGGAGAACAAATTTCACTTCCCATGCAAAGAAACAGCAGAATTAGATATGTTGTTATTAAGTAAATTGCCTAATTTTAAAATTCTAAAATCATAATTCCTAGGCCACATTGTAATAAAAAAGGAACCAAAGAAATTCTGCAGTGATGTATGTAGACGATTTTTTCCCCTAAGTTTGCCAATGTTCCACCTTAAGAGGGCAGAATTAAATGGAATGTTACTGTTTCAAACCAGCACCTCTCCAATATCATGTACTTGTTGAGGGAGAAGTTATATGGTATTAGTGGCACTATCTCAAATTCTAAATAGAACATATAGAGTTTATCCTCCTTATCATTATATCATTATTTTTGTAATGTTTGGACTGAAAATGATTTAAGAGAAAATAAAGTGTTCCAAGATTCCCTATCTATGGCTAAATTATTGATTATTAAATTGAGCCTCAGTTTTTCTCCTTCTTGAATAAGATAGCTACAAATCTTTGTTTTTTCATAGCCACCAGTCTAACAGGGGTAAGAATATATCTCACTTAGTTTTGATTTGCATTTCCCTAATAACTAATGATGCTGAGCAAAACTGTTTCCTACTTCAAGAGCTCATTGATACTTCCTTACATTATCTTCTAGGAGCTTTATGGTCTTGATGCTTATATTTAGGCCTTTGATCCATCTTGAGTTAATTTTTGTATAGGCCATTATATAGTGATCCTCTGTCATTCTTTTTGAAATAGATATCCAGTTCTCCAAGCACCATTTGTAGAAGAGGCTATTTGTCCCAGTTTGAAACAGTAACATTCCATTTAATTTTGCCCTCTTAAGGTGGAACATTGGCAAACATAGGGGAAAAAATCATCTACACACATCACTGCAGAATTTCTTTGCAGATGCTTAACTCATGTTCATCTAATTTACCCCACCTCTGCTAAAGAAGCAGCTCTTTAGCCACAAAAAGAGAGGTGCCATTAGGGGCTGCCAGGGGTTGTGCATAACAGTAAATTATAGTAAATTAAAATAACACCACTGCAGTATGCAGCAGTCCCAAATATTGCTAGTTTGTTGCAAAAAATTAATATCCAATTATATCACTATCACTTTGTTTTAAAACTTGCTAAAGCTTTCTTTATTATCTCCTTAAACAAGTCAAACCAGCTTGCAGTCCCCTGCCTATTAAAAGGCCAACTGTAAACTAAGTTTAAATTCAACACTGTGAGTCACAGCCCCAGTTCTGATTAAAGTGCTAACAGCAAAACCAGTGCAGGTATTAAGATTACAAGTTAATATGCTGCCCCACAGCCCAAATAATAAAATAATAATTTGTCTCAAGCTATGCAAATGAGAGAAAATGAAATCATTTTGATCACACTACTAGCCTATATAAACTCACCGGTTAGCAACCTGAAACCCATAAGAAATAAAAGTTTATTCACTGGATGTCTGCTAGTTAAAAATAATCTACTAAGATTATGAACGATATAAACTGCTTAAATACTAATCAAAACTTTAATAATAAAATACATTACATACTTAAGTAGTTTGATAATTTGTAAGTTATACATAAATATATATTATTGAATGCATATGTAAATCTCTTCTTTTTTTTTATTTTTTTATAATTTTTTTTTAATATTTTATTTATTTATTCATTTATCCCCCCCTTGCTGCTTGTGCTTGCTGGGTCAGCTAACCACGCCGTGCTGGCGGGCTTGCCTTCACCAGGAGGCCCTGGGAACCGAACCCGGGGCCTCCCATATGGTAAACGGGAGCCCTACTGATTGAGCCACAGCCGCTTCCCTAAATCTCTTCTTTTGAGTTTAAACAATTGTAAAACCAAATGTAGTAGGGAAAAATTTAGTGGATATTATTCACCCAGGGAGTGTTGTATTCCTTCCTGAAGAGGCTGGCCACTCCCTCAGGAATTAACACAGTGCTCACAAGTTGGCATCTATAAATCTAGGTCATTGATCCTGAACACAGTAAAAATGATAGTCCCTGGTCAGACCATTTAAAGCCCCATCCTAAGAAAAGGTGCTCTACACAAGTGTTCTCAATCAAAACTCTAGTATCAGCTACTAATTCAAAACTTCCCAGGCAAAAGCTAGATGTTGGTGAGTTTATATGTAAAACCGCTCTATTTATCCATCATTCTATAACTCTGTTCAATATTAATTTAATCTTTTAATTGATTATATTATTCTTGTTTCTCACTTAATTATCAGTATAAACTTATTAAACTAAATATACATATAAGCATTTATCTTGTGTCTACCCAGGACTTAGCAAAAATAAGGCAAGTATATCAGCGTGTCCCCCAGTTTAGTAAGCACGTGAATGTGTGTATACATATTATAAGAGATTGAAATATAACAGTTAACCCCTGTTTATAAACAATCCTTCACTTATTTTATATTCTTTCCATTATTAATAAAAGTTCAATAACTAGAAATCAATAAAAAGTCCTGCCACAAGAAAATGCTCAATAGCCCTAGCACTATATACTTTACATTTTAAAAAATTGTGATAAAACAGCCTTTCAACAGGTGAAAAACATTTCTCCCTTCATCAGGAGAGTCATCAAATACAAGGTAAGATTCTATACAAGGAAATGTTAAGTAATAGATGGTGGAAAGGACCCAGTAACCTCATAATGTAGGGGAGAGGGTATGTTTGTGTGCTTACTCCAACAGGCCTCCGTGGCTGCCAGCAAAAAACATGAAGCTATACAATGAGCTGGAAAGATAACTCATTCAACGCAGTACCACAGATGGAAAAGATAATAATGGATGAACAAAGGAACACCCGGACACAACCATGTCGTAACATTATCCAAACTCAGGGAGTAACTTGGGGAAATCTTAAAAAATTAAGCCTAAAAGGTTCATTGATACACTTATTAATTTCATTACTTCAGCCATTCTGCCACTGCCACCATTGTGGCAGTCACCTTAACGGAATCTGCTCAAACTGCTTATGCTTTTAATCAAATTATGACCAATGTCACTGATGAACTGTTTGTTTGTTTGTTTGTTTTAAGACAAGAATATATCACAAATTTTAATGAAAAAAACTATTGAATACATTAATGATGTGGTTTGGTGGTCAAAATTTATAGTGAAAAACAATTGTGGCACATGTTTGCCATCAGACATTGATATTTTATGGTTAATAAAACATTTAAAAAGCCTTATATGTAACATTTTTAAGTACTACAAAATAATAATGGCTAAATAAATAAATAAATTTCTATTATAAAATGTCAATCTTTTTTTTATTTTATTTTTTTATTGTGGGTAAAAATCAAAATTTTCACAATACATACCAACATTTGCAAAATGATATATAAATGTATATGCATATATGTGCATTTGCTTACAAAAATGTTATTTATGTATATATATAAATATATTTTAAGAGGTGCTTAGATACCCAAAATATTACAGGGAACCCACTGGGATTCCTATGTTGCCCACCTCCCACACCTCCCACCACATCCCACACAAACATCTCCCACAAGTGGGACCCACCACCCTCAATGGACTTACACATCCTGGGGCCTTGCTACCAACCATAGACCAGAGTTCACATCGTAGACCACACTCTCTCCCACACAGTTCTGTGTGGTGTGTGCTGATTTAAAATGGCCTACATCCGTTGCCACAAAGGTACTCAGGACAACCTCCAAACCCCAAAGAAGCCCCTGTATTTCAACTGCTCATCCCCTCCCTGCCCCAAAAGTGTCAAGTGGCCACTGGCTCCACCTCATTGTTATAATTTCTTGCATTGCTAGAATCACCATATGTGAACAACAGAACACCATCAAGTCCACTCTAGTCCGTAGTTCTTCCCCCAATCCTGAGGGGACTGGGATGGTGATGTCCACTCCACCTCCAAGTGAGAGAGGGCTTATATCCCATGGATATGGTGGGTGGGATGATCCTGCCTGCAGATGCAGGCCCTCTCCATTCCCTGGGATGGCCATTGCCCATCGTTGTCTCCTCGCCAGGTGACTTGGATGAATCCATTGAGCTGTAGGGTAAGAGTTGCAGCTCCACGGAAATTCCATGCACACTTGGCACATAGGTACGCCAGAGGCTCCAGTCTCTGGAAGTATACCTAAAAACTTCAGCATCACATATAGGTTTGAATAGAAGGGACTGATGAACCATGTGCAGGGAGGATTTATTTGAGTCCAATTCTGTCACTCTCAGGAGCACAGATTCCAAAATAGAGCCCACTGATAAGGCATCAGTCTCCGGGTCTATCCCCACTTATATAGGACCTGGGTATCTCCAGATCTCTCAGGAGCCCCTCTGTGTAGGGTGATAGGCAATTAGATGTTCTATGAGCTCCTACTGAGGTGTGCATAAAAGTTACCTCTGGGATGACCTCCCGACTCTCTTTGAAGTCTCTTAGCCACTTGAACTCATTTGTCTTTACCTTTTTCCCCTTTAATTCAAGGTCTTTTTCCAGTTGTGTTGCCAGTTGGCACTTGGCATTAATCCCTCGTTGCCAGGGAGTCTCATCCCTGGGAGTCATGTCCCAGGTTGGGGGGAAGATAATGCATTCCTTTGCTGAGTTTGGCTTAGAGAGAAGCCACATTTGAGCAACAAGGAGGCTCCCAGGTGGCAACCCTTAGGCACCCCCAAATGCAGGTTAAGTCTCAGTTACAAGAGCAAAGACTCACAAGGGTAGTCATCAATAAAAAAAACACATCAGTGGGTCATCCTATTTTGACAGGCACTGTCCCTACACTCAGAGAACTATTGCTGCTCCCTTGGAGACTGTGACAGAGCTCTCCAGGCTAGGAATTCAGATTCCCTCATTTATTGTGTGATTGTCCACCCATCATGATCATGCTCCATCTTTTTATCTTTTGAACGATTTTTTTTTTTACCTTTTTTTTTTTTATTATGGGTAAATATCAAAATTCTCACAATACATACAAACATTTGCAAAATGATATATAAATATATATGCATATATGTGTATTTGCTTGCAAAAATGTTATTTATATATATATATATATATATATATATATATA
>JAKSZT010053956.1:180159-239123 GCA_026826555.1 Tolypeutes matacus | reverse complement strand
AACCCTTTTGTAATCCAAATCCTCCATGAACATGTAGTCCATAAAGTAATCAAATACACTTACTAGGAAAAAGAAACAAGTATGATAAGCTTACGTGCAAGAGACAAACATAAGGAAACTCAGGGGGAAAAAAAAAGAAAAGAGAAGGAAAAAAAAAAACAAATAATCAAACAAAAAAACAAAACAAAATAAAATATAATTAGCGGATTGGGACATTCAAAAAATGGGCAAAAAAGCAAAGGAAATGCCTTTAAATATATATATATATATATATATATATATGTACATTTTTTTTCCTTTCTCTTTTTTCTTCTTTCCTTCCTTTTATCACTGTGTTATCGGATGTCTGGTATGCCATGACACCTTCCCCCTCTCAATCCCCATTGTCTCCCAATTTTTCATTTGATTTTCAAAGAAGTTTTAGGTCACAGCAAAGTCACACACGGAGTGCCGGAGACTCCCAGATACCAAACCACCTACCCTTGCCCACCCCATATTAACCCCCTCCCCTTTTTTTTGAATGTTAGCATTGTTATAACTGTTATAAGGATAGCAAAATATAGCAACTAAACATTGTCAATGATTTACAGTATAGTTTAAAATTTAGATGATATAGTTTAATTATTTTGATGATATTTACCATGTCCTGAGTCCATTACTGTAAGACAATGAAAAACCTTGCCCATGACCACCAAACACCCCATTAGATCTTGACTGTTCCCTTCCCACAAGCCCCCAGGGCCCATGATACGACCCTCTCCCAACCCATGGAATGTCAAGATTCACAGTTACATGCTCTGGGGATTTGAACCTGCCCTTCCTAATCCACCCACCCGCCAGTGCTGCACCACCAAACCCAGGAACACCACCACTCATCTGCCCCATCCCCCAACATGCAACCACACTCTATCACTTTACCATAGATTATGTCCATATGGGTGATGGCTCAAAGCCTGCTCTTCTCTTAGTCTCTTTGTTAATTTATCTTTCAGACAATGGTTCTCAGAGACTGCTCACTTTCCTCTGTTCAGATCAGTGAATTCATATACTGTTCATCCTTCAGTTCTTGGCTTGCTTCATTCAATATAAGGCCTTTAAGATTCATCCACGTTATTCCATGTGTTAGCACTTTGTTCCTTCTTACAGCTGAGTAATATTCCATTGTATGTACGTACCACATTTTGCTTATCTATTCATCTATTGATGGGCACCGGGGCTGATTCCAACTTTTGGCAATGGTGAACAATGCCGCTATGAACATTGGTGTGCATATATCTCTTTGTGTCTTTTTTTCAGTTCTTCTGGTTATATACCCAGCAGTGGAATTGCTGGATCATACAGAAGATCTATTGTTAGATTTCTGAGGAACTGCCAAACTGTCCCCAACAGTGGCTGAAACATACCGCAATCCCACCAGCAGTGGATGAGGGTTCCTATTCCTCCACATCTTCTCCAACATTTAGTGTCTCCTGTTTTTTTAATAGCTGCCATTCTTATGGCTGTAAGATGGTATCTCATTGTAGTTTTAATTTTCATTTCCCTGATAGCAAGTGATGTTGAGCATTTTTTCATGTGCTTTTTAGCCATTTGTATTTCTTCCTTGGAGAATTGTCTTTTCAGATCACTTGCCCATTTTTTAAATGGGTTGTTTGTCCTTTTATTTTCAAGGTATAGGGTTTCTTTTTATATGCAGGATATTAGGCTCCTATCAGATATATCGTTGCCGAATATTTTTTCCCATTATGTAGGCTGCCTTTTTATTTTCTTAATAAAATCCTTTGAGGTGCAGACGTTTTTAATTTTGAGGAGATCCCATTTATCTTTTTTTTTCTCTTGCTGCTTGTGCTTTGGCTGTGAAGTTCATGAAACCATTTCCTTTTACAAGGTCCTGTAGATGTTTCCCTATATTATCTTCCAAGGTTTTTATGGTTTTGGCTCTTATATTTAGATCTTTGATCCATTTTCAGTTGATTTTTGGATAAGGTGTGAGATGGTATTCTTCTCTCATTCTTTTGGTTAGGGATATCCAGTTCTCCAGGCACCACTTGTTAAAGAGGCCATTCTCTCCCAACTGAGTGGGCTTCGTGGCCTTTTCAAATATCAGATGACTGTATATGCGAAGATCTATATCAGAACTCTCAATTCGGTTCCATTGGTCAGTAGGTCTATCCTTGTGCCAATACCATGCAGTTTTGATCACGGTAGCTTTGTAATATGTTTTAACATCAGGTAGTGTGATACCTCCAACATCATTTTTCTTTTTCAATATGTCTTTGGCAAATCACGGCCTCTTGCTTCTCCAAATATATTTTGTGGTTAGTTTTTCCAGTTCTTTAAAAAATACAGTGTTGACGTTTATTGGGATTGCATTAAATCTATAGATTAATTTGGGTAGGATAGACATCTTGATGATGTTTAGACTTCCTATCCCTGAATAGGGAATATTTTTCCATTTATTTAAGTCTTCTTTGATTTCCTTTAAGAGTATTGTGTAGGTTTCTGTATATAAGTCCTTTACATCTTTAGTTAAATTTATTCCTAGGTATTTGATTCTTTTATTTACTATTGTAAATCGTATTTTTTTCCTGATTTCCTCCTCAGTTTGCTGGTTATTGGTGTACAGAAATGCTACTGATTTTTGAGCGTTGATCTTATAGACTGCAACATTACTGAACTCCTTTATAAGTCCTAGAAGCCTTGTTGTAGATTTCTCAGGGCTTTCTATGTATAGGATCATGTCATCTGCAAATAATGAAATTTTTACTTCTTCTTTTCCAATCTGGATGCCTTTTATGTCCTTTTCTTGTCTCAGTGCTCATGCAAGTACTTCTAAGACAATGTTAAATAGGAGTGGTGATAGTGGGCATCCTTGTCTTGTTCCCGATCTCAGAGGGAAGGCTTTTAGGATTTCACCGTTGAAAATGATGTTAGCTTTGGGTTTTTCATATATACCCTTTATCATTTCCAAAAGTTTCCATCTATTCCTATCTTTTGTAGTGTTTTTTGACGAAAGAGTGCTGTATCTTGTCAACTGCTTTTTCTGCATCTATAGACATGATCATGTGATTTTTTTTCTTTCAATCTGTTTATGTGGTGTATTACATTGATTGACTTTCTTATATTGAACCATCCTTGCATACCCGGGATGAAACCCACTTGGTCATGGTGTATAATCCTTTTGATATGTTGTTGAATGCGATTAGCAAGTATTTTGTTAAGGATTTTAGCATCTAGGTTCATTAGAGAAATTGGTCTGTAATTTTCCTTTCTTGTGGTATCTTTATTTGGTTTTGGTATTACGGTAATGTTGGCATCATAGAATGAGTTAGGTAATATTCCTTCTACTTCTATTTTTTGGAAGAACTTAAGTAGAATTGGTGTTAGCTCTTTCGGAAATGTTTGGTAGAATTCAGCTGTGAAGCCATCTGGTCCTGGACTCTTCTTAATTGGGAGGTTTTTAATGACTGAGTCTATCTCTTTACTTGTAATTGGACTGTTGAATTCATCCATTTCTTCTTTCATCAATGTCAGCTGTTTGTGGTTTTCTAGAAACTTGTCCATTTACTCTAAGTTGTTATTCTTGTTGGCATATAATTTTTCAAAGTATCCTCTTATGATACTGTTTATTTCTGTGGGGTCAGTAGTGATAACATCTTGCTCATTCCTTATTTTATGTATTTGCATCTGTTCTCTCTTTTTCTTTGTTAGTCTGGCTAAGGGTTTGTCAATTTTGTTGATAATCTCGAAGAACCAGATTTTGGTTTTCTTTATTGTTTCCAGTGCTTTCTTATTCTCTATTTCATTTAGTTCTGCTCTAATCTTTCTTATTTCCTTCTTTCTACCTCCTTTAGGTTTAGTTTGCTGTTGTTTTTCCAATTCCTCCAAGTATGCAGTTAGGTCTTCAATTTTAGCTCTTTCTTCATTTTTTATATATGAATTTATGGCTATGAACTTCCCTCTCAGGAGTGCTTTCGCTGCATCCCATAGGTTTTGATATGTTGTACTGTTGTTTTCATTACTTTCAAGGTAGTTACTGATATCTTTTGAAATTTCCTCTTTGACCCAATGTTTGTCTAAGAGTGTGTTGTTTAACTTCCATATCCTTGTGCCTAACCTGTTTCTCTGGCCCTTAGTGATTCCCAACTTCATTCCGTTGTGGTCAGAGAAATTACTTTGTATAATCTCAATCTTTCTAAATTCATTGAGTGTTGTTTTGTGGCCTAGCATGTGGTCTATTTTGAAGTATGTTCCATGTGCACTCAAGAAGAATGTAAATCCCGCTGTATTTGGTTGTAGTGTTCTGTATATGTCTATTAAGTCCAAGTCTTCTAATGTATTGTTGAGTGCCTTAGTTTCTTTATTGATTCTCTGCCCAGATGTTCTGTCTAATGATGATAGTGGTGTGTTGAAATCCCCCGCTATAATTGTAGAGGAATTTATTTCTCCTCTTAGTTTTTCCAGAGTTTGCCGCACTTATTTTTAGGCACCTCTATTAGGTGCGTAAGTGTTGATGACTGTTCTCTCTTCTTGAGTGATTACTCCTTTTACTAATATGTAGTGTCCATCTTTGTCTTTTACAATAATTTTGCATTTAAAGTCTATTTTGTCTGATATTATAATAGCTACTCCTGCCCTTTTTTGGCTATTGTTAGCTTATAAACTTGTTTTCCAGCCATTCACTTTCAGCCTCCTTGAATCCCTGGGCCAAAGGTGGGTTTCTTGTAGACAGCATATAGATGGATCATATTTTCTTATCCATTCTGCCAATCTGTGTCTTTTGATTGGTGAATTTAATCCATTAACATTCAGTGTTATTACTCATTACGAATTTCTTTCTTCAGCCATTTTTTCTTTGGGTTAATGTATGTCATATGTTGTTTTGTTTCTCTTTTTGACTTTTTAGTTGTTTTTAAACTCTCCTCCAACTCTCTCTTGCTTGTTTTTACCTTTCAACTTTTAGAGATTCCTTTAGTATTTCTTGAAGTGCTGGTTTCTTCTTGACATACTCTCTTAATTGCTGTTTATCTGTGAATATTTTGAACTCTCCGTCATTTTTGAATGCCATTTTTGCTGGATAGAGAATTCATGGCCGCAAGTTTTTTTCTTTTAGTGTTTTGACTATGTCATACCACTGTCTTCTTGCGTCCATGGTTTTAGCTGATAAATCAGCACTTAATCTTATTGTGCTTCCCTTGTATGTGATGGTTCTCTTTTCTTTTGCTGCCTTGAGTTTTTTCTCTTTGTCTTGAGCATTGGACATTTTTACAAGTATATGTCTTGGAGTTGACCTGTTGGGATGTGTACTATTTGGGGTACGCTGTGCTTCCTGTATCTGCACATCCATCTCTCTCAATAAAGTTGGGATGTTTTGAGCCATTATTTCCTTCAACACTCCTTCTGTTCCCTTTCCCTTCTCTTCTCCTTCTGGAATGCCCATAATGCATATGTTTGAGTGTTATGTATTATCGGTTAATTCCCTGAGACCATGCTGGATTTTTTCTATCTCTTTGTCTCTCTGTTCTACTATCTCTTTGATTTCAGCTGTATTGTCTTCCATATCACTAATTATTTCCTCTGCCTTTTCAAATCTGCTGCCATGTGAGTCCAGCATCTTTTTCATTTCTTGGCTTGTGCCTTTGTTCACCATCATATCCATTACCTTTTTAGTCATGCTATCTATTTCTTCAGTATGTTCTCCCAGTGTCTTCTTTATATCCTTAATCTCTTCCTTCAGTTCTTTAAGTTGGTCCATGATATTTGTTTGGATAGCTTTGATTAATTGTTTGATGTTCTGCATTGCTCCCTAGGTTTTATTTTGTGCATTGGACTGGTCCATGTTTTCCAGTTTTTCAGAGTCCTTTGTATTTTTTTATTGCCCCCCTGGTCATCATATTATCTTGATGGGTTTGTTCAGTTGATTAGGTTTGCTCTATGCTCTAGAATTTTAGTTAGCTGTTGATTCTGCGTTTGAGTTAAGTTTTCTCTTCAGCAGTTTTTATTCTTAATTTATTTCCTTGCTTCTTTCTATGTTCCATTGAAGGCAAAAGGTTAGGTCAGAGGAATCAAAAGATGCAAGGAAGGCAGAAGGATAATAGTAATATTGATAAAAGTTAGAAGAGGGCCAAAATGAGACTTAATGAGGTGAATATTTAACTTGTGTAGTCAGGGTAGAGTACTAGGAGAAAATATGGAGTTCCTACAATGGCCTGGGAAAACTAATGGAGGAATATATATATATAGTGATTTAGAAGGCTAGAATTATGAGGTGGGAGAGAAAGTGTAAAGAAAGGTCTGAAAGGAAAAAGTTAATACTAATAAAAAAAAAAGAAGAAAACAAAATAGATGGAATAGAAATTGACACCCTTAAGTTGTGGGCTTATGAAAAAATGTTGTCTCTAAGAGCCACAACAGAAAACAGAAGGCAGAAAGATGCAGGAAGTATAAGCGATAGTTTGTAATACAGAATCAATATATACAGTGAGTGGGAAATTACTGAAAAAGAAGCCCAGCAAAAAAGCGACAAGCTGGCAGCACCTAATTAAAAAAAAAGGAAAAATAAAGGGGGGGAGGAAAGAGGAAAGAATAGCAAGAGACCAGAAAGAAACAGAGAGGAACCAAAGATCCACACAGGCAGGCACTCAAACAGAGCTAAGGGGGTCAATGATTCCCCTAGGGTCCACATGGATCCTTCCTGCCTACTTGTGTTTATCAATCAATTTCCTCACAGGGTTCTATATGCAGGTCCTGAAGCAGCTTTTAGCTATTAAAATAAATTAAAAAGAATTTATTTTTCATTTGTTGAGGTGACCTTCTCACTTTTTTTTTTTTTAATTTTTATTTTTGTAGCCAAATGTAGGACCCAAAATAATTCCTCCTCTAGACCAACCCCCTTACGGAAGGGACCCTAGTTGGGCCCATGGAAATTAATCAAGCACATCCCACTTTCCGGACTCCCCATGTTAGCTGTATCTCTGATGTTAGTCAGTGTGGAGTGCTAAAGACGGCCGATTCCGCTCCTCTGGAGCCGAGCTTGAGTGTCACCAGGCTGCTAAGTAAATCAGTTTGAGTGCAGATTCGCATCTGCTATCAGCCTGATGCTGCTTCAGGTCGGTTTATCTGCTCCCCAAAGCTATGGGGCGGTGCAGGCAGCCAGATCGATGTCTTAAAATAAAAAATACCGTTCCCTGTCCTCCAACAGAACCCTCCCTCTTTTGGGTAGTGTCCCTTCTTCCTGGCTCTGCAGCGGCCCGGGTTTTATCCCTGGGTGGCTAGGGAAATCAGCTCCGTTCCCGGACCAGAATCCCCCCTCCAGTTCATGGGGTGCTTATTAGCTCGTTTGCTCTGTTCACACAAGGTCCAACGGGCGCCAGGCAGCGAGATCCCCAGAAAATAAAACTTTTTCCCCCTGCTCGCGGCTCCTAATGGCCCTTTTATTTTATTTTATTTTATTTTTCCTCCCTAACCGCGGGGCTCAGCCGTCTGTGCCAACCACCACCGGCAGCCTTAAAACTCACGAATCTTTACCGTTCCTTCCACGCCATTGATCTGCGCAGATAGATGCCCCAAATTTCTCACTCTACGCGTGCACAGCACAGACCCCAGGGCAGGACCCCTTCCACAATTAGCCTTGCTCTGGGAGCTTGCATTGTGTGCCCTCCTACACTAACGCCATCTTGGCCCCTCCACTGATGAACTTTTAACACAAACTCATATCAATAATATTCTTACCAAACTTGATGCTTTAGAAGCCTCTATCCTCTGGATAGGTAAAAAAAAACAACAAGCTCTGCTTGGTTACCAGACAAGATGTGCACGCGAATGGGAACATGTTAAAATTTGTGCCACCCCTTTGCCTTGGAATAGCTCCCAATATTTCTTGGGAAAAAGTTAAAACTCACCTTCTAGGAGCCTTCTCATCCCATTTACAGGGAGAAGTACTGGCTCTCCAGCAACACCAGGAACATCAACTATCTCAAATACAACTTCTTGCTCAGCAAAAAGTGTTTCAAACACTTAATGGTAATTTCCAGTGGTTAAATCCCTCAAATTGGTTTCATGGCCTAAATGTACGAATCTGGATAATATCTCTTACCAGAATAATCATACTTCTTGTTTTATTATCAATTCTTAGGTTAATCTCCCAGGCCTTTTCTCAAGCTCATCACGCTGAACAGAAAATCATTACGCTGGCTGCTGCTTCATCTCTCTAGCCACCCACATCTGGAAATCAAGAACAAAGAAACAAAAGAGCAGGAGACTTGAGGGCCCTTTGGTTAAAACACCTTTGAATTAATTTTTCACCCCAAGGTCTCCTTTCCCTCCTTCTTACCTGCCTACCCATTTGCCTGACTCTATGACCCCTTTTTCTTCTTGCACATAGTTTTTCCAGTTTCCCCCTTTCCCATTGTTCCTATCGTAACCTGGAAGTGTCCTGTATACGTCCTACTTGTAAGGTTGCCTTGTGTCATGAACCTGGCATCCCTAGATTGAGCAGGTCTTCTAAGTGCTGGTGTCGAACTTTCTGTCTCCTGCCCAATGCCTTGTGCTGGGCCCTCTCAGAAACCTGGTTTCCCCAAAACCAGTGACCAGAGCTGGGGCCCCACCAATGTGTGAGGAAGTCTGAAGGCTGGTGCTGGGTGTGGAGGCCATGAGGCGTAAACTGTTGAAGAACACTTCACCGTGCTTGGCCCTGGATGGCTGGTATCCTATGATGGGCAAGATTCCCCAAGGAAGGAACAACCTAAGACAGGCACAGTCACAGAGAGGCCATTAGGAGAGAAT
Source organism: Tolypeutes matacus (assembly GCA_026826555.1). NCBI lineage: Eukaryota > Metazoa > Chordata > Mammalia > Cingulata > Chlamyphoridae > Tolypeutes > Tolypeutes matacus. The sequence continues at coordinate 230,342 of JAKSZT010053956.1, read as the reverse complement.
TTGAGTGCCTACAGATGTAGGGCACTGACCCTCACCCCTTCCAAGGGAGGTCTCCTTCCACCATGGCTATTTAGTTTCTGCCGCACTGCCCAGTTCTGAACCCAGAGAGCAGACAGTGACCTGGCCTTGCTATTACTATCAAAATTTGTTTACCTTGAACTATCGGGAAAGGGACAGTTTTTTTTTTTTTTTTTTTTTTTTATTATGGGTAAAAATCAAAATTCTCACAATACATACAAACATTTGTAAAATGATATATAAATATATATGCATATATGTGTATTTGCTTACAAAAATGTTATTTTATATATATATATATATACATATATTTTAAGAGGTGCTTAGATTACCTAAAATATTATACGGAACCCACTCGGATTCCCATGTTGCCCACCTCCCACACCTCCCACCACATCCAACACAAACATCTCCCATAGTGTGGCCCACCAAAGGATTGTGTCAGGATAGTTTTCCCTCTTCTTTTTCTTCTTATTTAAACAGAAAAATGGGAGATGTGGGAACCCTCTAGTCTTTACATCTAAGAAATAGCTTGGAGACCTGTTTCTCTGCCCACACAGAATTCACCTTATAAGTTCCTGCCACAGACAGGAACATTCCTGCTTATCTCATCTCCCTTATCTCCCACCCTATCTCCTATGTATATCACTTAATGATTCTGTAATCTTGCTTCCCCTTATTAGCCTGGAATTCTTATAATGTGATTTACAAACCCTATACCTGCCTACTCCCCTGCACCTGCAGCCTGACATTGACTGTTAAAAAATCCTGAATAAAAGGCATGCTGGGTATCAGCTCAAGAGAAAATCTTCTTCAGCTGTTCTATCCCTGACCTCTCTCAACCTCCATGTTAAAAGAAATTTCATTGTTCCATCATGGGCTCTGCTGGACAGACCCCTGCAAGACTTTGCAGGATGGATTCCTTCACAAGGCCCACCCCTTCCCCCCTTCCAAGTGCCAGGGTAAATGGACTGTTCTCTTGAAACACAGGAATGAATCTGTCCTTTCCACAATCATGAGTGGGTATTCTCTTTTGGCCCAACAGGATCATTTTTTCTCCTTGAAGTCTTTTTACTTTCCATTAAAAAAAAAAAAAAAAAAAAACTTTTGCTTACTTTTAAAGAAGCTTTAGATTCCATAAATGATAAATCAAAAATATAGGTGGATTTGCATATACCCCATCTCCTCCTCCTCCCACACTTTTCCCCATCAACATCTTTCATAAATATGGTACAGTTGTTATAATTGATGAACACATATTGAAGCATTGATACTAACCATGGTCAATTGTTTACAGAATAGTTTACACTTTTAAAGGTTTTGAAAAAATATATAATGACCTGTATTGATTGGTGCAATGTCATTCAGATAGATCAATTCCAATTTCCCCTTTTAAAATGCCCCAGGTTACATCTATTCTTCCCTCTCTCTCCCCTCATTACCTTTGATAACCACTAACTTTATATCAGTGCTTGAAGATCTTCCATTGCTAAGATAATAATAAGTCTACTTTAGTCCATAGTTGCAGTCCCTCCTTATGTTTGTACATTCATCAGTTTTGAGGATTTTAGGATGGTGATTCCCAATCTGTTTCTGATTGAGAGGTGGCTTAGATACCTCGGGGCAGATGAATGGAATTGTATTGCTTGCAGTTGTAAATAATCTTTGTTTTTTGAGATGGGTGTTCTTCATCATCATCATTTTGTTAGTGGTCCTGGGAGAGTCTGATTACTGGATAGTAAGTGTTGCAACACTGCTGAGATTCAAGGCTTAACCGGCATATGAACAGACTGAAGATTTAAGTCTCTTGTACATATATTTAATGAGTATAGTGATAATTTATAGGTTCAAATAAAGGACAGAAGAGCCATGTATAGGGAAATTATAAATGATTATAACTTCGTTACATTTGGGAACATATATGTCAAAATAAAACCCACTTGCAAATATTCTCACTGTAATGATTTTGTAATAATCAGTTTAGGCTAAACATTCGCTATATTAGAAGCCATGCATGTGTCCCCAGACTTACTTTTTCTCCCTAGGTCTGGTTTTTAAAAAGCTGATGATAACTTAAGCCTGATTTACTATATGACCATCCTGTATGGGAAATGAGTGTAGCTCTGGGTATCTTTGGTCAACCTTAAGAGATACAGTACCAGGATAGTGGTGGGTCAAATGGTTGGGCATACGTCTCCCATATGGAGAGATCTGAGTCCCAGTTAAAAATTAAAAAAAAGAAAAATATAAAAGACATGCAGGCCACCAGGACCCCTGTGCAGGTATGCCATAAGGCCCCACAAGTGGGTGAGCACCCCAGGCTCTGCACATGGGTGTGCCGCCAGGCCCTGCAAGCAAGTGTGCCATTAGGCCCCACAAGCAGGTGAGCCCCCCAGTCCTCACACGTAAGTGCACCGCCAGGCCCCGTAAGCATGTGATAACCCCCGTCCCCATGAATGGGTGAACCCCCCAGACCCCATGAGTATGTGAGCTCCCCCAGACCCCATGCATGGGTGTGTCACCAAGCCCCACAAGAGGGTGAGTCCCCCAGGGACCATGTGCGGGTGTGCCATCAGGCCCTGCACATGGGTGTGCCATCAGGCCCCATGAATGGGTGAGCCCCCCAGGTCTTGCCAGCAGGTGAGACCCCAGGCCCTACTCCCAGGTGCCCCCTCAGGCCCTGCAAGCCATGAAGCAAGATGATGGCATAACAGGAGAGTGATACAAGACAGAGCCAAGACAAGACACCCTGAAAAACCAGGAACTAAGGTGGCACAGGTGGGATGCCTCTCTCCCCCCATCAGAGGTTCCAAGGATCGAATCCCAGTGAAGATAGGAGGAGAAGGATGAGAAGAGATGGCAGGAAACAGACACAGAGAGTTGCCCAGCAAATGGACAAAAAAACAGCAAAAATGGGTGGGAGTGGAAAATGGATAAAAGTAAATAAATAAATAAATACTTAAAAAATGTATAGGGGAGTAAGATATAGACTATACTTAGTAGTAATAATTTGATGATGCTCTTTCATAGTTTGTTAAATGCTTCACAACAATGCAAAGTATTTGTGGTGGGGTGATGTGTGGGAGCCTTTTATGATGTTATGCATGTTTGTTTTGTAAGCTCACCATGTTTACTGAACACTTATTGTTTATTTAAAACAAATAAACTCCACTGACAGGGTGCCAAACTCCTGAGATTGTCTGCCCTGCCTATAGTATCTAGATGTCTCTAGGTCCCCAGGAGCACTCTTGCATTAGGCATTGTTTACTGTGGTAATCAATGAGATCCTTATGAGTTGGGCATAATTGTAACCTCTGGTATGAACTCCTGTGTTACTTTGAAATCTCTTAACAATAAAAAATATTTTATATTTAATATTTCCCTCTTTTGGTCAAGGTCTTTTTCCAAATGCATCACTAGTTTGCACTTGGTAATAATCCCTCAGTGTCTGGGAGGATCATCCCTGGGAGTCATGTCCCAAGTCAGTGGTAAGGTAGTGAGTTTATGTGCTGAATTCAGTCTAAAGAGATTGCTTTCAATTTGCCTTTTTTCTTGCTCTTTCAGTCTAGGTTGGTAGTGCTTCTGTTCATACCAGTTTTTCAAAAAAATTAAGTATTGTAGGCAGTTAAAGGTGACATTTCATGGAGACTTCTTAAATAAGATGTCCTTACACAATTTTTTTCTGTTTTAATCTTGGTTTATTTTATAGGAGCTTTATTGATATCCTTGTGAGATATGGGGGCAGTGGATACATTCTATAAGCTGATGATTTGGTCTCTATCTTTTACATAACCTGTGCCTTTGGGCTGTTCAATGCACAAGTGTTTCTCAGCTTTGTAACTCCCACACCCTAGATGAGACCTGAAAGGTGAAGTGGGTGAAAAAATGGGTATTTTTCTTCCCACACATCAAAAGCTATAGATGAATAGGTTCAGTATTTCTGTTCCCCAAAATGGAATGGTAGAAGTGGCTGGATTTCAATATTTCCCTTCCCTCTTGTCACTTAGACTCTGAAAATAAGTTGAGGACAGTCCTTTTTAAGGATAACAGATCACTCTAGAAATATAACAGAATGGTTAGGTTTTCTGTCTCCTACTGGAAATACAAGAAGGAATTTTCCCAAGTCTTCACAGTGGGAACCAGGTATGGCACTTGGAGATAAAACTAAAGAAAGCATTTCCCTACTCCCTGAAGCAGGTTAGCAGAGCTTAAAGAAGAGGGATGGCAAAATACATGAAAATGAATTACCAGTAATTATCTAGAATCTACATTGAACAAAATGCTTTTCAGAGCATCCTAAATTGTAGAAATATTTCAGACATATTTTCTTACCTAAAAGGATTCAAGAATATAATTAAACATTATTACATATTTAACACCAGTAAGTGTCTACAGCTAATCCTATTAAGCAGGACTGTATGTGGTATTTTTTTTTTTTTATGTTTTCACTTAGCAGGTTGACTGTAAAATAGTATTTGAAACTCAGGACCTATCTCCTTGAGGTTTAGTACTTTCTCTTTTTTCTTATAGTTAAACACAATGCAGAGAGAACTGAGTTTTGGCTACAAATGTATTTTTGTTTGTTGTAGTTGATATCTATTTTCTAGAATTAATTCCAAAATGAATTTTGGTTGATTATTGTTCATATTTTAAAATAAAGTATGCAACTATCTCCTGCTAATCTTCAAATCTTAGGAAAATCCACTCAGTTGTAGCAGAAAAAGTCAACACAGTTTCTGTACTGCAGACAAAGATTTAAACAAATTTAACTGTCAGAAACAATATTAATACACAATTAAAATAATCAAAGTCAAAAAAAATTTAAAAGTAGAAGTAAGCATTTAAGAAATATATCATTATTGATAAAATGCAAATTCATATATATTTTTAATTATACAACTCTAAAATATAACAGTTCAAGCAGGGAAATAAACATTCTTATATATTGTTAGAGGAGTGATATATATACAATTTTGTCCTTTCTATACATTGTTATTTTCTGAATTTCCTGAGGCTGGCATAACAAGGACCACAAACTGTGTTGCTTATTATCCCAGAAATTTATCGGGTGGCTTAATTCACAGTTCTGGATACTATAACTCTTTATCAAGGTCTTGCAGAGTCATGCATTTGCTGAGGTCTCTTGGGTTCTGGCAGTGGCAATTTAAAACACAACTCAATCTCTTCCTCCAATATGTGGTGTTTGTCCAAATATTATCTCCTCATAAATATTCCTGTCATATTTTCCACACTTTCTATTTTCATCTCATCATTAGTAATGATATATTCAAAACTCCTTGTTCTAAATTTGATCACATTTGTGATACTGGGGGTCAGGACTTGAACATATCTTATTAAGGGGGAAATTTCAATCCATATGAGTTATCAAACTAGAATCATATATATGTTAACACTCAGTAGTTAAAATTCCTGAATTATTACTCAAGAATTAGTGAAGATTTTACTATAAAGGTACAGTTAACTGAGTGGCTACATGTTTCTAGCTAATAATAACATGGACAAAATGGGACAAATGAGAAGAGAGTTGAATGGATGGAAGCCTCTCTTGGGTGAGGATCAGGGATCTTCCCTTTTCCATCTAATATTTTCGTTGTTACATTAAGTCTCATTTTTGCAAGATCTAAAGAATTTATATATGTATGTATGTGGCTAATATCAATTTTAAATATAGTTGAATTGGTTTTCAAACAATTTGAAGTGTTAAAAGTTTTAGACAAGTGAATATTTCCCTAGGAAGACAAATTTGGTATCCCCTGATTTGCCAAAGACTTAAAAATTTAAAAATCCCAGGGAAGGGAACAGGTCATCCTGCCCTGAATATCTGTCTTTTCTTACATCAGTAATTGTGGCTAGGCAGATGGGTCACAATGGGTCATATTTTCATATATACCTAATTAATGATGTAGAAGACCCAGATATCCTTTAGGGTAAGTAAAAGATGTGTATATGAGGTGACAGAAAGAATTGGGATAGTTAATCAACATTAGTGTATGTAATTTTGAACTATTGGTACTAGAACTATAATACAGTTTTCTTAAAATTGGGCTATCTGATGAATGTGAGAAAAGTGAAAAAAATTACATAAAAGACATGATAGGTGGCATGAAGAAAAGGAATATTGTTTTCAGGAACACATTTTTTTCACATATTTAAAATTCTTTTAGTTCATATTTATTAACATCTTCTGTATCAGAATTATATATTGAAGGATCTAATCTCCAGAAAATTCTTTTTGGTCCAATTATCATACAATTAATAAGCCATGAGAATTTTGATAAAACATAGCTGCACATATAAACAATAGCAAAAATAGAAAAATGTTATAACACTTAAAAATAAGCATTAGATTGTATTACACATGCACATTTGTAATAATTGTTCTTTTTATTGATGTGGTGAGCCAATTCTCCCTGACCAGTTAATCCTTTGAAAATTAGTGGCAATTTATTGAATACTAAATACCTTCTGCCAGACAAAGTAGATGGATATTTTAACATAGAATTTATTTATGTAAAGTTGGCTGAAGATAGAATGTAGATTGAATTTAAAAGAAACAAAAAAACTGTAAAAAAATATAATAATAAAGCAAATATTGTGCAGCGATGAGGCAAAACAAAATAAAAATAATAAATTTACAGAAATTCATATACAGAACTGAGGATAAAATATTAAATTATAAGAGATAAAATGGATTGGTGATTTTTCAGTAATAATAAATGAATATAAATCAGTCTAATATATGTGAAACTATGATGACCAGAACTAGTACATGGGTAAAATTCATTTTGAAGAGTCCCAAATAAGAATCTTACGTCACACATGCAGTTTTAATTGTGCATAGCTAAATGGATAAGTATTTATTAAAGTTCCAGCAAGCTCTCTTTTACACATACAAAATTATTTTTATTTAAAATTATAATATAAAAGTGGATCTCTTAAATTTTGTTGAAAACCGAATCACATAAATATCCTTAAATAAACAAATATAATATATGCATAAATCTATTTTATTGTGTTATATGTACATAAATCTTAAAATTTATTCATTAAATATATATAAAAATAATGTAATTCTTAGACCCATTATTTTCACTATTGAATATTTACAGGAAAAATTTCATTGACACTGGATATGCTTTTCATAAGTACACATATATATGCATATATATCGATAGGTGCATCTACATATATTTGCATACAAATGATCTTTTAATTTCCTAGGGTGGTCAAACAAATATCATGAAATGGTTAGACTTAAACAATGGAAATTTATTTGCTCATGGTTTTGACACAATGAATATATCCAAAATTAGAAATCATGAAGGTGATGTATTCTCCATGAAAACTGAGGCAGCCTGTTGCTGTCTGTGATCTTGTACTTAGATTGTCACATGGCAAGCACACGATGACATCTGCTGGTCTCTTCCTTCTCTTTTGGATTACATTGATTTCAGGTTCTGATTGATTTACTGTGGCTTTCACTCTTTGTCTGAATTTCATTCTCTTTCAAAGGACTCCAGGAATAGGATTAAGACCCATCCTCACTCTGTTGGTTATACGTTACCTGAAGTAACCCTAACAAATGATCTTAGTTACAATGGGTTGACTTCCACAGGAATGGATCATATTGAAGAACATGTTCATCTGGGGTGCATACAATTCCAAGCATGAGAGATGCATATACACTTAAACATATATACATGAGTACATTTGTATGTGTATATACATAAACAGGAATGGACTTAACAATGAATAATATTTTAGTAGATTACTAAATTTCACAGTCTAAATTGCTGTCATTAATGGTAACATTGTTAAATAATAGAAGAATATGTGTGCTTCTAACTATTCATTTAAAAGCATAATAACACTTCTGAAATAAAAAGATGAAAACAAAGGAAAAATGTGTATTTGTGTTCCAAAGTAAAATAATATATTAAGAATTAAATGTTACCTTAAGATTTCCAAAACTTAAATACTGAGCATTTTTTTACTAATGTTTATTTTTAAATGATGTTGCAATATTATAATATTACTATTTAAGAAATAGAATTGTAAAATTCAGCAGAGGGTCTTTATAGATGAGATTGTGCATTTATTCTCTAGTCTAATATCTAAAGATATATGTGCTCTCTATTGCTTGCTAGCACCTGAAAATTTGAGTGTGTTTTTACAGAGAACATTCTGTGTAATATTTCTGTGAAGTTTAAATGAAGCTCAGCAGGAGGAAGTGATTTGACTATTATGATTTTACCATCAGTAGGTTGAAGGAATTTGTCCATGAGTTGTTTCCAGAACAGTAACAGTTTTGTTGTAATATGTCATATATCTCCATTATACTAATACAGTTCTGTATATGAGATCCAAGCTCTCATATCTTATTCCCAATAGATGTCAATTTTCAAAGGAATTTTACTTTCTCAGAACTTTCCTGAGGGCTAGAGCCACATCTTTGTTTCGAAGACTGTAGATGAGGGGGTTGAGCATGGGAGTGATAATAGTGTAGAAGACAGACACTACTTCATCTTGCTCGGCGGTATGATAGGCTTTGGGGAGAAAGTACTTGAAGATGCCTGTTCCATAGAAGAGAGATAGCACAATCATATGGGAGGAACAGGTTGCCAAAGCCTTTCTCATCCCTAAGCTTGAGTCTAATCGCAAAACAGTAGAAAGTATTTGCCCATACGAGGCCATAATATAAGATATTGGAATGAGAAAGAACACAACACCACTAACATAAAGTCCATTTTCATACTGAGATGTATCAGCACAAACAAGTTTTAGGAGAGCTGGGATCTCACAAAAGAAATGATGGATTTCCCGGGAGGCAGAGTAAGGGAGATTCAGAGTATATATGACATGGACCAAGGCATTGAACAGAGCACCCAGCCAGGTACCAGCCACCATGAAGGTGCAGACTGTAGGGCTCATGAGGATGGAGTAATGGAGAGGATGGCATATAGCCACATAACGATCATAAGCCATGACTGCCAAGAGTAAGCACTCTGCTCCACCAATGGTTGTGAAGAGAATGAGCTGAATAGCACAGTAAATAAAGGAAATAGTATTTTTCCCAGACAGGAAATCAGTGGCTATCTTGGGGACAAATGTGGAGCTATACAAGAGGTCCATGATGGAAAGTTGGCTGAGAAGGAAGTACATAGGAGTATGGAGTCGAGAGTCCAGCCAAATGAGAATCATCATCATAATATTGCCAACAACAGTCATAAGAAACATCAGGAAGATGAAGGAGAATAGGATATTAGGGGCTTGAATGTGTTGAAATAGCCCCAGAAGAACAAAATCAGTTCCAGTGGTCTGATTAGACCATCTCTCCATTCTCTGCTTCCTTATTCATTATCCTGGATAGATTAAAAAAAAAATCTTTAGTCCCACCACAGTTTGGTCCACCCTCATTTTATAATGTGCTTACATTATTCTCTTCCTTAGTTGCACAATTATATATATTAGGAGCTTCAAATATTTTCAGCACTAGCTCTACCACACATTTGATCTCATTCCTATTGCAATGTTACTCAGTACTGACTGAATATAGTTTATCCCATATTTATCAATTTAGTGCACTATCAGGATTTTAAGGACATACATTTATGGCCTTGAAATTTAGTAATGTTAATAAGTAGAATTTGATTTAAAATAAAGAATTCAGACATCATTATATACTCTATGAATCTATCTTCTATTTCTTTACCAATGTACCATTCTATCTTTCTAGATCTATATATCTCTAACACTCAAGCTATCTTTCTATTCCTCTATCTCTATTATTTTACCTATCTATATATGGATATATCACACACATACTTCAAGACATTCTATACTTTTGCTTATTCCTGCTTTGCAAGAGGTAGAGAATGTGTATCTAAGTAATCTGCTATACACCTATGTGAAATATGATAGTTGTTTTATATATGGCATTGTAAATAATAGTTATATAATGGATTACTTTTCTTATTTTAAAAGGTAAGTTTGTTTTTCAGAGGGATATAGTAATTGTGCCTATTCTGACAGCAGTTAAAGTACCAGGACCATAATCACATCTAAATGTATTCAGGTTTACTGTTTCTTTGCATTTTATGTAATGTGGCATTTAAAAGAATAATCTTCTGTAAGTGATCTTTATTGTGAAATTAATTTGGATATGTCTTTAGTTTTTCTGTAATTTGATAGTATAAAATATAAGACCACCGAAAAAGGATGAGAAGAAGCCCACTATCAAACAACGTGTCTGATGGTTGAGATTCCGTAATTTGATGCCACGTAATCCAAAGACTGTTGCTGATATAACAAACTGGAAAACAATGGAAGCAAACAAAAATTGCTATTAGTGATATAATTTTGCCTGAGGGCTTGATAATGTTCATCTCTGCATAATTTTGTAGACCTCTGTGTAAAGAACAGAAGGAGTAACTTGTACAGATGGCCATTAACCTAATCTGCAGTAGGGGTGGGAAGGGGTAGAGAAAAGCTCAATCAGCTCATATTCCATTTTGTTGAAAAAAGAAGGAAGGAAGAGATTGGTTGATTTGGGAAATGTGCAGGCCCTACATGGTTCAAGATGTTCCTCAAAAAGTAGTTCATTTTAAAATGTAATATCTATGACAATATTAAAAACTAAATTTCACTCAGCACAGAAGACTAACCTTTTGTCTGGTAAAGTAGTCATTGGATGTCACAATATATAGTGACTTTCTTATGTTTGGAAGCATGCCTATTTATTACGATGCTCTATCTAAGAAATTCCATATAATTGATATTTACCCCTTAACATGTATGACATGCTGGTTATAAGAATACAGCATTACATTAATTATGTTTATCTCAAGGTGTAAGCCTATATATCCATTATTAGTTCTCCAGCAATTATGGATAGAAAAAAAAAATCTGATAAGCTGAAGTAGTTCAGAACACTATACACTCATTACACTGTCTTCATTGTAAAGCTCTTCTCTGCTAAAAATATATGAGCTCTGAATTGCATTTCAATAATGTGAATTCTACTTTAAATTTGATATTATACATTCATATTACAGGACTACAGTACACACAATTATAATGTAAATATGTAATATTTTATAGTAATAATATGCCTGATGTTTATTTCAGTTATCTTTTCCTGCTTGTTAAGAAATACATGCATATTTAATTTATTGAAACATTTTTTTTCTGTAAGTCAACTCAACTAATGAGAAGAATACTTAATTCAGGATTTATTTAGAATTTTTCATCTACTGTGTCTTTCCCACCAGTATTTGTAAAACTGTATGTCTTTGGTATCAAATAAAGTATGGTAAGAGAAGCAATGATTCAATTAAAAAATCAAAACAACAGTCAAACAATGCAGTTGGGTTCCTGAGAGTGAGTAAATTTGTTGTCTTTATATGTATATAAAAGCAGAGAGAGTGAATGGAGTCAGTCATTCTAAATCATTAGTATTTATGTTAATTAGAGAAGTGAAGATGCAAACTTAGTAAGATATAAGGAATTTAAAATAGTTAATTATTAAAAACCTTTCTTGATATATGTTTGCTTGTCTCTTAGTTTGATGTTCTCCCTCACACAAAATGGTTTTACAGAACCCTTGATAGACTTTTGACAGTAAGAATATGATAGAGTAGATTATTTCTGATTGTCTAGTCTTCCTTCTTTACCAACAATTTACTTTACATATGATACTCTAAAGAGGTAAGGTTTAAGAAAATGAACATTTTGATCTTGGTAATGGTGCTAAAGTAAAAATCCCTATGTAAAGAAGAAGACATAATCATACACTGTAGTTAGTTTATTCACATTAAATATAACTTTTTATTTAGTTCATGTGATTTTCACAAGTGATATTTCATACAGTGCTCCAAAATTTGGTGAAAAGATTAATTCCATTATCAATATATTGATATGTAATTAGTATTTCTTAATACTTTCTAAAACAAAGTATGCTTTAATCTGAAGAGCAAATTTATTCATTTGAAGTAACAAGTAGGATATTAAGTGCTCAAAGGCTCATTGCTTCTCTTACCGTCCTTTATTTGATACCAAAGGCATACAGTTTTACAAATACTGTTAGGATACACACGGTACAGGAAAAATTGTTTAAAATTTCTTTATTTCAACTAGTTAATTTGAACTGTTCAATTTTCTACGTTTAATATATCTGTGAAACATCCCTTCACTTATGCTCAAATATGTCTCAGAGTTCAAAATATATTTTTGGCTAATGTTTTCCCATGTAAATATATCAAATAGTTATAAAACATTTTAATTCCATAGTTAACATTCTCAAACTTAAAACTTTTAATAATTATTTCTAATATGAATCTACAGAGACAAATAAGTATATCAGTGCATTAATAAAATTCTTGAACTGTCTATATTAAAATTATTCACTGATTATTAATAATATATTTTTGTAATTCAAATATTGTTTAAAACAATGTTTCTTCTTGTTAAGAATCTCTGAAGGATTTAGAGTATCAGACACATGGAAAATAAAAATAAACACTGGTATTTAGAAGACACTAAATTTCACTAGTATTTATACTGACTCAACGATTAGAATTGATAATCATCTAGTAATACTTTTAGCTGTATTGTGAAAGCAAGTATAATAATGTCAAATGAAGAACTAGTCACATAAAAATAACATTATTATCATGGCTAATATGCAATTGATTTTTTTTTTTGGCTTAAAAGTAAATCCTAGATTAAAATTATTAAATTCTAAGACCTTAATTGTTTGTCCTTAAAATATTGAGAGTACTAAATTGATAAATTTCCTTCCATACTTTTCCTTAAGATATTACCATAAATCTATTTATGGAAAAGTGTTGCATGACAATGTATCCAGAAAGATTCATCAATCAAGGAAATTCCATATAATTAACAATTGACAAATATTACCTTTTGGTTATAAAACTCCTGCATTATATTAATTATGTTTTTTTGAAGGAGTGTAAGCATATATATCCATTACTATTTCTCCAACAATTACAGACAGAAATAAAAAATAACTGGTCAGCAAATGTAGTTCAAAACACCATGGACATCTTTCTTTGGATTAAATTCATGGAAGCTCTTCAGTTCTAAATATATATGAGTTTTGAAATGTATTACAATGATGTAATTATTCACTTCAACATTTGGTTTCATAAATTCATATTAAAGGATGTAATCAACAAAATTGAAATATGTAATATGTAATATATTAAAAATAACAACATGTATGTTTGTAAGAAATTGAGCAATTACTTAATCTATAGAAGCATTCTTTCCAACAAGTCAATGCAATTACATAAGAAATGCTTGATTAAGGATTTTTTGGAATACTTCCTATACTCTCTCCTTCCTACCGATGTTTGTGAAAATGAATGTCTTAGGTATCAAAGTAAAGGAAGGAAAACATAAAAAGGATTCAATTAAAAAATCAAAACAACATTTAAAAAACATTTTGATTCCTGAGAATGAATTAATTTTATTGTCTGTAAATATAATTTTTATTAGGTATGAATATATATATATATATATATATATATATACACACACACACACACACACACACTGAATTTATTTGGTCATTGTAAATCAGTAATAGCTGTATCAATTAGAGATAAGCAGATGTAAACTAAACAAGATATAAGTATTATAAATTGTTAATTGTTAAAAGGCTTTCTTACTATTCCTTAATCCTCTCTAAGTGTGATCTTCTTCCCACAAATGATTTTACAGAACTAAGGGGAGACTTTTGACAGGCAAAGAGAATTTTAAAGTTTGGATAAATTCTGATTGGCTATTCTTGTTTCTTTAACAGCATATACCTTTATATATGATTCTCTAGAGCTTTTAGGAAATATATAAGTTGTTCTTGTTCATGTCACAGAAGTGAAAATCCATGTGTAAGGAGGTAGGCATAGTCATATTATATAGTACATAATAGGTAAAAACCATAGGACTAAATTAAAATACAAAGTACTCTTACATAGTTCAAGTGATTTTCACAAATGATATTTCATATACTCTATAATTTGTTGAAAAGATAATTTTTCTTCTCAGTAAAATGGTATGAAATTAGTACTTTCATATACATATTTTTTTAAAGTATGCTTTAATCTCAATAGTCAATTTGAAGAATCATTTGAAGTAACTAACACGATCTTAGACTATGAAGGGCTAAAAGGTCCATCCATCATAATCTCAACAAGTTAACTTGGTCTTTTTAAACTTTTATGTATAATAAACTTATAAAATATCTACTCATTTATGCTTTACTACTGAAGGGTAAAAGATCTATTTATGTATGATATGTTTTCTCATGTAAATATATCAAATTGTTATGCAGTCTAAATTTTACTGAAGTCAAAATTTTACATTTAAAATTTTAAAATTTATTTTTATGTTAATCTAAAGATGAAATTTATGAATTAGTTAATTAATATTAAATCCATTTGACTGTCCATGTTAAAGGTATTCAATGTTTATGGAATAATGATTTAGTTTTTTGCAATTAAAACATTGTTTGAGACAATGTTTCTTCTCTTGTTATTGATGAATCCCTGAAGGATGCATAATAGATATATGGTAAATAAAAAATAAAAATAAACACTTGGTGTTAAATATTTGGTCTGCTAATATGCAGATTAAGTCCTGAATCTCAGCACACTTGTAATACATAAGCAACAGGTCATCAGACTCAGCTTGAACAACTAAGAAAATGTTGATGATGGACAATGTTCATCCAAGGAAATGGAAAGAATCTGCAATTGCAAGCAATAGAGATCCATCCATCTGCCCCATGGGATCTAAGTTACCTCTCAGTTGGCATCAGAGTGGGCCTCACCACCACAAAATCCTCAAGATTGAGTAACAAAAAATCATAAGGGGGGAAAACTATTGTGAACCAAAGTAGATTTATTATTACTCTAGCAATGGAAGACCTTATATCACTGATATAAATTCAGGGACCACCAGAGGTTCTGAGGAGAGGGAGATGGAAGAATAGGTGCAACATGGGAACATTTTTGGGACATTGGAATTGTCCTGAATAACATTGCAATAATGGATACAGGCCATTATATATTTTGTCAAAACCTATAAAACTGTGCAGGTTAGAGTATAAAGTATAATGTAAACCATAGTCCTTGGATAGTACAATGCTTCAATATTCATCATTTGTCACAAATGTACCACACTAATGAAAGAGTTTGTTATGTAGGAAAGTGTGGGAGGGCAATGGGGTGGGGTATATGGGAATCCTCTATATTAGTCATGTAACAAACAGATGAATGGATAAACTGTGGTCTAGTCACACGATGGAATATTATGCAGCTGTAAGAAGAAATGAAGTCATAAAGCATATGGCAACATGGATGAACCTGGAGGACATTATGTTGAGTGAAGCAAGCCAGACACAAAAGGACAAATACTGTATGAATGCATTATTATGAACCAAATATATTGTGTAATATATTGTTTGATTCAAAAAAAAAGTTTTTACATGTATCCATTACGTTTAATTGAGAAATGTATATCTCATCTGTGTTTACTTTTTAGTTTTTAATTGTTTATGTTTTCAATTATCAAATGTACAAAATAAAGTTAAAAAAATAAATAAATAAATGGAAAAAATTTAAAAAAATATGAAAGAAAGCTGATCAATTTCACTTTTATTTATTCTTAACTGAAGATTACAATTGATAGTCATGTAACTTTACTGTTACTTGTATTGCAAACCCAAACCTGATAATGTCAAAGGAAGTCCCTACTCACAAAAGAATAACATTATTATCAGGATTATATAACTGAATTTTTTTGGCTTAGATGCAAATCTTAGATATAGACCAACTTACCTTTTATATTTTTCCTCCAAGCAACACCAGTAATCTCTTTATGTAAAAGGATGTGCTGTACAGAAATGTATCCAGAGAAATTCACCTTCCTTTGTTCTCAGGGCCATATATTACCAATGAACTACGAGGTTAAATACAACAAGAAATTCTTTACCATAGATGTTTGGGCCAATTTACAATTCTACCTATATTGTCCTCAGAGAAAATGTCCCTTGGCTGCCCCTGTGTTCCCTATGGTAGGACAAGCATAATTATTCCATTGTCCTTCAAATGCCCAAATTAAGAAAATGTGTTATCTTGGAACAAGTAAACAGAAATATCAATCAGTCCCATAATCATCTATTTACCAGCCCAGCTAACTCTATTCAGAAAACTGGAAAATTACAGTGGTCAAATCCTGGGGCAGAATTCAGCAGCTGCTGCCTTTGATCCAGATCTCTTTGCTCCCTGATTTCACCACTTATTAATAACTTCAGATATTTTATGTTACTTTGCTTTCCACTGATTCTTCATCTACAAAATTGAGATAATAAGAGCCTGCATGTTATAGGTTTCTGAGAATATAAAAATAATTGATTAATGAACATCTTTGGGAACAGTGCCAAGTATATGGGAAACACTAAATATTTGATAATATGAAGCTGAGTCTTTTAATTTTATTGCTTGGTATGATAAGGAGTATGAAATGATCTATAATATTTAATTTTATTTTTCTGCTGGTACCATCCAATACACAAATTAGAAAACTTTATAAGGAGAAACATTTTATTTAATTAACTATATATTACTCTATCAACTTATTGACCATCAAACCTCTCATTTAAAAATGAACACACAATATACATGTGCTTATTATACACTTGCTTATTATACACACACATAACATGAAATTTACATATGTAAAGAAATTTTTTTCTTCTTTTTCATTTTGAAATATGCAGTACCATTGCTATTTTTTATGTTTACATAATTGTATATATTTTATTAAATGACTCTGAGTATTCTAATCCCAAAATGATCCCTATTTTTTCCATAAGGGAGGTATTAGGAGGTCTGTAAAAATTCAAAGAGTTGAGCTTGTTTACAGAATAACATCTTTGGCTTTGTAAGGCATATGAGATTATATATACCAACAAAGGTTTTTGTACTCTACTTAGAACATTTTAGAATATAACACTTAAATCCAGATTCAATAAGAAATAGCAATTGAAATGTACAACCACACATGCCAAGTCATTACATCAATCATATAAGTAGAATTCCCTTCATCTATTCTTTCCCACCTACGGTTTTTGTACAAGAATCACTAAACTACGTAAAAAGCCAACCATCAGTTTCAACACTGTAGTTATTAAACCAAAGCAGAGTGTGAAGGCAATTTTTAACTACTTTATACTTTTTTGTTAAATCTGGTTTATTTATTTATTAGTTAGACATCATTAGATTTTAAACAGAATTAGTGCAAAAATACTTTAGAATTTTCTGGATGGAAACTCATGGTTTTATCTATTTTTGTGATCCAGAGAAATATGTGTGAGAGAAGAATTTCCTATTAAAGATCCTCGTACATAAAATGAGCATAAATTCTACAAATAGGATGACTTCTAACCTCAAAATCATTCTTCACATATTCTGTTATCTGTTGACAAGTTAAATCCCTTCTGCTCAAGTCTCATTTTGTAATTTTTGGCATATGGTATCTAGAAACTACATTTACCAGAACCTCTTTCTCTGTATTGTTCATATTTATTGTATATGAATGAGATGGATTTACACATGATTTGGAAAATTGGAAGAGAAGAAAATGAGTTATCCTCTGTAACAGGCAGATGTGTAGACAGTATCAATACCTTATATTGGTATTGATGTTCTTCCTTTATTTATTGTGAATAGCAACAAATAATTTCAAATCTGTTGACTTCAGAATCCAAACGAGTGAATTCCAGTTGTTTCCTAAATCCTTTCCATCTATTTTATTCCTGTATTTCATAATACATGAGAGCTTCCATTTTGCATTTTGTAAGGTTACTATTTCAAACTGAAGAAAGGGCAAACTTTTACACTAAAAGAGATGTAAAAAATTTGATATCATTTAACAGAAGAAAAATATAGAGGTAAAATGCTTGAAATAATAACTTGCATATTTTCTCTCTTCCTCCAGGATTTGGCCCAATATGACAACTCTTTCATCCTCTTTACTGCATATTTCACCATCCCATTTCATTTTTCTTTTATTACTTAAAATTATAATTTTTACTTTCTATTTAGTAAACATTGCAATCCGTTCTAAATTATGCCAAGAATAGTCAAGCTTTAGCTTTGAGGTGGTAAAAAAGTATTGAATTTAAATGTCTTAGTTAATCATTACATTTTCACATATGAAATAAACCTATTCACAAAAAAATGACAAAATGTAATGAGCATTTTTGAATTAATAATTTGATAGGATTTCAGCCACATTTCATAACTTCTGGTTTAAATACAGAAATAAACTTGGGAGCCTATATAATATTTTTCTAAGTGTTTAATGATAAGCAGACAAATGAACCCAATTCATCATTACATTTAGTCATAGGACATCAAGTACAAGTATAAAATTACACATGCTGAAATAGTAAACATTTTTTGGGTACTTCTTTTGTTCACATGTGATATTTTTGCTGGTATTAATGGGCACAAAGAAGATGTTGCATGAAAAACTGAGCTCACTCAAATTGTAGACATATTTTGTTGCATATTGGGCCTTATTCAACCATTCCTTGAAAATTCATGACCAGTATAATTATAAGGTAGAGAAGAAATTCATTGATTTATTTTGATGAAATTGTACCTCTGAAAAAGTCTTTAAAATTCCTGCATAAACAAATTTTTTCTGCAAGTGTTTCTATATTAAAAAATGAAACATTGACAACCCATTTTATGAGGCCACCATAACATAATATACAATTCCATAAGTATATTGTAAGATATGAAAATTATAGGTGTCTATATCTTCTGAATTCAAACCCAGAAACCCACCTCAAATATTGGTAAATTGAGACACCAAGGATTGAGCCTTCAACATGTAGTATGTTTGTTTAGATTACAGGTACTTAACAAGGACTCCATGAATTGAGTTTGAATTTAAAAAACATTATTCTTGTGGGGATGTGTTGGTGTTTGTGTGATATATTTATTAAACAATACACAGTATAATGTGGAATTAGTAAGGGTCTGTGGTTTTCACCTGACTGACAAAGGAGTCTGTGGAACAAAAAGATTAAAAGCCCTTGTTTTGATAGAATAGTATTCCTTAAGAAGAAGACAGAAGTTTTTAAAAAATCAGTTTTATTGATACATATTAATAAAGCATAAATCCATCCAAAGTGTATAATCAATTGTATTCGGTTTTATCACATAGTTGTGCATTCATCACTTCAATCATTTTGGAGCATTTTCATTATTTCAATAATAAAAAAAAAGTTCATCACCTCTCAATCTCTCTGTGTTTCCCCTGCCATATATAGCTGTAAATCTGTTTCCATCTCTCCAGCTTACTTGTATTTATATTTTGTAAAAACAGTCTTATATATGCAAAATCACCTATATTCATATTTTGCTTTAAGTTTCACTATGCTATACAGCCCCATGTTTCTTTTATTAGCTTTCCTTCAAATTATATACTGAACCTTAGGATTTACCTTTCAATCACTCTCATACCCATGTAAAACTTCTGCTAGTTTCAAACACTATGATGTGCATTTCACTATTTCTATTCATTTCCAAAGATTTACAAAAAAATTTTTTTGTGAATTCTGCACAGATTAACCCTCAGCTTTCCATTCTTTGTCCTCATTCTATTTTCTGGTGACCAATTCTAATTATTAACTCCATGAGTTTGCACAATATATTTAAGTAATAATAGCACAATCATACAGTATTTTTTCTATTTTGTCTGGCTTGCATCACTCAACATAATATCATCCAGGTTCCTCCATGTTGTCATATGCTTCACAACCTCATTTCTTCTTACTACTGTATAATATTCTGTCATGTGTACACACCAAGAATTTTTATCCAATCATTGGTTGATGGACACCTGGGTTGTTCCAAATTTTGTTAATCGTGAATAACACTACTATGAAGATTGATGTGCAAATGTATGTTTGTGTCTCTGCTCTCAGATCTTTTGGTTATATAACCAGTAATGATATGTATTGCCCTGTCATAAGTCAATCTATATTCAACTTCCTTAGAAACTGCCAAACAGTCCTCCACAGTGGCTTACATTTCTCCATTGCCACCAATAGTAAATAAGC
The DNA here is from genome assembly GCA_026826555.1 of Tolypeutes matacus. Lineage (NCBI taxonomy): Eukaryota > Metazoa > Chordata > Mammalia > Cingulata > Chlamyphoridae > Tolypeutes > Tolypeutes matacus. Next base: position 210,145 of record JAKSZT010053956.1, on the reverse strand, counting down.
ATTCTTTTCTCTCCTGTACTTACAGATTTCTGGGTTTTTAATAGTGGCCACTCTTCTAGGTATGAAATGATATCTCATTTGAATTTTGATTAGCGTTTCCCTAATCGCTAGTGATGTTAATTTTTTTTTTCATGTTTCTTTGTTGTTTGAAATTCTTCTTTGGGCAATTGTCTTTTTAAGGATGTTGCCTTTTTTAATATATATATTTATTTTAAAAGAAGCTTTAGAGTTCATAAATGTTACATTAAAAATATGAGGATTACCATATTACACTCTGCCTTACCCTCCCACAATTTCCCCCACTTTCTTGAATATGATTTATTTGTTACAAATGATGAACATATATTGAAGCATTTATAGGTTTTGAAAAAATTTATCATGGCTTTTATCTGCATTTGCAATGTCATGCAGGACAAATCCAATGTCCCTAAAATTCCTCATGTTACACCTATTATTCCCTCAGTTCCATCAGAACTTCTTGTGGCCACTGCCTTTATATCAGTGTTAAAAGATCTTCCATTGCTAGGATAATAGTAGATCTACTCTAGTCCATATTTGCATTCCTCCATTATGTTTGTTCATTCTGCTCTCTTGAGGATTATTGGATGGTGATGCCCAGCTCAGTTTCTGATTAAGAAGGGATGTAGATCCCATGGGGCAGATGGATGGACCTGTCTTGTTTACATTTATAATCTCTGTTGTTTTAGGATGTGTGTTTTCTATCATAATCCTTTTGATAGTTGTTCTCAGTATGTCCAGTGACATGGGAGCAGTTTTATAACTCTGATGAAATTCACGGCTCAATGGGCATATGAACAGACAGAAGATTTAAGTCTCTGGGACATGCATTTAACAAGTATAGTGATAATTATAGGTTCAAAGAAAAAGCACAGAAGATTCAGATGTAGAGAAATTATAAATGAGTCTAACTCTGTTACATTTGGGAGCATATTTTCCAAAGAAAGGCCCTTGGAAAGGGGGAGGAACTCCTGAGAGTGTCTGACCTGCCTATATAGAGTCTAGATGTCTCTAGAGCCCTTAGGAGACCAGCTGTTTGAGGTACTGTATAAAGAGGCAGTCAATGAGTTCCCACTGAGTTATGCATAAGCATAGTTATTTTCACCTTAAAAATTCATTTCTATTTATTATTTCCCCATTTTGGTCAAAATCTTTTCCAGACGAATCATGAGGAGGTGCTTGGAAATAATTTCTCAGTGGCAAGAAGGCTCATCCCTCCGAATCCTGTCCCACATGCCTGGGATAATGTAGTGCATTTTTATGCTGAGTTTGTATTTTAAAAAGCTCCACATTTGAGCAACAATGAGGCTTTTAGGAAGTAACTCTTGGGCAATGTATAATGCTAGGCTAAGTTTCAATTCACAAGAAAAATTTCATTAATGCAACCAAAAATATCAAGGAACTGGCATAATGGTCTGTCTTCCTTTGCTAAGCGCTGCACATGTAATTGGGGGATTCTTGCCACTCTATTAGAAAATAGAGCAGGATTTCCCAAGATTCAAATAAAAAATTCTTTTAGTTAATGTGTAGGTCTCCACCAAATAAGACAATGACCCAAACCACTTGATAAAATTCATATGGATTAGATGCATGTCCTAGGTGTACTCCTCCCCATGCATTGCCCCATCACCAACATCCTGCACCAGTGGTCATCCTTTGCCACAGTTGTGACCTTTCTGTGCTCAAAAGCCTCCCCAAAATCAAACTCCAAATAATAGAGAAAAAAATAACTAATAATAATTATAAATAGCATATAAATACAAAATAAAAGTAAAAATAAAAATAATATGCTTTTTTCAATATCTTTTATCATTGTAAGATCTGTTATCATTTATGTACAATGGCATTTTCTTCCATATGTTCCCCCAGCATCTTTTATTTTTCACTTTATCTTCAAAGAAGCTTTAGATTACAGAAAAGTCACATAGAAAATATAGGGTACAGTAAATTCACATACAGAATATAGGGGATTCCCATATATCCAATGTCCTCCTCCTTTTCTTCCTTTCCCTATTATTAACATTTTATATGTGGATGGTACATTTGTTACAACTGATGTACAAATAGTGAAACATAGCTAACAACCACAGTCAATGGTTTACATTATGGTTTACAGTTTGGAACAAACACTTTTATAAATTTTGATGAAAATAACATGGTCTGTATCCACCATTGCAAGAACAGGTAGAACACTTCCGTCACCCTCAAAATGCAGCCTGTTCCATCTGTTCTATTACTCACTCTCCCTCCTCTAGAGACCCAGAGCAACCACCAAGCTTCAGTCTTTGCAGGACCATATACATAGTTAATTGCTACAACACTGAGGTCTTGCTTGACACACTGGTCTATGTGACTTTGCTGTCACCTGAAACTTCTTTGAAGACAAAATGAAAACAGTAAGAAATTGGTGGAATAAATGGAGGAAAATATCACTATATATACAGGAAATCAGTTCTTACAGTGATGAAAGGCAAAATACAAAAAAAAATTTTTTCCTTATTTTTCTTATTTAATTTTAATTTTTATTATTTTTTTTGCATTTTATTTCTAATTTATAAAACTATCATTATTATTTCATTTTCTTATTAAGTGTATTTGGCTATTTTCTTGGCTTCATTTTTGAAGAAGTTTTGGATCACAGAAGGGTTACAACTGTGGCAGGGGAGGAAAATTGGTGTGCAGTGTCAGTGATAGAGAATACATGAATGAAGGTTCACCTGGGCATATATAAAAGGCATATAAATGTGTTCAAATGTTCACGGGGCATTTTCACTGTGTGTGGAGATTGACACAATAACCCAAAAAATATTGAATTCCCATCCTGGGGAGCTCTACCACATTCTCTGATGGAATAACAGGAATCCCTCAAGTACAGAGGCAATGGTGAGTGAAGGAGGATGGTCCATTGATAGGTCCTTGATACTGATGAATGTGCTTATGAAACTTTACTCTTGAAATTTAATCTTAGTCTAGTATTATAAGGTGACTAAGCATTACCTCTTGAGCCTCTTTGTTGCTCAAATGTGACCTTTCTCTAATCCAAACTCATCATATAAATGCAATAAATTCCAACCATCATTTGACATGACTCCCAGGAATAGAGTCTACCTGGCACTGAGAGATTACTACCAATCACCAACTACCAATACATCTGGAAAAGACAATGACCAAAAGTGGGAAAGTAAAGACAAATAAATTTTTATCATTAAGAGACTTCAAAGTGATTCAGGAGGTCATTTCAGATTTCAGAGGTTATGCTTATGCACATCTCAGCAGGATCTCATTGACAGCCAAATTAGACACTATCCCAAAAAGTGAGGCTCCTGAGGTCTCTGGAGACACCCAAGCACCATGGTCATGGAAGATAGCTCATGAGTTTGGTGCTTTGCCATTGGGCTCTACTTTGTGGTTTGTGCTCCACAGTGTGACAGAACTGGACTCAGTTGTGGTTTCCCTACACATGGCTCCTCTGTCTCTTCTATTTGAGCCTATTGTTGGTGCTGGAGTTGGTAGGTTTATGTAAAAGATACTTGAATCTTTGGTCTGTCCTTTTGCTATCTGGGCCCTAACCCTCAATGGAGTTTCAACACCTCCTCTCCAGTTTATTGGACTCACCCAGAACAATTAACAAGGAGGTGATGATATACAATCACCATATCAAGGGACTGAGATAGTCTATTAATGCAAGCAAGAGAGTTCCATCCATTGGCTGTATGGGACTAAAGTCCCCTCTCAATTAGTGGTGGAGTAGGCATTACCATCACAGAATCCTCAGATTTGGGGAATGAGCTATGGACTAGAGTGGGGCTTACTGGTATTGCACTATAGACTTATTGTGATTCTAGTAATGGAAGTACTTATATCATTGGTGTGGAGGCAGTGGCCACCAGAAGTTCTCAGGACAGGGAGAGGGAAAAGAAATTATAATATGGGGACATTGTTGGGATTTTGGAATTGTCCTGAATGACAATGCAAAGACAGATACAGGCCATTATATGTCTTGCCATAACCTACATAATTGTGAGGGAAAGAGTATAAACTACAATGTAAACTGTAATCCATGCTTAATGGCAATGCTACAGAATGTGTTGCCCAATAGCAATGAATGTACCACACTAATGATGGATGTTGTTAATGTGGGTAAATGTGGGTGGTGTGGAAAGTAGGGCATATGGGAATCCCCTATATTTTTTATGTAACATTTTTATATCTAAATATCTTTAAAAAATTAAAATTAAAAAAATAGGAAATTGGGAAGTGGATGTGGATCAATCAGTAGGGCTCCCGTTTACCATATGGGAGGCCCCAGGTTCGGTTCCCAGGGCCTCCTGGTAAAGGCATGCACGCCTACACAGCGAGGGTAGCTGACCCAGCGAGCACAAGCAGCAAGGGGGGGATAAATGAATAAATAAATAAAATCTTAAATAAAATAGGAAATATAGTGGATTCCCATATACCCAAACCCCATTCTTCACTATTAATAACATTTTACATGTGTATGATACACTGGTTATACTTGATGTACAAGTATTGAAGCATTGCACCTAATCATGGTCAATGGTTTACATTATGGTTTACATTTTGCAACATGCACTTTTATAGCATTTGACAAAAATTATAATGGCATGTATCTATCATTGCAAGATCATGCAGAACAATTCAAGTGACCTAAAAATGCTCTATGTTTAATCATATTTTACTTATCTTTCCCCTTCCCCTTGGAACCTATGGTACCCAATAACTTCGATTTTTGATGAATAATTCATAGTTATATGCAATAAAGTTGAGGGTTTGACTGTTGGTCTGTTTTCTTTTATTAGGCACTGCCTATATTCTTGAGAGAGTCTTGCCCCTCTAATTGAGAACATAGCAAGACACCCCAGGATGAGATTTTAATATTTTCTTGTTTATTATGTGGGTCTCCACCCACTAAAGTAGCATACTATGACATGATGAACACTTTCATATTTCACAGAAGCAAGCCCTTGTTTCTCCCTATCCCTCGTACACCCCTCACCTGAAGCCATGCACAATTAACCCACACCAGCCATATATGCCAGAAGAACATCCCTACCATTGTAGTTTAAACCACAGACCTACAATTCCTCAGACTTCACCCGTTCCTCCCTTCAGTTCTCCACCAGTCCCCTGGATAGTCCAACCCAACCTCCCCATCCTACTTCACCTCACATTCCAGCACAAAGGAATACAGTCACATGGCTGCACTGCTATCACCCCCATTCACTGTCCAACCATCCCCTTCCACCTTATAGATTTTCCCATACTGAGCATCACCTCAGCACCCTCTAATAACTTTCTCTCTCCTGATAACCTATCTTACAGACCCTATCTCTGTGAGTCTTATCAATTTGCTTAAGTCACATCAGTGAGGCCATGAAATATTTGTCCTTCAGTGACTGGCTTACTTCACTCAACATGAGGTCTTCATGATTTATTCATGTTGTCTTCTGTGTTAATATTGCATTCCTTCTTACATCCGAATAAAATTCCATTGTGTACATATACCACAATTTGCTTATCCATTCATCTGTTGATGGACAGTTGGGTTGATTGCAAATTTTTGCAATAGTGAATAATTCAGCTATGAACATCGGTGTGCATGTATCTGTTCATGTCACTGCTTTGTATTCTTCTGGGTATAAATCTAGAAGTGGAATTCCTGGATCATAAGACACTTCTCTAGTTAGCTTCCTGAGCAATGCCAAACTGCCCTCAACAATGGCTACACTATTCTATTAGTATTCTATTCTATATAGAACTATTCTATATTCCCACCAGCAGTGGATGAGTGTACCTTTTCCTCCACATACTCTCTAACACTTGAATTTATGTTTTATTTTTATTTTTAATAGCATCCAGTCTAATAGTGGTAAGACAATATACCGTTGTAGTATTGATTTGATTTCCCTAATAGCTAGTGCTGCTGAGCATCTTTTCATTTGCTTTTTACAATGTTGTATTTCCTCTTTGGAAAAAATGTCTATTCAAATCTCTTGCCCATTTTTAAAATGCATTGTTTGTCTTTTTAATTTTGAGATGTAGGATTTCTTTTATATGCTGGATAACTAGACATTTATCAAATAAATGGTTGCCAAATATTTTCTCTCATTGAATAGGCTGCTTTTTCACTTTCTTGACAAACTCCTTTGAAGAGCAAAATTTTTAATTTTGAGGCAGTCCCATTTACCTATTTTATATTTACTTGCTCTCACTTCCATTTCCTACCACAAGATGTCATGGATGCTTTCCAAAAATCTAGGAGCTATTTGTCTTTGCTTTTATATTTATGTCTTTGATCCATCTTGAGTTAATTTTGGATAGGGAATAAGGTGGTGATCCCCTCTCATTCTTTTTGATATGGATATACCAGTTCTCCAAGAAACATTTTTGAAGAGGCCACTCTGTCCCAGTTGAGTGGGCTTTGTGGCTTTTGAGAATATTAGTTGACTATTTATGCAAAGATTTATATATAACTCTCAATTCAGTTCCATTGGTCAGTATGTATTCACTTATGCCAATATCATGCCATTTTGACAAATGCAGCTTTATAGTATGCTTTAAAGTCAGGTAGCATGACTCCTCCAATTTCATTTTTTTTTCAATATGTTTTTGGCTGTTCGGGAACCATTGACCTTCTCAATAAATCTCATAATAAGCATTTACAATTCAGTACAAATGTTGTTATAATTTTATTGGAGTTGTATTAAATCTGTAAACCAATTTGGGTAGGACAGACATCTTAATGATGTGTTAGTTTTCCAATCCATGAACATGGAGTATTATCTATTTATTTAGGTATTCTTTGATTTCCTTTAACAATGTTGTGTAGTTTTCTCTGTACAAATCTTTTACATCTTTAGTTAACTTTTATCCCAGGTATTTGATCCTTTTAGTTGCTGTTGCAAATGGAATTTTTTTTTCTTGATTTCTTCCTCAGAGTGCTCCTTATTGGTGTACAGACATGCTACTGATTTTTGTGTGCTGATCTTATATCCTGCCATTTTACTGAACTAATTTATCAGTTCTAGAATTTTGTTGTAGATTTCTCATGGCTTTCTATGCAGAGTATCATAACAGCTGCAAATAGTGAAACTTTTTCTTCTTCCTTTCCAATTTGGATGCCTTTTATATCTTTTTCTTCACTAAGTGCTCAGGCAAGTATTTCTATAACAATGTTAAATAAGAGTGGTAACAATGGGCATCCTTGTATTGTTCCAGATTTTACAGGGAAAGCCTTTAGTATTTCACCATTGAATAAGATGGTAGCTGTGGGTTTTTCATATATAAACTTTATCATGTTGATGGAATTTCCTTCTATTCATATTTTTTTTTGAAGTATTTCTATTGAGAAAGGATGCTGGATTTTTCTGATGTTTTTTCTGCATCAATAGAAATGAACATTTGATTTTTTTTTTTTTTTTAGTTCAATTTGTGAATGTGTTGCATTACATCAATTGATTTCTTATGTTGAGCAACCCTTGCTTTCCAGGGATGTAACCCACTTGGATATGGTGTAGAATTCTTTTGATGCGTTGGATACTATTGGCAAATATATTTTGAGGACTTTAGAATCCAGATTAATTAGAGAGATTGGTCTGTAGTTTTCTTTTCTTTTGACGTCTTTACGTGGCTTTGGTATTAGGGTGCTGTTGGATTCATAGAATGAGTTAGGTAAAATTTCATCCACTTCTACTTTTTGGAAGAGTTTAAGCAGGATTGGTGATAGTTCTTCCTGAAGTAATTGACAGAATTCACCTGTAAAGCAATGTGGTACTGGGCTCTTCTCAGTTGAGAGATTTTTGATGACTGATTCAGTATCATTACTTGTGATTCATCTGTTGACTTCATCAATTTTTTTGTTGATCAAAGTAGGCTGCTTGCATGTTTCTAGAAATTTTCCTTTTCATTTATGTTATCTATCTTGTTGACATACTATTTTTCAAAATATCCTCATGATATTCTTTATTTCTGTGGGATCGGTAGTGATGTGCCATCATTTGTTTTTTTTTAACTTTTTATATTTGCATCTTCTCTCTTTTTTCTTTTTAACCTAGCTAAGTGTTTTTCAGGTTTATTAATCTTCCAAAAGAACCAGATTTTGGTTTTGTTAGTTTCTACAATTTTTAATTCTCTATTTGATTTAGATCTGCTCAAATCTTCATTATATCTTTCTATTCACATGCTTTGGGATTAGTATATTTTTCTTTTGTTTGTCCCCAATGTGTGCAGTTAAGTCTTTCATTTTAGCCCAGTTTTACTTTTTAGTATAGGCATTTCTGCTATACATTTTCCTCTCAGCACTGCTTTTGCTTCATTCTTTAAATTTTGATATGTTGTGTTTTCATTTTCATTTGTTTAAGGGTAGTTATTTATTTTATCTTGCAATTTCCTCCTTGACCAACTGATTGTTTAAGAGTATGTTATTTAACTTACATATATTTGTGCCTATTCTGATTATCCACCCCTTAATTATTTCCATCTTCATTCCACTGTAATCAGAGAAATTAACTGTGTATAATATCAATCTTTCTGAATTGGTTGTGAGGTGGTCTGTGACCTAGCATGTGAAGTCTATCCTGTAGAATGATCCATGTGTGCTCAAGTAGAATGTATATACTGCTGTATATAAATGTAATGTTCTGTCTTTGTCTAGTAGGTCTAGATCTTGTAATGCTTTATTCAAAGTCTCTGTTTCATTATTGAGTCACTGTTGAAACGTTCTTTATAATGATGGTAATGGTGTTTTGTTCCCACTATAAATGTAGAGGCATCAATTTCTTCACTTAGTTTTTCCAAATTTGTCTCAGATATTTTGGGGCATCCTGGTTAGGTGCATAAATATTTATGATTGTTCTCTTTTCTTCATAGTTTACATTTTACTGTTATTTAGTGTCTTTCTTTGTCTCTTAAAATAATTTTAAATTTAAAGTCTATTTTCCAGTAGCTACTCTACCATTTTTTGTATAGTGTTGGTGTGCAAAATCATTTTTCACCCATCCACTTGCAACCTCATTATTCCCTGGTCTAAAGTAAGTTTCTTGTAGACAGCATAAAGATAGGTGTTACTTATGCATTTTGCCTGTCTGTGTCTTTTGAACAGAGAATAATCCATTAACATTCAATGTTATTACTGTCAAGGCATTACATATATTATTCATATTTTCTTCTGATTTATATATGTCATATTTTGTTTATATTTCTTTTTTATCTTTTTAAGTAATTCTTACTAATAATATTCCTTTCTACACTGTATTCCAACCCTCTCTGTGTGCTTTTATTAATTTCAATCTGCAGAACACCGTTTGCCCCTAGGAAACTTCTCAGGCTGCCTCTGCAATTAATCATTCACTATGCACTCTGCCTTGCATAGGTAACATACCTGGTTTTAGGAAATAAAATAAAGATAAAAAAACAAAAATAAAATGATAAAAATAATAAAATAACAGATCAAAAAATCTAAAACAAAACAAGAAAATCTCAGTCTATAATTTCTCTGTCATAGGGTGCTGGCTGGGTACTTGACAACCCAGTGGACCACTCTGTATCCCTTCCCTTGGAGGTTCTGGTAATTTAACCAGCAACCTAGTTTATATGAGGCAAGAGTTCCTCCACTGGGACAAAATCATTCCACAGTTTGGGTAGGCTTCAGGAAGCTTATCTGGATTTCCTCATTCCCTTTCCCTCAGGTGAGTTGGTCTTCCAACAATTTGCCTGCTATATCTCCTGTCTTCCTTCTCTTCCAGGCTGGTTAAGCACCTGTCTCCACCCAGGCAATCCCTGACCTATTTCATATCTCCTCAAGTAGTTGGAAGTGTTTGCCTGCCCAATCACATGCCCCTTTCCTTTTCCTTGGGGCCACATAAATACTGGTTGGATTTTTTTTTTTTTTTTTTTGAGATTCAAATGGGCTCAGCAGCCCAAACCAACTGAAGAGGAGCCTCTCTCTAGCTTAGGCCAGACCCCTCTTTCTCCCAGAGTGAAGAAACTTCTTTCCCACTCAGTTGGCTGCTTTGAGCCAGGGGTTTTCCTGAGACAATACACATTGAGAGTGGGGTATAGTTGTGGCTTCTAGCCACAAGTGTTAGCAATACAAAGTATTCATTTGGTCACTTTTTCCTTCTGTCTCCTTTCTACCTGGATGATGCAGAGCAATTGCTTGGTCTGAAGATTCTTGCATATCTTTTTGCCCCTCCCCTTTGTGTTTTTCAGAGAGTTGAGGCCTGTCTACCTAACTTTATGCCATTTTACAGGAAACTCTTGCCCATTTTTAAATCCGGTAGATTGCCTAGTTATTGTGGAAATGTGTGAGCTTTTTTTTTAATATACTCATTTAATTTTTTAAAGGAACTTAGATTACATAAATGATACATAAAAAGTATAGAGGATGCCCATATGCCCAGCTCCTAGCCTTCCCACATTTTCCCACATCAGCAACATTCCTCATTAGTGCAGTATATTTGCCACAATTGAGGAACACATCTTAGAACATTGCTACAAAGAGATGATTACAGTTTACATTGTAGTTTACACTCTCTCCCACAAATTTTTGCAAGTTATTAGAAGATATACAATGGCCTGTATCTGTTAGTGCAATGTCCTTCAAGACAATTCCAAAGTCCCAAAAGTGCCCAAAAATTACACCTATTTTTCCCTCTCCCTCCCCTCAGAACTTCCAGTGGCCACTGAAACCACATCCACGATAAATGATTTTCTGTTGCTAGGATCACAAAATGTCCACAGTAGAACAACTGTAAGTCTATGTTAGTATATTGTACATTCGCCAATCCTGAGGATTGTGTGATGGTGATATCCACTCCAGCTTTAATTGAGAGGGGGCTAGATTCCCTGGGACAGATGGATGGGAATTTCTTGTTTGCAGTTGCAGATTCTCTCTGTTCCTTGAGATGATCATTGTCAGGCATCATCTCATTGTTAGTTGTCCTGTGTGAGTCCAATGAACTGGAGAGTAGGCATTGCAAGTCTGTTGAGATTTAGGGCTCAACTGGCACATGGATAGCCCAAAGATTTAAGTCTCTTGGAAATACAATTATTAACTCTAGTACTAAATTTATGTTTAAATAGGAAGCAGAGCCATGTATAGAGAAACCACAACTGAGCCCAACTCTATCATACTGGGGAGTGTAAATTCCAAAATACAGCCCTCTGGTAAGGGGCCAAACTACTGGGCTGTCTGCCCTGCCTATAGTGTGTAGATGTCTCCAGAGCCTTCAGGAGCTGTACTATTTGAGGAAAATTTACTTTGGCAGTCAATAAGTTCCTCCTAAGATTTGCATAAGTGTAATCTCTGGAATGACTTCCTAACACACTTTGAAGGCCCTTAGCAATACAAACTCATTTGTTTTTACACTTTCTCTATTTTGGTCAAGGTCTTTTTCCAGTTACATTGCTAGTTGGTTCTTTTTTTTTTAATTAATTAATTTTTTATTGTAGGTAAAAATCAAAATTTTCACAATACATACCAATATTTGTAAAATGATATATAAATATATATGCATATATGTGCATTTGCTTACAAAAATGTTATTTATATATATATAAATATATTTTAAGAGGTGCTTAGATTACCCAAAATATTACACGGAACCCACTGGGATTCCCATGTTGCCCACCTCCCACACCTCCCACCACATCCCACACAAAAATCTCCCACAAGTGTGGCCCACCACCCTCAATGGACTTACACATCCTGAGGCCTTGCCACCAACCATAGAACACAGTTCACATCATAGACCACACTCTCTCCCACTCAGTTCTGAGTTGTGTGTGCTGATTTAAAATGGCCTACATCCGTTGCCACAACAGTACTCAGGACAACCTCCAAATCCCAAAGAAGCCCCTGTATTTCAACTGCTCATCCCCTCCCTGCCCCAAAAGTGTCAAGTGGCCACTGGCTCCACCTCATTGTTATAATTTCTTCCATTGCTAGAATCACCATATGTGTACAACAGAATACCATCAAGTCCACTCTAGTACGTAGTTCTTTCCCCAATCCTGAGGGGACTGGGATGGCGATGTCCACTCCACCTCCAAGTGAGAGAGGGCTTATATCCCATGGATATGGTGGGCGGGATGATCCTGCCTGCAAATGCAGGCCCTCTCCATTCCCTGGGATGGCCATTGCCCATCATTGTCTCCTCACGATAAAAGGTAAAGATAAATGAGTTCAAGTGGCTAAGAGACTTCAAAGAGAGTCGGGAGGTCATCCCAGAGGTAACTTTTACGCACACCTCAGTAGGAGCTCATAGAACGTCAAAGGGCCTATCACCCCACACAGAGGGGCTCCTGAGAGCTCTAGAGACACCCGGGTCCTATATGGGGGGGGAGTAGCTCCAGAAACTGACGCCTTATCAGTGGGCTCCATTTTGGAATCTGTGCTCCTGAGAGTGACAGAATTGGACTCAAATAAGTCCTCCCTGCACATGGTTCATCAGTCCCTTCTATTCAAACCTATATGTGATGCTGACGTTTTTAGGTATACTTCCAGAGACTGGAGCCTCTGGTCTACGTATGTGCCAGGTGTGCATGGAATCTCAGTGGAGCTGCAATTCCTACCGTACAGCTAGTTGGTTCTTTTTTTTTTTTTTTTTTTATTTATTCATTTATCCCCCCCTTGCTGCTTGTGCTCGCTGGGTCAGCTAACCACGCCGTGCGGGCGGGCTCGCCTTCACCAGGAGGTCCTGGGAACCGAACCCGGGGCCTCCCATATGGTAAACGGGAGCCCTACTGATTGAGCCACAGCCGCTTCCCGCTAGTTGGTTCTTTGTACTAATCCCTCAGTGCCAGGGAGCCTCACCCCTGGGAGTCATGTCCAACACTGGGTGGAAGGTAATGCATGTATATAGTAAGTTTTGGCTTATAGAGAGGTCATATTTGAGCAACAAGGAGGATCTCATAAGGTAATGCTTAGGGCACCCTATTATACTATGCTAAGTTTCTATTTCAAAGTAAAGGTTCATAAGTACAGCCATCACAATCAAGTGCCTGTCAATGGTCCATTATCCTTCAGTAGTCACTGGCTCTATACTCAGGGGATTTTTGCAGTCCCATTAAAGAATGTGGAAAAGCTCATCAGGATGGGAATTCGATATTTCTTTGGTTATTGTGTGGATCTCCAAACAAATGTTCATGGGACAATGCCCCATGGACACTTGAACCCATTCATATGTCATATAGGAATACCACAGGTGAAACTCCTTTCATGCATCCCCCTTCACTGGCACTCCTCACCAATGATCCACTGCTGCCACAGTTGTAACTCTTCTGTGATGCAAAATTTATTCAAAGTTGAATCCACTAAAATAACTGAATACAATATATAGGAAAAAGTTATAATAGTGATGGTTTTAATAATAATGAATAAAATTTGAATTTTTAAAAAAAAGTTTGAAATAACATAATTATATATATAATTAAAAAAAATAACATTATGTCTTTCATCAGTGTAAGATCTGTTATCTTGTATGTACAGTGACATTTGCTTCCATTTATTTGCTCAATGCATTATTTTTTTCCATTTTGTTTTCAAAGAAGCTTAAGTTTACAGAAATTCACATACAGAATAAAGGTGATTCCCTTATATCCAACATCCTCTCCTTTTCCCCCTTTCCCTATTAGCAACATTTTACATTTTGATGGTACATTTGTTACAAATGATATACAAATATTGAAACATTGCTACTAAGCATGGTCAATGATTTAAATTGTAGTTTACATTTTGAACCGTATACTTTTATCAATTTTGATAAAGTTTGGCATGGTCTGTATCCATCCTTGCAGGATCATTAAGAACAATTCTATTGCCCTAAATATTTCTCATGTTCCATCTATTCTATTCCTCCCTCCCTTTCCCCTCAGGACCCATGGCAATCAAGGAGATTAATTCATTGAAGAACCAGATTCATTGTTTCTTGCAACAACATTAAGCGCTTCATATACTTGCCTGTCCTACCTTATTAGACACTGCCAATGCTCTCAAGAGACTCCCATGCTTCTATTTTAGATCATAGCAGGTCTCACCAGGATGGGAGTCCAACAATTTCTCACTCATTATGTGAGTCTCCATCCCTTATCCAACACACTATGACAAGATGAACTCTACACACTCCTGGAAGCCTGCCCCAGGTATGACCTGTTCTGCTTGCCCTCCACATTCAACACCTTAAACCAGTAATGCTCCTCTGCCATATTTGCCTTAAGACCATTCCGGGCATTATAGATTTTTTTGTTGTTTGTTTGTTTGTTTGTTTTTATTGTGGGTAAAGATCAAAATTTTCACAATTTTGTGAAACATTTGCAAAATGATATATAATATATATGCATATATGTGCATTTGCTTACAAAAATGTTATTTATGTATATATATAAATATATTTTAAGAGGTGCTTAGATTCCCAAAATATTACACAGAACCCACTGGGATTCCCATGTTGCCCACCTCCCACACCTCCCACCACATCCCACACAAACATCTCCAGGTTAAGAAAGGAGAGTAAGAGAAGAGCAGGCTTTGAGACATCACCCATATGGACATAATCTATGGTAAAGGGATAGAGTGTGGTTGCATGTTGGCGGATGGGGCAGATGAGTGGTCTACAGGCATTATAGTTTTAATGAAATACTCACAAATCCCCAGAAATCACCTAATCACTCCCCCAAACCTCACCCTATTTCCATGCACAGTCTAACCCACACTTTCCACAATACACTCATTAAGGACTAGCAACGCCCAGCCCAATAGCACCACTGCACCACTGTTATGCCCATCCACTGCACAACTATACATTTCCACCTGATATATTTTGCCCATATAGGCATTGACCTACAACCTTATTCTCCCTTTTTGTGTCCTGTAAACCTATTTTCCAGACTCTAGCTCCCTGAGCCTACTCAGTTTGCTTAATTCATATCAGTGAGGTCATGTAATATTTGTCCTTCATTGCCTGACTTGCTTCACTTAACATGAGGTCTTCAAGATTCAACCATGTTATCCCATGTATTAATACCGCATTCCTTCTTACTGCTGAGTAATATTCCATTGTATGTATATAATGTATATGTATGTATAAATTTGTTTATCCATTCATCTGTTGATGGACATTTGGGTTGTTTCCAACTTTTGGTGATAGTGAATTATGCCACTATGAACATTGGTGTGCATATATCTGTTTGTGTCCCTTCTTTCAATTCTTCTAGGTATATACCCAGCAGTGGGATTGCTGGATTGTATGGCATTTCTATAGTTAGCTTCCTGAGGAACCACCAAACTGTCCTACGCAATGGCTGCACAATTTTTCATTCCCCCCAGCAGGGGGTATGGGTTCCCTTTCCAACACATCTTCTCCAACATTTGTAGTCTTCTGGTTTTTTTAAAAGATTTTAATTATTTATTCATTTATCCCCCCCTTTCTGCTTGTGCTCGCTGGGGCAGCTAACCACGCTGTGCGGGCGGGCTTGCCTTCACCAGGAGGCCCCGGGAACCAAACCTGGGGCCTCCCATATGGTAAACGGAAGCCCTACTGATTGAACCACAGCCGCTTCCCATTCTGTTTTTTTTAAATAGCTGCCAGTCTAATGAGTGTAAGATGATTTCTCATTATAGTTTTGATATGCATTTCCCTAGTAGCTAGTTTTGTTGATCTTTTCATGTGTTTTGAGTATTTTTATTTCTTCTTTGGAGAAGTGTTAGCTCAACTCACTTGCCCATTTTTTAAATGTGTTTTTGTGTGTGAGTGTCTTTTTATTTCTGAAGTGTAGGATTTCTTTATATATGCTGGATATTAAGCCACTATCAGAGATATGGTTACCAAATATTGTATATATATACATATAAGATTCTTAGATTACATAAGTGGTACACAAAAAGTATAGGGATTCCCATATGCCCCACTCCTTACTCCTTCCACACCCTCCCACATAAGCAACATCCTTCATTAGTGTGGCACATTGGTTGCAATTGATAAATGCATCCTAAGGCATTACCATTAGCATGGACCATAGTTCCCATTGTAGCTTACACTCTTTTCCCTATAATTCTGCAGACTGTGGAAAGACATAAAATGGCATATATCTGTTATTACTATGTCATTCAGGACAATTCCCAAAAAAGCCTCTGCATTACACCTGTCTTTCCCTCCCCCTGCACCAGAGCCTCCAGTGGCCAGTACCTCTACATCAATGCAATAATTTCTTTCATTGTTAGAATCAAAGGTCTATTGTAGAATACCAGTATGTCCACTCTAGTCCTTAGTTCATTCCCCAATCCTGAGGATTCTGGGATTGTGATGTCCACTCCACCTCTAACTGAGAGAGTGTTTTGATCCCACAAAGCCAATGGATCACACTCTCTTGCTTGCAGTTTTAGGCACTCTCATTTCCTTGGTATGGTGGTTGTCTATCCTCACTTCTTATTAGTTTTCCTGGATGTGTCCAATGAACTGGAGAGTAGGTGTTACAACTCCACTGATGATCAGGCCCCAGCTGGGACATGGACAGCCCAAAGATTCAAGTCTCTTGGACGTACATCCACCAACACCACCACCAAGTATAAGTCAAACAGAAGGGACAGATTAGCAATATGTAGGGAAGGCATAACTGAGTCCAATTCTATCACTCTCAGGAGCACAAACTCCAAATTAGGGCCTACTGGAAAGGCACCAAACTCCAGAGCTGTTTGTCCTGACCATAGGACCTTGGTGTCTCCAGAGCCCTCAGGAGCCCCACTATTTGAGGAAGCATCTACTTTGGCAGTCTATGAGATCCTGCTGACATGTATATAAGCATTACTTCTGGGATGATTTCCCAATTCATTTTGAAGTCTCTTAGCCTATAAATTAATTTGTTTTTACCTTTTCCTTCTTTTACTGGAGGTCTTTTTCCAGTTGCATTGCTAGTTGGTGATTGATAGTAATCCCACAGTGCCAAGGAAGTTCATCCCTGGGAGTCATGTCCCATGCTGGGGGGAAGGGAATGCATTTATATGCTGAGATTTGCTTAGAGAGAGGTTACATTTGTGCAACAAAGAGGCTCTCAGGAGGCAAATTTTAGACACTGCACTACACTAGGCTAATTTTAAATTTCAAAGGCAAAGCCTCATCAGCATTGTTGTCAATACCAAGGGCCAGTCAATGGACCATCCTCCTTCACCATTCATTTCCCTGCACTTGGGGGACTATTGCTATTCCATTAGAGAACTTGACAGAGCTCTCCAAGATGGGAATTCAATAGTCTTTCAGTTATTGTGTGACTCTCCATCCATTGTCACAATATCCCATAAACATTTAACACATTTATATACCTTATATATATGTCCAGGTAAACTTTCTCCAATATATCCCCCATCACTGACACCCCACACCAATGATCCTCCCCTGCCCCAGTTGTAACTCTTCCATGATCTAAAGCTTCTTCAAAAATGAAGCCAATAAAATAGTGAAATACAATAAAAAATAAAATGAAATAATAATGGGGTTGCTAAATATTTTCTCCCATTGAGTAAGTGGCCGTTTTTTACTTTCTTGATGAACTCCTTTGAGGTACAAAAGATTTTTTTTTTTTTTTAATTTTGAGAAGGTCCCATTTATCTATTTTTTCTTTCATTGCTCATGCTTTTGGGGTAAAGTTCACAAAACCATTTCTTAATGCAAGATACTGTAGATGCTTCTCTTCTTTATTTTCTAGGAGTTTTATGGTCTTGGCTCTTATATTTATATCTTTGATACATCTTGAGTTAATTTTTGTATAAGGAGTTATGTGTACTCCTCTCCCATTCTTTTGGATATGGAAATCTTGTTCTCCAAACATCATTTTGTGAAAAGGCCATTCTTTCCCAATTGAATGAGCTTGATGGTCTTGCTCAATATCAGGTGACTGTATATGTGGTGATCTGTGTGAGACCTCTAAATTATGTTCCATTTGTCAGTATGTTTATCCTGTGCCAATACCATGCAGTATTGGTCACTGTAGCTTTGTAGTATGTTTTAAAGTCAGGTAGTGTAATTTCTCCCATTTCATTTTTCTTTTTCAATATATCTTTGGCCATTGGGGGCCCCTTGCCCTTCCACATAAATTTCATACTAAGCTTTTCCAGTTAAGTAAAAAACATTGTGATGAATTTTTTGGGGGGATTGTGTTAAATCTGTGGATCATTTTGAGTAGGGGAAATATTTTAATGAAGTCATTTCTTCCTATCCAGGAACAGGGATTATTCTTCCATTTATTTAAGTCTTCTTTGATTTCCTTTAACAGTGTTATATAGTTTTCTGTGTGTAAGTCATTTATATCTTTAGTTAAATTTATTCCTAGGTATTTGATTCTTTTAGTTGATATTGTAAATGGGATTTTCTTCTTGAATTTCTCCTCAGGTGCTCATTATGGGTGTACAGAAATGCTACTGACTTTTGCATATTGACCTTGTAACCTGTCACTTTACTGAATTAATTTATAAGATAAGATCTAAAAGCTTTGTTGTAGATTTCTCAGGTGTTTCTACGTATAGGATCATGTCATCTGCAAATAGTGAAATTTTTACTTTTTCCTTTCTGATTTGCATGCCTTTTATATCTTTTTCTTGCCTAAGTGTTCAAGTAGGTATTTCTAACACACTGTTAAACAAGAACAATGTTAAATAAGTGGGCATCATTGTCTTGTTCCTGATCTTAGATGGAAAGCTTTAGCATTTCATGTTTGAATATGAGATTAGCTGTGGGTTTTTTTCATATACACCCTTTATCATATTGAGGAAGCTTCCTTCTATTCCTATCTTTTGCAGTGTTTTTTAAAATCAGGAAATGTTGCTTTATTTTGTCAAATTCTTTTTTTCTGTCTATAGACATAATTATGTAATTTTTTAATGTGCTGTATTACATTCATTGATTTTCTCTTGTTGAGCCTTCTTGACTACCCAGTATCAAACCCACTTGGTCATCGTGTATAATTCACTTGATGTATTTTTGAGTATGATTAGCAACTATTTTGTTGAGGATGCTAGCATGTAGGTTCATTAGAGAGATCAGTCAATAGTTTTGTTTTCTTTTGGTGTATTTGCTTGGCTTTAGTATTATGGTGATTTTGGCATCATAATATGAGTTAGGTAGTGTTTCCTCAACTTTTTTTTTTTGGAGGAGTTTAAGTAGGTTTGGTGTTAGTTCTTTTCAGAATGATTGGCAGAATTCAACTGTGAAGTCATCTGGTCCTGGTCTCTTCTTAGTTGGGTGGTTTTTGATGACTAATTCTACCTTTTTACTTTTGATTGCTCTATTGAGTTCATCAATTTCTTCTACTGTCTGTGTAGGCTGCTTGTGTGTTTCTAGGAATTTGTCCATTTCCTCTAAATTATGCATCTTGATAGCATAGAATTTTTCAAAGTGTCCTCTTATGATACTTTTTATTTCTGTGGGGTCATTGTTGAGCTCCTCTTCCTTGTTTCTTATTTTATATATTTGCATCTTCTCTTTTTTGTTGTTGTTACTCTAGCTAAGGGTTTGCCAATTTTTTCAATCTTCTTGAAGAACAAGCTTTTGGTTTTGTTTATTTTTTTCTAGTTCTTCCTTACTTTCCTTTAGCTCTGCTCTAATATTTGCTATTGCAGTAAGTTTGTTGTTCTTTTCTAATTTCTCCATGTGTGCAGCTAGGTCTTTGATTTTATCTCTTTCTTCTTTTTTAATAGCTCTTTATAACTATGAATTTCCCTTTCAGTACAGCTGAGAGGTATTGATATCTTGTGTTGCCATTTTAATTCATTTCAAGGTAGTTACTGATTTCTTTTGTGATTTCCTCCTTGACTCATTGTTTGTCTAAGAATGTGTTGTTTTACTTCTATATCTTTGTGCTTAATATGATTCTCTGCCCCTTACTGATTTCCAGCTTCATTCCCAAGTGGTCAGAGAAATTCCTTTGAATA
This sequence comes from Tolypeutes matacus, assembly GCA_026826555.1. Classification (NCBI taxonomy): domain Eukaryota; kingdom Metazoa; phylum Chordata; class Mammalia; order Cingulata; family Chlamyphoridae; genus Tolypeutes; species Tolypeutes matacus. The sequence continues at coordinate 190,188 of JAKSZT010053956.1, read as the reverse complement.
ATTTCAATCTTTCTGAATTAATTGAGAGTTGTTAGGTGGCATAGCATGTGATCTATACTGGAGAATTTTTAACGTGCACTAGAGAAGAATGTATATTCCTCTTTATTTGAGTGTAATGTTTTGTATATGTCTATTATGTCCATATCACCACTGTATTATTCAAAGTCTTTGTTACTTTATTGATTATCTGTTGAGATGTTCTGTCTAATGGCAATAAGGGTGTATTAAAGACCCTGACTGTAATTGTCAAGAAATTAATTTTTCTACTTAGTTTTTCCAGGGTTTGTGTCATGTATTTTGAGGCACCCTGGTTAGGTGCATAAATGTTTATGATTGTTCTTTCTTCTTGATAAATTACCCCTTTTATTAATATATAGTGTCCTTCATTGTCTCTTGAAATAGTTTTGCATGTAAAGTCCATTTTTTTCCAGTATTATTATAGCTACTCTCCTGTGTTTTGGTTATTGTTCTCAAGTAAAGTTGTTTCCCCACCATTCACTTTCTGCCTCCTTTTGTCCCTGGGTGTAAGGTGGGTTTCTTGTAGAGAGCATAAAGATGGGTCATATTTCCTTATCCATTCTGCCAGGCTGTGTCTCCTCTCTAGTGAGTTTAATCCATTAACACTCAATGTTATTATTGTTCAAGGAATTACTTACATTAGCCATAATTTCTTTAGGTTTTTGTAGGTCATATGGTGGGCACTCATCATCATCTCGCAGGCAGGGGACAGCTGATTGGGGACAGGATGCAGCCAGAGTGAGCTGTTCTTAGAGCCCATGGAGTAGGAGCCATTGGAGCATCGATCTGAAGAGAGTTGGACGGGGAGAAAGATTGCTCAAGATAAAACCATGAGTTTTAGCCCCATGGAGAACAGGGATGGCTCACCCCACCCTCAGGGTAAAGAGGCAGGGTGAACCCTGACTGCCAGTCACCCGGCAAGAGGGAGCATTCTCTGAGAGTGGGAGGGTTCTGGCAGAAGTTGGAGAGAGGGTTTCTTTCTGTGCATTTGGTTGACTGGTCCCCCTTAGAGATTTGTGGAGCACACCAGCCACTTTGAAGTGGTACCAGGCTGAAAAGAGAGGGGAATCTGCTGAGGCAGCCTGATTTACATAACTGCACATGGATACAAAGGCTTGGCTTGAGAGAGGGCAGAGTCAGCCATTTTAGTAGTTCTGTGATGAGGACCATCAGAATTTCAACTCCCCTAAGGCAGTCAAGCAGTGGGAAGACTTTAATAAAATTTTATGAGCTTATTTAGGGTCCTCTGGGAGGAGGAGGTGGTCTAGAAGAGGCTTGAAAAATCACTTCTGTGTGGTGTACTCAGTCATCAGGGTCCCATTTGAAATTCAACAGGAAACTCAACCTGACCAGGAGAGGGGATGGGGTATCTGCTCATACAACCTGCTGAATCCAGCTGCCCAGGAAAGTAACATCTGCCCAGGGGAAAGTGACTGAATAGCTTTCTGAAGAGCTGGCTTACCCAGTTGGAGGGGTAGCTCAGTGGAGGAATCTGCTTTGAATGTTTGAGTCCCTGGTTCGATTCCTGACACCTCTAATGGTGGTGATCCACAAGGATATCTAATATCCAGCCAATAACTCTAGGACAGGGAAAACATAGACATTATTTTTGTACTAGCTTCTTTGAGTCCCTTATTTTTTTAAAAAAAAGAAAAGTTACATAAAAAAATATTTTTTTTAATTAACTTTATTTCAAAACCTGCAGAGAGAATCCTGCAGGGTAATTGATTGATGAACACAGGCAGACTGAGAGTCTCCACAAGGGCACCGAAAGGGATACTGTTTTTCCTTAACTTTGTTTGACTGTTTGCTTATGAATTTGTTTGGGATTTTGTTGTTGTTGTTTTTTTGTTTCTTATTTTTCTTTCCTCTCCCCCCCACCCCTTTTTTAAAAATTAGGTGCTGCTAACTTATTTCTTATTTGTTGTGCTTCTCCTTCCTTGATTTCCCATTTTCTGTGCATACTGATTTTGTCTATCAATGCTATCTCTTTTCCTTCCTTCATCTTTCTATCTTCTGCTTTCTGTTGTGGTGCTTACATTCCACCCTTTTTTTTTTATTATGGGTAAAAATCAAAATTCTCACAATACATACAAACATTTGCAAAATGATATATAAATGTATATGCATATATGTGTATTTGATTACAAAAATGTTGTTTATATATATATATTAAGAGGTGTTAGATTACCCAAAATATTACACAGAACCCACTGGGATTCTCATGTTGCCCACCTCCATCACATCCCACACAAACATCTCCTACAGTGTGGCCCACCACCCTCAATGAACTTACATATCCTGGAGCCTTGCCACCAACCATAGACCACAGTTCACACTGTAGACCACACTCTCTCCCACTCAGTTCTGAGTGGTGTGTGCTGATTTAAAATGGCCTACATCCGTTGCCACAACAGTGCTCAGGACAACCTCCAACTCCCAAAGAAGCCACTGTATTTCAACTGCTCATCCCCTCCCTACCCCAAAAGTGTCAAGTGGCCACTGGCTCCGCCTCATTGTTATAATTTCTTGCATTGCTAGAATCACCATTAGTGAACAAGAGAATACCATCAAGTCCACTCTAGTCCATAGTTCTTCCCCCAATCCTGAGGGGACTGGGATGGTGATGTCCACTCCAACTCCAAGTGAGAGAGAGCTTATATCCCATGGATATGGTGGGTGGGATGATCCTGCCTGCAGATACAGGCCCTCTCCATTCCCTGGGATGGCCATTGCCCATCGTTGTCTCCTCACCAGGTGACTTGGATGAGTCCATTGAGCTGTAGGGTAGGAGTTGCAGCTCCACCTAGATTTCATGCACACCTGGCACATATGTAGGCGGGAGGCTCCAGTCTCTGGAAGTATACCTAAAAACTCCAGCATTGCATATAGGTTTGAATAGAAGGGACTGGTGAACCATGTGCAGGAGGACTTATTTGAGTCTAATTCTGTCACTCTCAGGAGCACAGATTCCAAAATAGAACCCATTGATAAGGCATCAGTCTCTGGGGCTATCCCTCCTTATATAGGACCAGGGTGTCTCTGGAGCTCTCAGGAACCCCACTGAGTGGGGTGATAGGCACTTAGATGTTCTATGAGCTCCTACTGAGGTGTGCGTAAGAGTTACCTCTGGGATGACCTCCCGACTCTCTTTGAAGTCTCTTAGCCACTTGAACTCATTTGTCTATACCATTTCCCCCTTTTATTCAAGGTCTTTTTCCAGTTGTGTTGCCAGTTGGCACTTGGGAAAAGTTTTCAATTAGCAATAATCATGCCTCGGATCAACCTCATTGGCTACGATACTGCCACTGTGCAAAGCTGCCAGTTGGCACTTGGTATTAATCCCTCGTTGCCAGGGAGGCTCATCCCCAGGAGTCATGTCCCACGTTGGGGGGAAGGTAATGCAATCATATGCTGAGTTTGGCTTAGAGAGAGGCCACATTTGAGCAACAAGGAGGCTCTCAGGTGGCAACCCTTAGGCACCCCACAACTGCAGGCTAAGTCTCATTTACAAGAGCAAAGACTCACAAGCGTAGTCATCAATTAAAAAAACCCACATCAGTGGGTCATCCTATTTTGACAGTTACTGTCCCTACACTCAGAGGACTATTGTTGCTCCTTGTAGACTGTGACAGAGCTCTCCAGGCTAGGAATTCAGATTCCCTCATTTATTGTGTGATTATCCACCCATCGTGACCATGCCCCATCCCCCGATCCTTTGAATGATTTTGTATATCTTTCATGCATATTCGGATGAACCAATCCCCACAAACCCCCCCCAATAATCCCCCGCAGTACCCATTGTAACCCTTCTGTGATCCAAATCCTCCATGAACATTTAGTCCATAAAATAATCAAATACACTTACTAGGAAAAAGAAACAAGTGTGATAAGCATACATGCAAGAGACAAACATAAGGAAACACAGGGGAAAAAAAAAAGAGAGAGAGAAGGAAAAAAAACAAATAATCAAACAAAGAACAAAACAAAATAAAATATAATTAGTGGATTGGGACATTCAAAAAATGGGCAAAAAAGCAAAGGAAATGCCTTTAAAATATATATAAATATATATTCATTTTTTTTCCTTTCTCTTTTCTTTTATCCCTTTTTTCCTCCCCTTTATCACTGTGTTATCGGATGTCTGGTGTGCCATGACACCTTCCTCCTCTCAATCCCCATTGTCTCCCAATTTTTCATTTAATTTTCAAAGAAGTTAGGTCACAGCAAAGTCACACACGGAGTGCCGGAAAACTCCCAGATACCAAACCACCTCCCCTTCCCCACCCCATATTAACTCCGCCCCCCTTTTTTTTTGGTTGTTAGCATTGTTATAACTGATATGTAGATAGCAAAATATAGCAACTAAACATTGTCAGTGATTTACAGTATAGTTTACAATTTAGATGATACAGTTTAATAATTTTGATGATATTTATCATGTCCTGTGTGTCCATTACTCTAAGGTAATGAAAAGCCTTCCCCATGACCACCAAACAACCCATTAGATCTTGACTGTTCCCTTCTCCCCAGCTCCCCAGGGCCCATGATACCCCCCTCTCCCAACCCATGGAATGTCAAGATTCACAGTTTCATGACCTGGGGATTTGAACCTGCCCTTCCTAATCCACCCACCCCCCAGTGCTGCACCACCAAACCCAGGAACACAACCACACATCTGCCCCATCCCCCAACATGCAACCACACTCTATCCCTTTACCATAGATTATGTAAATATGGGTGATGGCTCAAAGCCTGCTCTTCTCTTACTCTCATTTGTTAACCTATCTTACAGACAATGGTTCTCAGAGACTGCTCACTTTCCTCAGTTCAGATCAGTGAGGTCATATACTGTTCATCCTTCAGTGCCTGGCTAGCTTCACTCAACATAAGGTATTCAAGATTCATCCATGTTATTCCATGTGTTAGCACTTTGTTCATTCTTACAGCTGAGTAATATTCCATCGTATGTATGTACCACATTTTGCTTATCCATTCATCCTTTGATGGGCACCGGGGCTGATTCCAACTTTTGGCAATGGTGAACAATGCCGCTATGAACATTGGTGTGCATTTATCTGTTTGTATTTTTGTTTTCAGTTCTTCTGGGTATATACACAGTAGTGGAATTGCTGGATCATACAGACGATCTATTGCTAGTTTTCTGAGGAACCGCGAAACTGTCCTCCACAGTGGCTGGACCATACCGCAGTCCGACCAGCAGTGTATGAGGGTTCCTATTCCTCCACATCATCTCCAACATTTAGTGTCTCCTGTTTTTTTAATAGCTGCCATTCTGATGGGTGTAAGATGGTATCTCATTGTAGTTTTGATTTGGATTTCCCTGATAGCAAGTGATGTTGAGCATTTTTCATGTGCTTTTTAGCCATTTGTATTTCTTCCTTGGAGAAGTGTCTTTTAAGGTCACTTGCCCATTTTTTATATGGGTTGTTTGTACTTTTATTTTCGAGGTGAAGGATTTCTTTATATATGCAGGATATTAGTCTCCTATCAGATATATGGTTGCCAAATATTTTTTCCCATTGGGTACGTTGCCTTTTTATTTTCTTAATAACATCCTTAGAGGTGCAGAAGTTTTTAATTTTGAGGAGATCCCATTTATCAATTTTTCTCTTGCTGCTCATGCTTTGGCTGTGAAGTTCATGAAACCATTTCCTATTACAAGGTCCTGTAGATGCTTCCCTACATTATCTTCCAAGGTTTTTATGGTTTTGGCTCTTATATTTAGATCTTTGATCCATCTTGAGTTGATTTTTGAATAAGATTTGAGATGGTATTCTTCTCTCATTCTTTTGGATATGGATATCCAGTTCTCCAAGCACCACTTGTTAAAGAGGCCACTCTCTCCCAACTGTGTGGGTTTCATGGCCTTGTCAAATATCAGATGTCTGTATATGCTAGGATCTATATCAGAACTCTCAATCCAGTTCCTTTGGTCAGTAGGTCTATCCTTGTGCCAATACCATGCCGATTTGATCACTGTAGCTTTGTAGTATGTTTTAAAGTCAGGTAATGTGATACCTCAAATTTCATTTTTCTTTTTCAATATATCTTTGGGAATTCGGGGCCTCTTGCCTCTCCAAATATATTTTGTGGTTAGTTTTTCCAGTTCCTTAAAAAATATAGTGTTGACTTTCATTGGGATTGCATTAAATCTGTAGATTAGTTTGGGTACGATAGACATCTTGATGATGTTTAGTCTTCCCATCCATGAACAGGGAATAGTTTTCAATTTACTTAAGTCTTATTTGATTTCTTTTAACAATGTTTTGTAGTTTTCTGTATATAAGTCCTTTACATCTTTAGTTAAATTTATTCCTAGGTATTTGATTCTTTTGTTTACTTATTGTAAATGGTATTTTTTTCCTGATGTCCTCCTCAGTTTGCAGGTTATTGGTGTACAGAAATGCTACTGATTTTTGAGCATTGATCTTATAGCCTGCAACATTACTGAACTCCTTTATAAGTTCTAGAAGCCTTGTTGTCGATTTCTCAGGGCTTTCTATGTATAGGATCATGTCATCTGCATATAATGAAATTTTTACTTCTTCTTTTCCAATCTGGATGCCTTTTATGTCCTTTCCTTGTCTCAGTGTTCGTGCAAGTACTTCTAAGGCAATGTTAAATAGGAGTGGTGGTAGTGGGAATCCTTGTCTTGTTTCCGATCTCAGAGGGAAGGCTTTTAGGATTTCACCGTTGAAAATTATGTTAGCTTTGGGTTTTTCATATATACCCTTTATCATTTACAGAAAGTTTCCATCTGTTCCTATCTTTTGTAGTGTTTTTATGAGGAAAGAGTGCTGTATTTTGTCCAATGCTTTTTCGGCATCTATAGAGATTATCATGTGTTTTTTTCTTTCAGTTTGTTTATGTGGTGTATTACATTGTTTGATTTTTTTTATTGAACCATCCTTGCATACCTGGAATGAAACCCACTTGGTCATGGTGTATAATCCTTTTGATATGTTGTTGAATGCGATTAGCAAGTATTTTATTAAGGATTTTAGCATCTAGGTTCGTTAGAGAAATTGGTCTGTAATTTTCCTTTCTTGTGGTATCTTTATTTGGTTTTGGTATTAGGGTAATGTTGGCATCATAGAATGAGTTAGGTAATATTCCTTCTACTTCTATTTTTTGGAAGAGCTTAAGTAGAATTGGTGTTATCTCTTTCCGGAATGTTTTGTAGAATTCAGCTGTGAAGCCATCTGGTCTTGGACTCTTCTTAGTTGGGAGGTTTTTAATGACTGAGTTTATCTCTTTACTTGTAATTGGGCTGTTGAGTTCATCTATTTCTTCTTTCATCAATGTCGGCTGTTTGTGGGTTTCTAGAAACTTGTCCATTTCCTCTAAATTGTCATTCTTGTTGGCATATAATTTTTCAAAGTATCCTCTTATGATACTATTTATTTCTGTGGGCTCAGTATTGATATCACCTTGCTAATTCCTTATTTTATATATTTGCATCTGTTCTCTCTTTTTCTTTGTTAGTCTGGCTAAGGGTTTGTCAATTTTGTTGATATTTTCGAAGAACCAGCTTTTGGTTTAGTTTATTGTTTCCAGTGCTTTCTTATTCTCTATTTCATTTAGTTCTGCTCTAATCTTGGTTATTTCCTTCTTTCTACTTCCTTTAGGTTTAGTTTTTTGTTGTTTTTCCAATTCTTCCAAGTGTGCAGTTAGGTCTTCAATTTTAGCTCTTTATTCTTTTTTAATATATGAATTTAAGCTATGAACTTCCCTCTCAGGACTGCTTTCACTGCATCCCATAGGTTTTGATATGTTGTGTTGTCGTTTTCATTAGTTTCAAGGTAGTTACTGATTTCTTTTGAAATTTCCTCTTTGACCCACTGTTTGTCTAAGAGTGTGTTGTTTAACTTCCATATCCTTGTGCCTAACCTGTTTCTCTGGCCCTTATTGATTTCCAACTTCATTCCGTTGTGGTCAGAGAAATTACTTTGTATAATCTCAATCTTTCTGAATTCATTGAGTGTTGTTTTGGGGCCTAGCATGTGGTCTATTTTGGAGTATGTTCCATGTGCACTGGAGAAGAATGTAAATCCCGCTGTATTTGGGTGTAGTGTTCTGTATATGTCTATTAAGTCCAAATCTTCTAATGTATTGTTGAGTGCCTTCGTTTCTTTATTGATTCTCTGCCTAGATGTTCTGTCTAATGATGATAGTGGTGTGTTGAAGTCCCCTGCTATAATTGTAGAGGAATTTATTTCTCCTCTTAGTTTTTCCAGAGTTTGCCGCACGTATTTTGAGGCACCTCGATTAGGTGCGTAAATGTTGATGATTGTTCTCTCTTCTTGAGAGATTACTCCTTTTACTAATATGTAGTGTCCATCTTTGTCTCTTACAATAGTTTTGCATTTAAAGTCTATTTTGTCTGATATTAGAATAGCTACTCCTGCCCTTTTTTGGCTATTGTTAGCTTGTAAAATGGTTTTCCAGCCATTCACTTTCAGCCTCCTTGAATCCCTGGGCCGAAGGTGGGTTTCTTGTAGACAGCATATAGATGGATCATATTTTCTTATCCATTCTGCCAATCTGTGTCTTTTGATTGGTGAATTTAATCCATTAACATTCAGTGTTATTACTCGTAACGAATTTCTTACTTCAGTCATTTTTTCTTTCGGTTAATGTATGTCATATGTTGTTGTGTTTCTCTTTTTGACTTTTCAGTTTTTTTTAAACTCTCCTCTAACTCTGTCTCCTTTGTTTTTTCCTTTCAGCTTGTAGAGATTCATTTAGTATTTCTTGAAGTGCTGGTTTCTTCTTGACATACTCTCTTAATTGCTGTTTATCTGTGAATATTTTGAACTCTCCATCATTTTTGAATGCCAATTTTGCTGGATAGAGAATTCGTGGCCGGAAGTTTTTTTCTTTTAGTGTTTTGCCTATGTCATACCACTGTCTTCTTGCCTCCATGGTTTCAGCTGAGAAATCAGCACTTAATCTTATTATGCTTCCCTTGTATGTGATGGTTCTCTTTTCTCTTGCTGCCTTGAGTATTTTCTCTTTGTCTTGAGCACTGGACAATTTGACAAGTATATGTATTGGAGTTGGCCTGTTGGGATTTATACTATTTGGGGTGTGCTGTGCTTCCGGGATCTGCACACCCAGCTCTCTCAATAGAGTTGGGAAGTTTTCAGCCATAACTTCCTTCAACACTCCTTCTGTTCCCTTTCCCTTCTATTCTCCTTTTGGGATGCCCATAATGCATATGTGTGTGCGTCTTGCATTATCGGTTAATTCCCTGAGACCATACTGGATTTTTTCTATCTTTTTGTCTATCTTTTCTACAATCTCTTTGATTTCAACTGTATTGTCTTCCATATCACTAATTCTTTGCTCTGCCTGTTCAATTCTGCTGCCATGTGAGTCCAGCGTCTTTTTCATTTCTTGACTTGTGTCTTTGTTCGCCATCATATCCATTACCTTTTTAGGTGTGTTAGCTATTTCTTCTGTATGTTCTCCCAGTGTCTTCTTTATATCCATAATCTCTTCCTTCAGTTCTTTAAGTTGGTCCATGATATTTTTTTGGATAGCTTTGATTAGTTGTTCAATGTAATGCATTTCTTCCTGGTTTTTATTTTGTGCACTGGTCTGGTCTATGTTTTCCAGTTTCTCAGAGTCATTTGTATTTTTCTGTTGCCCTCTGGTCATCATATTATCTTGATGGGTTTGTTTAGTTGATTAGCTTTTCTCTATGCTCTAGAATTTTATTTAGCTGTTGGTTCTGCGTGTGAGTTAAGTTTTCTCTTTGGCAGTTTTTCTTCTTATTTTATTTCCTTGTTTCTTTCTATGTTCCCTTGAAGGCAAAAGGTTAGGGCCAGAGGAATCAAAAGATGTAAGGAAGGAGAAGGAAAATAGAAATATTGATAAAAGTTAGAAGAGCGGCAAAATGAGACTTAATGAGATGAATATTTAACTTTAGTAGGCAGTGTAGAGTACTAGGAAACAATATGGAGTTCCTACAATGGACTGGGA
>JAKSZT010053956.1:164707-175636 GCA_026826555.1 Tolypeutes matacus | reverse complement strand
TAACTAGAGAAGTGTCTTATGATCCAGGAATTCCACTTCTAGATTTATACCCAGAAGAATACAAAGCTGTGACATGAACAGATACATGCACACCGATGTTCATAGCTGAATTATTCACTATTGCAAAAATTTGCAATCAACCCAAGTGTCCATCAACAGATGAATGGATAAGCAAATTGTGGTATATGTACACAATGGAATTTTATTCGGATGTAAGAAGGAATGCAGTATTAACACAGAAGACAACATGAATGAATCATGAAGACCTCATGGGACTCATGGGGAGAAGTGAAGGGAGGAACGGGTGAAGTCTGAGGAATTGTAGGTCTGTGGTTTAAACTACAATGGTAGGGATGTTCTTCCAGCATATATGGCTGGTGTGGGTTAATTGTGCATGGCTTCAGGTGAGGAGTGTACGAGGGATAGGGAGAAACAAGGGCATGCTTCTATGAAATATGAAAGTGTTCATCATCATGTCATAGTATGCTACCTTAGTGGGTGGAGACCCACATAATAAACAAGAAAATATTAAAATCTCATCCTGGGGTGTCTTGCTATGTTCTCAATTAGAGGGGCAAGACTCTCTCAAGAATATAGGCAGTGCATAATAAAAGAAAACAGACCAATAGTCAAGCCCTCAACTTTATTGCATATAACTATGAATTATTCATCAAAAATTGAAGTTATTAGGTACCATAGGTTCCAAGGGGAAGGGGAAAGATAAGTGGAATACGATTAAACATAGAGCATTTTTAGGTCACTTGAATTGTTCTGCATGATCTTGCAATGATAGATACATGCCATTATAATTTTTGTCAAATGCTATAAAAGTGCATGTTGCAAAATGTAAACCGTAATGTAAACCATTGACCATGATTAGTAGCAATGCTTCAATACTTGTACATCAATTATAACCAGTGTATCATACACATGTAAAATGTTATTAATAGTGAAGAATGGGGTTTGGGTATATGGGAATCCACTATATTTCCTATTTTTTTATTTTAATTTTTTAAAGATATTTAGATATAAAAATGTTACATAAAAAATATAGGGGTTTCCCATATGCTCTACTCTCCACACCACCCACATTTACCCACATTAACAACATCCATCATTAGTGTGGTACATTCATTGCTTTTGGGCAACACATTCTGTGGCATTGCCATTAAGCATGGATTATAGTTTACATTGTAGTTTATACTCTTTCCATCACAATTATGTAGGTTATGGCAAGATATATAATGGCCTGTATCTGTCTTGGCATTGCCATTCAGGACAATTCCGAAATCCCAAAAATGTCCTCATATTATACTTTTTTTTCCCTCTCCCTGTCCTGAGAACTTCTGGTGGCCACTGCCTCCACACCAATGATATAAGTACTTCCATTACTAGAATCACAATAAGTCTATAGTACAATACCAGTAAGCCCACTCTAGTCCATAGCTCATTCCTCAAATCTGAGGATTCTGCGATGGTAATGCCCACTCCACCACTAATTGAGAGGGGACTTTAGTCCCATACAGACAATGGATGGAACTCTCTTGCTTGCATTTGTAGACTCTCTCAGTCCCTTGATATGGTGATTGTATCTCATCACCTCTTTGTTAATTGTTCTGGGTGAGTCCAATAAACTAGATAGGAGATGTTGAAATTCCATTGAGGGTTAGGGCCCAGATAGCAAAAGGACAGACCAAAGATTCAAGTATCTTGTACATAAACCTACCAACTCCAGCACCAACAATAGGCTCAAATAGAAGAGACAGAGGAGCCATGTGTAGGGAAACCACAACTGAGTCCAGTTCTGTCACACTGTGGAGCACAAACCACAAAGTAGAGCCCAATGGCAAAGCACCAAACTCATGAGCTATCTTCCATGACCATGGTGGCTGGGTGTCTCCAGAGCCCTCAGGAGCCTCACTTTTTGGGATAGTGTCTAATTTAGCAGTCAATTAGATCCTGCTGAGATGTGCATAAGCATAAACTCTGAAATGACCTCCTGAGTCACTTTGAAGTCTCTTAATGATAAAAATTTATTTGTCTTTACTTTCCCACTTTTGGTAATTGTCTTTTCCAGATGTATTGGTAGTTGGTGATTGGTAGTAATCTCTCAGTGCCAGGTAGGGTCTATTCCTGGGAGTCATGTCAAATGATGGGTGGAAGTTATTGCATTTATATGATGAGTTAGGATTAGAGAAAGGTCACATTTGAGCAACAAAGAGGCTCTCAGGAGGTAACGCTTAGTCATCTTATAATACTAGGCTAAGATTAAATTTCAAGAGTAAAGTTTCATAAGCACATTCATCAATATTAAGGACCTATCAATGGACAATCCTCCTTCACTAGCCATTGCCTCTGTACTTGAGCGATTCCTGTTATTCCATCAGACAATGTGGTAGAGCTCCCCAGGATGGGAATTCAATATTTTTTTGGTTATTGTGTCAATCTCCACACACTGTGAAAATGCCCTGTGAACATTCGAACACATTTATATGCCTTTTATATATGCCCAAGTGAACCTTCTTTCATGTATTCTCCATCACTGACACCCCACACCAATTTTCCTCCCCTGCCACAGTTGTAACCCTTCTGTGATCCAAAACTTCTTCAAAAATGAAGCCAAGAAAATAGCCAAATACACTTAATAAGAAAATGAAATAATAATGAATAATAATGATAGTTTTATAAATTAGAAATAAAATACAAAAAAATAATAAAAATAAAAATTAAATAAGAAAAATAAGGAAAAAATGTTTTTTTATATTTTGCCTTTCATCACTGTAAGAACTGATTTCCTGTATATATAGTGATATTTTCCTCCATTTATTCCACCAACTTCTTACTTTTTTCATTTTGTCTTCAAAGAAGTTTCAGGTGACAGCAAAGTCACATAGACCAGTGTGTCAAGACCTCAGTGTGGTAGCAAGTAACTCTGTATATGGTCCTGCAAAGAGTGAAGCTTGGTGGTTGCTCTGGGTCTCTAGGGGAGGGAGAATGAGTAATAGAATAGATGGAACAGGCAGCATTTTGAGGGTGATGGAAGTGTTCTACTTGTTCTTGCAAAGGTGGATACAGACCATGTTAGTTTCATCAAAATTTATAAAAGTGTTTGTTCCAAACTGTAAACCATAATGTAAACCGTTGACTGTGGTTGTTAGCTATGTTTCACTATTTGTACATCAGTTGTAACAAATGTACCATCCACATATAAAATGTTAATAATAGGGAAAAGAAGAAAAGGGGGAGGACATTGGATATAAGGGAATCCCCTATATTCTGTAGGTGAATTTACTGTACCCTATATTTTCTATGTGACTTTTCTGTAATCTAAAGCTTCTTTGAAGATAAAGTGAAAAATAAAAGATGCTGGGGGAACATATGGAAGAAAATGCCATTGTACATAAATGATAACAGATCTTACAATGATAAGAGGCATACTGAAAAAAGCATATTATTTTTTATTTTTACATTTATTTTGTATTTATTTGCTATTTATAATCATTATTAGTTTTTTTTTTCTCTATTTTTTGGAATTTGATTTTGGGGAGGCTTTTGAGCACAGAAGGGTCACAACTGTGGCAGAGGATGACTACTGGTGCAGGATGTTGGTGATGGGGCAATGCATGGGGAGAAGTACACCTAGGACATACATCTATTCCATATGAATTTGATCAAGTGGTCATGGGTCATTGTCTCATTTGGTGGAGACCTACATAATAACTAAAAGAATTTTTAATTTGAATCTTGGGAAATCCTGCTCTATTTTCTAATAGAGTGTGAAGAATCCCCCAATTACATGTGCAGTGCTTAGCAAAAGAAGACAGACCATTAAGCCAGTTCTTTGATATTTTTGGTTGTACTAATGAAACTTTTCTTGTGAACTGAAACTTAGCCTAGCATTATACATTGCCTAAGAGTTACTTCCCAAAAGCCTCATTGTTGCTCAAATGTGGACCTTTTTAAAATACAAACTCAGCATATAAATGCACTACATTATCCCAGGCATGTGGGACAGGATTCGGAGGGATGAGCCTTCCTGCCACTGAGAAATTATTTCCAAGCACCTCCTCATGATTCGTCTGGAAAATGATTTTGACCAAAATGTGGAAATAGTAAATAGAAATGAATTTTTAAGGCGAAAATAACTATGCTTATGCATAACTCAGTGGGAACTCATTGACTGCCTCTTTATACAGTACCTCAAACAGCTGGGCTCCTGAGGGCTCTAGAGACATCTAGACTCTATATAGGCAGGTCAGACACTCTCAGGAATTCCTCCCCCTTTCCAAGTGCCTTTCTTTGGAAAATATGCTCCCAAATGTAACAGAGTTAGACTCATTTATAATTTCTCTAAATCTGAATCTTCTGTGCTTTTTCTTTGAACCTATAATTATCACTATACTTGTTAAATGCATGTCCCAGAGACTTAAATCTTCAGTCTGTTCATATGCCTGTTGAGCCGTGAATTTCAGCAGAGTTATAAAACCGCTCCCATGTCATTGGATATACCGAGAACAACTATCAAAAGGATTATGATAGAAAACACACTTCCTAAAACAACAGAGATTATAAATGTAAACAAGACAGGTCCATCCATCTACCCCACGGGATCCTACATCCCTTCTTAATCAGAAACTGAGCTGGGCATCACCATCCCATAATCCTCAAGAGAGCAGAATGAACAAACATAATGGAGGAATGCAACTAAGGACTAGAGTAGATCTACTATTATCCTAGCAATGGAAGATCTTTTAACACTGATATAAAGGCAGTGGCCACCAGAAGTTCTGATGGAACTGAGGGAATAATAGGTGTAACATGAGGAATTTTAGGGACATTGGAATTGTCCTGCATGACATTGCAAATGCAGATAAAAGCCATGATAAAATTTTTCAAAACCTATAAATGTTTCAATATATGTTCATCATTTGTAACAAATAAATCACATTCAAGAAAGTGGGGGAAATTGTGGAAGGGTAAGGCAGAGTGTAATATGGTAATCCTCATATTTTTTATGTAACACTTATGTAATCTAAAGCTTATTTTAAAATAAATATATATTAAAAAGGGCAACATCCTTAAAAAGACAATTGCCCAAAGAAGAATTTCAAACAACAAAGAAACATGAAAAAAAAATTTAACATCACTAGCAATTAGGAAAATGCGAATCAAAATTCAAATGAGATATCATTTCATACCTAGAAGAGTGGCCACTATTAAAAAGCCAGAAATCTGTAAGTACAGGAGAGAAAAGAATGCTTATTTACTATTGGTAGGAATGGAGAAATGTAAGCCACTGTGGAGGACTGTTTGGCAGTTTCTAAGGAAGTTGAATATAGATTGACTTATGACAGGGCAATACATATCATTACTGGTTATATACTCAAAAGATCTGAGAGCAGAGACACAAACATACATTTGCACATCAATCTTCATAGTAGTGTCATTCATGATTAACAAAATTTGGAACAACCCAGGTGTCCATCAACCAGTGATTGGATAAAAATTCTTGGTGTGTACACATGACAGAATATTATACAGCAGTAAGAAGAAATGAGATTGTGAAGCATATGACAACATGGAGGAACCTGGATGACATTATGTTGAGTGATGCAAGCCAGACAAAATAGAAAAAATACTGTATGATTGTGCTATTATTACTTAAATATATTGTGCAACTCATGGAGTTAATAATTAGAATTGGTCACCAGAAAATAGAATGAGGGTAAAGAATGGAAAGCTGAGGGTTAATCTGTGCAGAATTCACAAAAAAAATTTTTTTTGTAAATCTTTAGAAATGAATAGAAATAGTGAAATGCACATCATAGTGTTTGAAACTAGCAGAAGTTTTACATGGGTATGAGAGTGATTGAAAGGTAAATCCTAAGGTTCTGTATATAATTTGAAGGAAAGCTAATAAATGAAACATGGGGCTGTATAGCATAGTGAAACTTAAAGCAAATATGAATATAGGTGATTTTGCATATATAAGACTGTTTTTACAAAATATAAATACAAGTAAGCTGGAGAGATGGAAACAGATTTACAGCTATATATGGCAGGGGAAACAGAGAGAGACTGAGGTGATGAACTTTTTTTTATTATTGAAATAATGAAAATGCTCTAAAATGATTGAAGTGATGAATGCACAGCTATGTGATAAAACCGAATACAATTGATTATACACTTTGGATGGATTTATGCTTTATTAATATGTATCAATAAAACTGATTTCTTAAAAACATCTGTCTTCTTCTTAAGGAATACTATTCTATCAAAACCAGGGGTTTTAATCTTTTTGTTCCACAGACCCCTTTGTCAGTCAGGTGAAAACCACAGACCCTTACTAATTCCACACTATACTGTGTATTATTTAATAAATATATCACACAGACACCAACACATCCCCACAAGAATAATGTTTTTTTTAATTCAAACTCAAGTTCATGTAGTCCTTGTTAAGTACCTGTAATCTAAACAAACATACTACATGTTGAAGGCTCAATTCTTGGTGTCTCAATTTGAGGTGGGTTTCTGGGTTTGAATTCATAAGATATAGACACCTATAATTTTCATATCTTACAATATACTTATGAAATTGTATATTATGTTATGGTGGCCTCATAAAATGGGTTGTCAATGTTTCATTTTTTAATATATAAACACTTGCAGAAAAAATTTGTTTATGCAGGAATTTTAAAGACTTTTTCAGAGGTACAATTTCATCAAAATAAGTCAATGAATTTCTTCTCTACCTTATATTTATACTGGTCATGAATTTTCAAGGAATGGTTGAATAAGGCCCAATATGCAACAAAATATGCCTACAATTTGAGTGAGCTCAATTTTTCATGCAACATCTCCTTTGTGCCCATTAATACCAGAAAAAATATCACATGTGAACAAAAGAAGTACCCAAAAAATGTTTACTATTTCAGCATGTGTAATTTTATACTTGTACTTGATGTCCTATGACTAAATGTAATGATGAATTGGGTTCATTTGTCTGCTTCATTAAACACTTAGAAAAATATTATATAGGCTCCCAAGTTTATTTCTGTATTTAAACCAGAAGTTATGAAATGTGGCTGAAATTCTATCAAATTATTAAGTCAAAAATACTCATTATATTTTGTCATTTTTTTGTGAATAGGTTTATTTCATATGTGAAAATGGAATGATTAACTAAGACATTTAAATCCAATACTTTTTTACCACCTCAAAGCTAAAGCTTGATTATTATTGGCATAATTTAGAACGGATTGCAATGTTTACTAAATATAAAGTAAAGAATTATAATTTTAAGTAATAAAAGAAACATGAGATGGGATGGTGAAATATGCAGTAAAGAGGATGAAAGAGTTGTCATATTGGGCCAAAACCTGGGGGAAGAGAGAAAATATGCAACTTATTATTTCAAGCAGTTTATCTCTATATTTTTCTTCTGTTAAATGACATCAAATATTTACATCTCTTTTAGTGTGAAAGTTTGCCCTTTCTTCAGTTTGAAATAGTAACCTTACAAAATGCAAAATGGAAGCCCTCATGTATTATGAAATACAGGAATAAAATAGATGGAAAGGATTTAGGAAACAACTGGGATTCACTCATTTGGATTCTGAAGTCAACAGATTTGAAATTATTTGTTGCTATTCACAATAAATAAAGAACATCAATACCAATATAAGGTATTGATATTGTCCACACATCTGCCTGTTACAGAGGATAACTCATTTTCTTCTCTTCCAAATTTCCAAATCATGTGTAAATCCAACTCATTCATATACAATAAATATGAACAATACAGAAAAAGAGGTCCTGGTAAATGTAGTTTCTAGATACCATATGCCAAAAATTACAAAATGAGACTTGAGCAGAAGGGATTTAACTTGTCAACAGATTACAGAATATGTGAAGAATGATTTTGAGGTTAGAAGTCATCCTATTTGTAGAATTTATGCTCATTTTATGTACGAGGATCTTTAATAGGAAATTTTTCTCTCACACATATTTCTCTGGATCACAAAAATAGATAAAACCATGAGTTTCCTTCCAGAAAATCCTAAAGTATTTTTGTACTAATTCTGTTTAAAATCTAATGATGTCCAACTAATAAATAAATAATCCAGATTTAACAAAAAAGTATAAAGTAGCTAAAAATTGCCTTCACACTCTGCTTTGGTTCAGTAACTACAGTGTTGAAACTGATGTTTGGCTTTTTACATAGTTTAGCGGTTCTTGTACAAAAACCATAGGTGGGAAAGAATAGATGGAGAGAATTCTACTTATATGATTGATGTAATGACTTGGCATGTGTGGTTGTACATTTCAATTGCTATTTCTTATTGAATCCGGATTTAAGTGCTATATTCTAAAATGTTCTAAGTAGAGTACAAAAACCTTTGTTGGTATATATAATCTCATATGCCTTACAAAGCCAAAGATGTTATTCTGTAAACAAGCTCAACTCTTTGAATTTTTACAGACCTCCTAATACCTCCCTTATGGAAAAAATAGGGATCATTTTGGGATTAGAATGCTCAGAGTCATTTAATAAAATATGTACAATTATGTAAACATAAAAAATAGCAATGGTACTGCATATTTCAAAATGAAAAAGAAGAAAAAATTTCTTTACATATGTAAATCTCGTGTTATGTGTGTGCATAATAAGCACGTGTATAATAAGCACATGTATATTGTGTGTTCATTTTTTTTTTTTTTTTTTTTTTTTTTTACCGGGAGGTCCCGGGGATCGAACCCCGGTCTCTCCATATGGTAGACGGCTGCCGAACTTCTTGAGCCACATCCGTTTCCCGTTGTGTTTCATTTTTAAATGAGAGCTTTAATGGTCAATAAGTTGATAGAGTAATATATAGTTAATTAAATAAAATGTTTCTCCTTATAAAGTTTTCTAATTTGTGTATTGGATGATACCAGCAGAAAAATAAAATTAAATATTATAGATCATTTCATACTCCTTATCATACCAAGCAATAAAATTAAAAGACTCAACTTCATATTATCAAATATTTAGTGTTTCCCATATACTTGGCACTCTTCCCAAAGATGTTCATTAATCAATTATTTTTATATTCTCAAAAACCTATAACAGGGAAGCGGCTGTGGCTCAATCAGTAGGGCTCCCGTTTACCATATGGGAGGCCCCGGGTTCGGTTCCCAGGGCCTCCTGGTGAGGGCAAGCCCGCCCGCACGGCGTGGTTGGCTGACCCAGCGAGCACAAGCAGCAAGGGGGGGATAAATGAATAAATAAATAAAATCTTTAAAAAAAAAAAAAAAAACCTATAACATGCAGGCTCTTATTATCTCAATTTTGTAGATGAAGAATCAGTGGAAAGCAAAGTAACATAAAATATCTGAAATTATTAATAAGTGGGGAAATCAGGGAGCAAACAGACTCTGGATCAAAAGCAGCAGCTGCTGAATTCTGCCCCAGGATTTGACCACTGTAATTTTCCAGTTTTCTGAATAGAGTTAGCTGGGCTGGTAAATAGATGATTATGGGATTGATTGATATTTCTGTTTATTTGTTTCCAAGATAACACACTTTCTTAATTTGGGCATTTGAAGGACAATGGAATAATTATGCTTGTCCTACCTTAGGGAACACAGGAGCAGTCAAGGGACATTTTCTCTGAGGAAAATATAGGTAGAATTGTAAATTGGCCCAAACATCTATGGTAAAGAATTTCTTGTTGTATTTAACCTCATAGTTCATTGGTAATATATGACCCTGAGAACAAAGGAAGGTGAATTTCTCTGGATACATTTCTGTACAGCACATCCTTTTACATAAAGAGATTACTGGTGTTGCTTGGAGGAAAAATATAAAAGGTAAGTTAGTCTATATCTAAGATTTGCATCTAAGCCAAAAAAATTCAATTATATAATCCTGATAATAATGTTATTCTTTTGTGAGTAGGGACTTCCTTTGACATTATCAGGCTTGGTTTTGCAATACAAGTAACAGTAAAGTTAATGACTCTCAATTGTAATCTTCAGTTAAGAATAAATAAAAGTGAAATTGATCAGCTTTCTTTCATATTTTTAAAGAAGGTTTAGATTACATAAATGTTACATGAATAATATAGAGGATTCCCATATACCCCACACCAGCGCCCTCCTGCACTTTCCTACATAACAAACTCTTTGATTAGTGTGGTACATTTGTGAAAAATGATGAATATTGAAGCATTGTACTAACCAAGGACTATAGTTTACATTATACTTTATACTCTAACCTGCACAGTTTTATAGGTTTTGACAAAATATATAATGGCCTGTATCCATTATTGCAATGTTATGCAGGACAATTCCAATGTCCCAAAAATGATCCCATGTTGAACCTATTCTTCCACCTCCCTCTCCTCAGAACCTCTGGTGGTCTCTGACTTTATATCAGTGATATAAAGTCTTCCATTGCTAGTGTAATAATAAATCTACTTTAGTTCACAATTGCTTTCCCCCCTTATGATTTTTTGTTACTCAATCTTGAGGATTTTGTGGTGGTGATGCCCGCTCTGATGCCAACTGAGAGGTAACTTAGATCCCATGGGGCAGATGGACGGATCTCTATTGCTTGCAGTTGCAGATTCTTTCCATTTCCTGGGATGGACATTGTCCATCATCAACATTTTCTTAGTTGTTCAAGCTGAGTCCGATGACCTGTTGCTTAGGTATTACAAGTGTGCTTAGATTCAGGACTTAATCTGCATATTAGCAGACCAAATATTTAACACCAAGTGTTTATTTTTATTTTTTATTTACCATATATCTGCTATTATGCATCCTTCAGGGATTCGTCAATAACAAGAGAAGAAACATTGTCTCAAACAATGTTTTAATTGCAACAAACTAAATCATTATTCCATAAACATTGAATACCTTTAACATGGACAGTCAAATGGA